>OU343221.1:14300683-14900683 GCA_910596185.1 Chrysanthemum makinoi | reverse complement strand
TCATTGTGACAGGACACTTGTAAGTTTAATTCTGCTTTTACATTTCTTAATCAGTAATATAAATTTAGTGAATGTTGCTTGTTAATGTTTAATATAGTTTAGTTTATTTTGCTTCTGTGTTAGATAATCTGCTGTATTTGTTCTTTATATCTGTTATAATCTGCATAAGAAAGAGTATGGTTTTATTGATAGTTATTGTTGGATACATTGCATCATTTAGGATTGTTTTTGATAATTGAATCTGCTGAAGTGGTAGTTATAGCTTAAGTTGGAATCTTAGTTAATTAAGTTGTAAATCAGTTTTTAAGCCTGTGTTTGGATCAGATTTAGAGTTTGTGATTGGAATTTTATTAATGGTTAAAGTCAGTTTCATTAGCTTTATTTTGCCTTACTAAGTCAATTTCAGTCATTATATTGTGTATTAGATAAGTAAAAGTCAAAATTAGATAGAATCTGCTCTTTAGTTCAAATCAGTTAGTATCAACTAGTGAGACTTTGCATTTAGGTTTAGAATCAGCAGAACTAGCTTGCATTAGGTTCATTATAGCATTTAGTGTCAATTTCAATCCATTTCAGTAGATTTAAATCTCATCTTAGTCAAAATTGTAATCTGTCACAAAAGTCAAAAAGGGTTTCAAATGATTTTACACAGAACTTTGTAGATTTTTAATAAGCACATTTCTGGTTCATATCTTTTGAAATTTTGGATTTTATAACTTTAGTTGGTGGTCTTTTCAAAAGTATTTTTGGTTTAATTTTAAGAATTTTCTATAATGGTTAAAACTAAGCTTGAAATAGGACCTGATTCCCCTGTTCACACACTCAGTTAATACTGAGTGTGTAACAGCTTCTTGCAGATTTCATAAGTTGTTCATTAAAGTTTGTTTTTGGCTGAAATTTAGTCCATACGGTCTTTGGTTGGTTGTCAAAAGGTTCCATGTTTTGGTTATCCATTTAGCTTTATAGATCAGCCTGTGTTTAATCTTAAAAGTAGCACTTGAGGGCCGTTTGGCTTTAGTTTGTAGAACCTGTTATGTAGCTTAAATGATTCCAGCTTGTGCTTATTAGGTCCAGAACAGCTGAAGTAGCTTAAAATCAGATAGTTTAAGGTAGTTTTAGGATAGGGTAGCTTATAGTAGCTTTAGTTAGCTTATTGCTTATTTTAAAGTGCTTATTCTTAACAGTTGTATGCCCAATTCATATTTACTACACTACAAAATAGTTTCTGTTATTTTTCCTGGGTTCTCAGTATTATTTTATAGTTTTTTGGAAGTTTTCATAATTTTCCATTATTATTTGCTATTTTTCTCAATAAATATTAGTTTTAATACTTTTAAATTAGTTTTTATTACAAATTAATCAGAAAAGCTTCAAAAAAATAAGTTTTCAATTTTCTTAGATTAAGATAAATATAAAAAGCAAAAAAATAATTTTTCAGATTTTTCCTAGTTTAATTTGTAATTTTTAGAATTTAAATTAGTTTTAAAAGTTTAAAATTAGTTTTTAATTCAAATAAATTCGAGAAAAATCTTAAAAAATTAGTTTTAATTCTCAGTTAATTTTCTAATATCATTTTTAGTTAGAAAGTAATTTTAGATCATTTTTAGGATTTAGATTAGACGTAGTTGCATTTTATTTACGTTTCATTTATTGCATTTTAGTTTTATTCGCGTATTTAGGATTCCCCGTAGTTTAATTTCCCTTTTATGCTTCCCTTACCCCGTAGTTTAGAAAACATCAAATTATCCCCTTTTCCCATTCAAATCCCGATAATCGCGACGTGAGTTGGAAATTCCATTCAACCCTCGTTCGGAACGATCTCGGTGCTCAAACCTAACACGTTTGAGTTACCCGTTTACTACACACTCTCATTATTGATTTTTAGCGAATCAATTTTTGGCGCCGCTGCCGGGGAGGGCTTGTAGCGAGTTTTCGTATTCCGTCTCGAATCGCGTGCATTTGAAGATCCTTCCCCGAGTGAAGTTACCGTCGTTTTTGTATATATATCTTTTTCAAAAACCCAAAAAAAATCTAAAACACCAAAACATTCTTCCTAGAGTGTTTACAAAACCATAAAAAGTAAAAAACCAACAAAAGAAACTGAAACGTCAATTGTTACGTCGGCTCACCTCAGAAGTACAACCTATACACGGGGTATAAGGAAAGTCTTGACATTAAATTGCAGACTGAAGAACGATCCACTCTTCGTTCCCGCTCCGCTGCGCGTACTTTTGAGAGCTACCGAGCACCGGTTGACGCGACGGTTACAAAAATATTGTGTTTTCTAAGTTTTCTTAATTATAAAAACCCAAAAAGATTTTACTTTTCAAAATTTGTTTTAAAAACCCAAAAATATTCTTCTTTTATCCTCTGAACCCGATAATTCTTTCTCCTTAACCCTCTATATGTTTAATTCTCATGGAAACAATCAATTATCGTCATTGTTTTCATTGCAAAGGCCGTATGGAAGAAGATCAGTATTGTTGTCTTAATCCAGAATGTGTATGTGAGCGATGTGGACAACCCGGTTCTAAAAAATCTTGCTATTGGTGCGACTTAGCCGACAAACAATCTCTCGATGACTCTAAAAGTTTTTCTGACCATCCACCACAATCCGAGATTTGTTCTTATCGTCGTTGCCTTCATTGCCAAAGCCGTATGGAAGAAAATCAATATCGATGTTTGAAATGTATTTGCGACTCGTGCGGAAATAATTGTCGAGATGGATTTTGTAATGTATGCCAGAATTTTATTAATCCAAATCCAGATCTCGCTCGTCTTTATGCACGGCTAGAACAAAAGGGTACTCTTCATAATGATGATGATATAATAGCATGGTGGAAGAATTTACTTGAAGAACCTTCGATTCCTACTCCTTCTCCGGTGAGGGAAATGGAATATGTTTCTGAGCCCGAAGTGACTCCCGAGCCTATCACGGAAATGGTGGAAATCGCTAACTCTTATCCGGATAATTCTTCGATTTATCAGCTCTTGTGCATATGGTGCAGAGGACCCGAATATGGTGGGAATTGTCCCGGTTGTAGTAATGGAAAATCTGGAACCGAGTTTCACCACAATCCTTACAACGAGACAACCGATTTTCCTAACCAACCTCTGTACCATGAGCCGGAATCATACTCTTGTGAGTACTGTGGTGGTCCTCACCAAGGTTTTCAATGTCAAGTTCAATTTAACAACTCAACCTTTGGTTATGAACCTTACCCTTATTCGTCACAACAATCATACTGTTGTGAGTATTGTGGAGGTCCGCACATTAATTCCGATTGTCAGATGCAGAATCCGATTGTTTACGAGCAAGTTCCTTGTAACAATTACGATTATCCTTATAACCCACCTCCACAATACCAAGAAGTTCAACCACAACCTTCACTAATGTCTAATCCACAATTTCTGGAAATAATGAGTGATCTTAAGAATCTTCTTGATAAAATTACCCACGGAAAAGAAGATCCTCCTCAGAAGACCTATCGTGAATTATTAGCTGAAGAAGCCGCGAAAGTGATCCAACATCGTCCAACTACCTATTATTACGATTCTGATTCTGATGACGATTATACTCCTCCGAGTGGCAATCCCACTCCCGTTTCTGAGCCTTTAATTTCCGACCCTTCCCCTTCTCTCACGCCGGTTGAGAGAAGTGACGTCCTTTTGGAAGAGGTCGATGATTCTATTTCTTCAAACATTGTTGAACCCGTTGACTCTTTCATAATGGGGGATGAGCATCTTAGTACCTTTCTGGAAACGAAATCTTCTAATGTTGAGATCCTTATCCCAATCCCAAGAGAGTCCGAGGTTGTTGATGATATTTGTGATGAGCCTTCTCTTGATATTTCGAACGATCATGATGAGATGTTCTACGATTCCGATGATGATTTTTATGGAGACATCGATTTTGTCGATGATTTACCTTCTGAGCCCGTCAACATAGAAGAAGTAAATGATTTTGAGCCGGAAGATGAAGAGATTGAGCCCGATGATATTCAGATCGAGGATGAAGCTCTACGTGAAACATTGTTGAATGTTCAACTTCTCATTTCCAAGATTGAAGCCTTAAACGATAATTCAAGTTCGCCTCCTATCTCCGTTAAAGATAGTGATTTCTCTCCCGAGCTTGAGATTTTCCGATTTGATGAAGAGATTAGTGGCAATCCCACTATGGCAGATGTTTATCCTCCGATTCTTGAGCGATTCTACTTCGATGTTGATATGAGCAAAGTTTTGGATGAGATTTCCGATACTCCAATTAATGACCCGATCATTGAGGATGCTTTTGATGACTTGATACCGCCGGGTATTGAGGATGTTGTGCAAGATCCCGAGGGGGATATGGTTGTTCTTGATGGTTTTATTGACTCCCCTTTCTCTGATGAGTCCACCATCCTTTATCCCGTTGAGCCGACATGTGAAGACAAAATCTTTAAACCCGGGATATGCATTGATGAGCCTTTTGTTAAAATCATTTCTGGAGATAAGGATCCTCGGATGGATGCCTTCATTTGTGAGCCTAAACCTCTTATCCTTTACCATGAGCTCCCGTCTTTCTTGGAGTATTCTCATTGTGATCCGTCATCCCTTCGTCCGCCCGCTAAACCACCGGATGATGGATCCTTCTTACATCATATGCCTTATCCACACATTTTCTTCTCCACCCAACCCACCGGTCTCATTTTTTCGGGAATGAGGACACAGTTTTCGACCCTGGTATCTCTACCATTTTCTTCCCCAAGGACAAATGAATTCGGGGACGAGTCAGGCTAGCGACTCGGTGATCAAAAATAGTAGCGCTTCGTGGGAGGAACCCCATGCTTATCTCTATCTTCTTTCTATTTTCTAATAAGTGACGTGAAGGGGTTAGCCTCTTCGATTTCTCGTGTTTGGTTGTTTGTGATGTTGTGTAGGATTTTCCCGATATGAAGACTCTCGTGCTCGAAGTTTGTCTTTTCTCCACTCGAGTTTCATGTTCGTTGCTGTTGGAAATTCGATATCCGAAATCTTATCGACTAACGTTTATCTTTAAGCATACTTAATAAACGGCTTTTAGATTTTCGTTGATACCCTTGCCTTTAAACATTGAGGACAATGTTTCGTTTTAGTCTGGGGTAGGGTAATCTTCGATTAAGATTTGACCGCACTTGCTTATTTTTGTCATGCACTCTCGCAACCCCGTTTTTCCTTAGAAAATGAAATAATTGTGCAAAAATGCGAAAAATTTAAAATTTTTGTAAGCTTTTGTTAGTTTGATGATTGAAAAGTCTTTGCGAGTTTCTTAGAATTTACTTTAAATATGCGTTTTCTTGAAAAAGTCTTTGCTAATTACTTAGACAAGAGGCTATAAAATGCGATTCTAGCTCACAAGGCCAAGAATTTGCAAGTTTCCCTAAGTGATTTTAAATATGCGAAGCTTAAACAAGAATGTGCTAGTTTCTAATAAGTTACTTTAAAAAGGCGAAGACTTGAGATTATTTGACGAAGCATTTGCTAAGTTAATATATGTTTTGACACCTTGTTGACTTTCCGCTGGTGAGAGTAGGAATGGAATTCTGACTTGACCGAGCGTGTTGAGCCCTAGCTTGTTCCCTTAACCATAGATAATCTAAAAATTATCGGCTAAGCATCCGCGGATCTCATTATTTGGGATTTTAAATTTGCGGAGATCGAGGAATGATAGAGTTACTTATGAGTTTAGATGCTAAGCGTGGAGTAGATGGTTCTCTTTAGAGCCCATCGAAGGTACTTATGGCTTTTTCCTCCCACAAAATTGTTTCACCCCATATTTGTTGAATAATTAGAGATGTTGAGTTTTTGACGATAGTTAGTTCTTTATCTTCTTTAGAGAATCTTTGCCCATGAGAGTTGGGTACACATCAAGGTACTGTCAGTGTTGCGGTGTAATAGACAACTGATTCCTGATAGTTTGCTGCTATTGTTTCTATTGTTATAAAAGCCGTAGGATTCGGAGTTTGGCACAAAAATTAACATGAAATAAAGCCCAAATGTATTAAAGTTGAAAAATCCAAAGCCATAAAAGTTGTCATGGACTTCTAAAAAGGTTGAGGAAAATCCAAAGTCATAATAAGACTTCTGATAAAATGGTAATCCCGTTGAGTTAGTGGTTGAAAAGACCAAGGGCCTAAATTGCAAAAATGCAAATGTGCTGAAATAAGTGTTCAGCCAAACTTTGAATCCGGGAGTTATCTCTCTAAATCATGTTAAATTAGGACCTTGATGTGGACCTCATTCTTGTGTGCAATGGTTTTCGAGGGAAGGTGGATAACTAATTAGCGACTTAGCTTAGTATCTTTATCGGAATAAAAGTTATTGAAACGAGAAACTTGAAGAAATTCAATTCTCACAAAAATAAAAAAATCTAGAGGAAAATAGGAAAATGGGAGCAAAAGGTAATTACACAAGTAACTTCCATGGGTAGTGTTAGCATCTAGAGTCATATTTAACAATGATTTCGATTTTACGCTTAGTTTGGGGACTTGTGAAAAATCAGGGACGATGTATTCTATCCGTATGGTCACTTCACGCTGTGTTGTGTTTCCTACTCCGTGATCCTAACGTGTCTTTTGAAAAATGTTGGAGTTATTGATCGACATGAAAGTTCAACAAACCGTCACTCATAATCGGAATGTGCTTAATCGTAATATCTACATATGAAATAAAAGGTAAACGGGGCGTTTTTAGAATTAGGGGTCTCTTAATCTCTTTTGAGGAATCTTTGCTACTTCTTCATAGGTTTAGTAGAAAGAGATTGAAATCCTTGGTTTTAGAAGCGTGAGTTGATTGCATTGCGTGGGGACACGACAATGGTCTCGTCTGGGGTATTTTGATATGTGCTTAAACACATATTTTTTGTTTATCAAAACTGACCCAAAATAACCAAGAAAGAGCCGTTTATTGCTAATATTTGCGTGTTTCTTGAGTTTATGCATGTGCATGTACGGATATGACAAAACAAACAAAAGAAAGCCAAAACCGAAGAAAACCGAGCACGAGAGAAAGAAGAATGCAAAAAGCCGAGGCTGGGAAAGGAATTTGCAAGTTTGGACAATCACTTCTCAAAATGACAACTTTAGTCCCTGAAGATTCAGATTTGGCAAAAGTGGCCCTTTGATTATTTGAAGATTGACAAGAAAGGCCCTTGGATCACATTTTCATATTTGCACTTATGGTCCCTGTATTTCCAGATTTTGCAGTTTTGGTCCCTATGTTAAAACCTTGGATCCATTTCTAGTCCTAAGCCTAAACTAATAACACTTAAAGCCCAAAATAACCAAGCCCAATCTAATACCCGGTCTACCAACCAAGTTCATACCCGGTTTACCCCATACCCGCTCCATTTATCTATCCTACCCGGTTCCACTTAAAACCGGTCAAAACAAATCAAATAAATATAGAAAAAACCCACGCGCCAAAAGAACCCCCAAACAAACCCAGCACTCAAGAACCCTAAAACACCCTTTCACCCAATTGATACAATCCGCCTAAATTAAGGGTACTTTCGTACTTTCGTATGACACCCTCTGACACACGGATGCCAGCTTGGCAATCCGTGTGTCATCTCACCTTTTCCTGGCCTCTGATTGGTGCAAGAGACGTGGATTATATGATTCAAGGGCTGAGATGATGACATGAATGATGGGATTGAATCCAAGGGCCACAAACGTACCAGAGAAAGCACAATGGACACATTCTGGATCCTTCCAAGAGCTTAAGGCCTCGCCTATTTAAACCCTTTTCATTCACATCTTGTAACCAAGTAGTGTAGAAGTAGAGTAGGAGTAGAGTAGTGTTACTTTTCTGAGTAGTTTTTTAAGTTTTTAGCATATTTAGTCTTAAAATTCTTGTATTCCACTTCAAATATTGTACTCCATTTTCAATTAATGAAAGTATTTCAGCTTTAATTTTTCATATATCTCAAATTACTGTTTTATTAGTTCTTGATAAGGTGTTTGAAAAGCTTTACTCACATCCTACTCAGTTTTACTTTCAACTTTCTCTTTGGTCAAATTAAGTCAATGTTGCAGTTTATTGGTGATAAGGTTTTTGATGGCTGATATAAGCTTGGATTTGGGTTAATAGATGTTCAGGATGATTAATATTTGGTTTGGGGTAATGGTTAAATAATTTCAAGAGCATGTCATTGTGACAGGACACTTGTAAGTTTAATTCTGCTTTTACATTTCTTAATCAGTAATATAAATTTAGTGAATGTTGCTTGTTAATGTTTAATATAGTTTAGTTTATTTTGCTTCTGTGTTAGATAATCTGCTGTATTTGTTCTTTATATCTGTTATAATCTGCATAAGAAAGAGTATGGTTTTATTGATAGTTATTGTTGGATACATTGCATCATTTAGGATTGTTTTTGATAATTGAATCTGCTGAAGTGGTAGTTATAGCTTAAGTTGGAATCTTAGTTAATTAAGTTGTAAATCAGTTTTTAAGCCTGTGTTTAGATCAGATTTAGAGTTTGTGATTGGAATTTTATTAATGGTTAAAGTCAGTTTCATTAGCTTTATTTTGCCTTACTAAGTCAATTTCAGTCATTATATTGTGTATTAGATAAGTAAAAGTCAAAATTAGATAGAATCTGCTCTTTAGTTCAAATCAGTTAGTATCAACTAGTGAGACTTTGCATTTAGGTTTAGAATCAGCAGAACTAGCTTGCATTAGGTTCATTATAGCATTTAGTGTCAATTTCAATCCATTTCAGTAGATTTAAATCTCATCTTAGTCAAAATTGTAATCTGTCACAAAAGTCAAAAAGGGTTTCAAATGATTTTACACAGAACTTTGTAGATTTTTAATAAGCACATTTCTGGTTCATATCTTTTGAAATTTTGGATTTTATAACTTTAGTTGGTGGTCTTTTCAAAAGTATTTTTGGTTTAATTTTAAGAATTTTCTATAATGGTTAAAACTAAGCTTGAAATAGGACCTGATTCCCCTGTTCACACACTCAGTTAATACTGAGTGTGTAACAGCTTCTTGCAGATTTCATAAGTTGTTCATTAAAGTTTGTTTTTGGCTGAAATTTAGTCCATACGGTCTTTGGTTGGTTGTCAAAAGGTTCCATGTTTTGGTTATCCATTTAGCTTTATAGATCAGCCTGTGTTTAATCTTAAAAGTAGCACTTGAGGGCCGTTTGACTTTAGTTTGTAGAACCTGTTATGTAGCTTAAATGATTTCAGCTTGTGCTTATTAGGTCCAGAACAGCTGAAGTAGCTTAAAATCAGATAGTTTAAGGTAGTTTTAGGATAGGGTAGCTTATAGTAGCTTTAGTTAGCTTATTGCTTATTTTAAAGTGCTTATTCTTAACAGTTGTATGCCCAATTCATATTTACTACACTACAAAATAGTTTCTGTTATTTTTCCTGGGTTCTCAGTATTATTTTATAGTTTTTTGGAAGTTTTCATAATTTTCCATTATTATTTGCTATTTTTCTCAATAAATATTAGTTTTAATACTTTTAAATTAGTTTTTATTACAAATTAATCAGAAAAGCTTCAAAAAAATAAGTTTTCAATTTTCTTAGATTAAGATAAATATAAAAAGCAAAAAAATAATTTTTCAGATTTTTCCTAGTTTAATTTGTAATTTTTAGAATTTAAATTAGTTTTAAAAGTTTAAAATTAGTTTTTAATTCAAATAAATTCGAGAAAAATCTTAAAAAATTAGTTTTAATTCTCAGTTAATTTTCTAATATCATTTTTAGTTAGAAAGTAATTTTAGATCATTTTTAGGATTTAGATTAGACGTAGTTGCATTTTATTTACGTTTCATTTATTGCATTTTAGTTTTATTCGCGTATTTAGGATTCCCCGTAGTTTAATTTCCCTTTTATGCTTCCCTTACCCCGTAGTTTAGAAAACATCAAATTATCCCCTTTTCCCATTCAAATCCCGATAATCGCGACGTGAGTTGGAAATTCCATTCAACCCTTGTTCGGAACGATCTCGGTACTCAAACCTAACACGTTTGAGTTACCCGTTTACTACACACTCTCATTATTGATTTTTAGCGAATCAGGTTGTTTCTTATCTTAATTGTAAATTGGCTTAGGAGTGCAACTAGGCATCATTCGTTGTATTTAATGCTAGAGTATGCTATATGAATGTGCGGCTTATGAATGAAATAACTAGGCTTGCCGACTTCGTATGTCATAAACGAGAGATAACCTCAAAGAACTAGGGGGCACGCTGAATCATAAACAGAACAGGTGTTTACTATTTTGAGTTATACTCCAAATGTTCTAGATTTGGTGTCATTTTTGAATAAAAAAAAGATCAGTGACTTATATTTGAGTTCTTAATTTGGCATTTTTCTGAACCAAAAATAGAACAAAAATAGGGGTTCTAATTTTGGTTAATTTATGTGACCAAAACGTGAACAACAAAACCCAGTCTCATGTTTTGTTTTGGTTGATATTTGTTAATCGTAAACAGAACGGGTGTTGATATATTTAACAAAAGATTACTAACTTACGTTTATATACATGATATTTAATTTAAACACATTTGCATTGCAAATTTAATAGTGAGTTGAGAAGGATCATTTATACCTTAAACAGTTCGTGCTTTGACGTTTCGTGATGTTTCCACTTCCTCTTCCTCCGGGATAGTACAACAAACTTCTGGAACTTTCTTACATGATGCCTTCTCACAGCCAACATGAATAACATTTTGACAATGATTACATGTGATTATATCTCTTCCCTTTTCATCAACGGATAGGGTTTATATATGTAAATGCTTTAACCCTCTTCAATCTTCTTGGCATTAAATTGGAATCAGAACAGATACTCACTTTCTACTTTTGGTCATCTTTGTTTGCCAAAACAGGAACATCCAACCTAATTAGAAGTTCTATGTTTGATGTTTTTATGAACCAAAAACGAAACACAATATTTAGTTCTTATTTTGGTGCTTTTATGAACCACAAACAGAACAACTAATGGAGTTCTTAATTTAGTTAATGTATGTGACCAAAACAAGAACAACAAAACCCAGTTCCATGTTCTAGATTTGGTGTCATTTTTGAATAAAAAAAAGAACAGTGACTTATATTTGAGTTCTTAATTTGGCATTTTTCTGAAGCAAAAACAGAATAACAGTAGGGGTTCTTATTTTGGTTATTGTATGTGACCAAAACATGAACAACAAAACCCAGTCTCATGTTCTGTTTTTGGTGATATTTGTGAATCATAAACAGAACAGGTGTTTACTATTTTGAGTTATACTCCAAATGTTCTAGATTTGGTGTCATTTTTGAATAAAGAAAAGAACAGTGACTTATATTTGAGTTCTTAATTTGGCATTTTTCTGAACCAAAAACAGAACAACAATAGGGGTTCTAATTTTGGTTATTGTATGTGACCAAAACGTAAACAACATAACCCAGTCTCATGTTCTGTTTTTGGTGATATTTGTGAATCATAAATAGAACAGGTGTTGAGCTTGACTCTAGTCTGACTTTGTGAGGAAAAGAAATTGTTGTTACAGGTTTTGAGCAAGCACAAAAGAGCTATTGCATGGAAAGTTTCTGACATAAAAGGAATTAACCCTTCATACTGTTCTCACAAGATACTTATGGAAGATGATTTTAAACCAGTAGTGCAGCCACAAAGAAGATTAAACCCAAAAGTTCAAGATGTGGTCAAGGACGAGATCATTAAACTCTTGGATGCAGGTCTGATTTACGCTATTTCCGATAGCCCTTGGGTTAGTCCTATTCATGTTGCGCAAAAGAAAGGAGGAATGACTGTGGTCACTAATGAGGATAACGAACTAATCCCTACAAGAATGGTTACTGGCTGGAGGGTGTGCATCGATTACAGAAAATTAAATGACGCAATGCGGAAGGATCACTTTTCACTTCCTTTTATCGATCAAATGTTAGAAAGGCTTTCTGGACATGAATATTATTGTTTTCTTGATGGATTTTTAGGGTATTTTCAGATTCCAATCGCTCCAGAGGATCAGGAAAAGACTACTTTCACTTGCCCCTACGGAACATTCGCTTACCGGGGAATGCCTTTTGGGCTATGCAATGCCCCTGCCACATTTCAACGATGCATGACGGCAATCTTCTCAGATATATGTGCCAAGATTTCATGGAAGTATTCATGGATGATTTTTCGGTTTTTGGTAACTCTTTCTCATCTTGCCTTAATAATTTATCTAAAATGCTTGCTAGATGTGAAGAAACCAACCTTGTCCTAAACTGGGAGAAATGTCATTTTATGATAAAAGAAAGAATTGTTTTAGGACATAAAATTTCCCAAACCGGGATTGAAGTCGATAAAGCTAAGGTTAACGTTATTTCTCGACTCCCTTACCCAACTAATCTAAAAGGAATCAAGAGTTTTCTTGGGACCGCTGGGTTTTATAGAAGATTTATAAAAGACTTTTCCAAAACTGCTAAACCTATGAACCAACTTCTCATGAAGGATGCAAAATTTGACTTTAACGATGAGTGTAAAAGAGCCTTTGATATTTTGAAAGAAAAATTGACTACTGCTGCTTTTATCATTACTCCGGATTGGAACAACGATTTTGAACTTATGTGTGATTCCAGTGACTATGTGGTAGGAGCTGTTTTAGGACAAAGGATAGACAAAAAATTCAAACCTATTTATTATGCTAGTAAAACCTTAAATGAAATACAAGAACATTACACGACCACCGAGAAGGAACTCCTTGCTGTGGTTTATGAATTTGATAAATTTAGGTCTTATTTAGTAATGTCTAAAACTGTTGTCTACACTGATCATTCTGCTTTGAAGTACTTGTTCAGTAAACAGGATGCCAAACCAAGATTGATAAGATGGGTACTGCTGCTACAAGAATTTAAAATTAAAATCAAGGATAAGAAGGGGCAGAAAATTTAGCAGTTGATCACCTATCTCGATTAGAAAACCCTGAGCTTGAGGAGCTTGACATAGAAACTATTCGTGATTCCTTCCCTGATGAGCATCTTATGGCAGTAAGAATTAAGGATCATAGTCTCGAACCATGGTATGCGGACTTCGCTAATTACCTCGAGGCCAGAGTTCTACCAAGCAACAAAACTTATGATCAAAATAAAAATTTCTTCTCAGATTTAAAATATTACTTTTGGGATGATCCTTTCCTATTTAAATCATGCCCAGATGGTATAATTAGGTGATGTGTTTTCAGAGAAGAACAGCAACGAATTCTGGAACACTGCCACAACGGACCCGCTGGAGGACATTACGGGGTCGGCACTACTGCTAGAAAGATTTATGAGGCATGGTTCTTTTGGTCTAGCATTTTCAAGGATGCCGCAAAACATGTAAGAAATTGTGACGTGTCTCAAAGGGCAGGGAACATCTCTTCTCGAAATCAGATGGCGCAACATTGTGGTATGTGAAGTATTTGATGTCTGGGGTATTGATTTCATGGA
This sequence comes from Chrysanthemum makinoi, assembly GCA_910596185.1. NCBI lineage: Eukaryota > Viridiplantae > Streptophyta > Magnoliopsida > Asterales > Asteraceae > Chrysanthemum > Chrysanthemum makinoi. The sequence goes on along the minus strand of OU343221.1, from coordinate 14,887,227 downwards.
CCTTTCACCCCATCGAAAAACAAAAGTTATATTTTAGTGGCTGTCGATTATGTTTCAAAATAGGTTAAAGTTGAAGCTCTTCAGACCTGTGATGCTAGAAGTGTCATTCAAATTTTGAAAAACTTATTCTCCAGATTTGGGATTCCTAAAACCATCATAAGTGATCGAGGGACGCACTTTTGTAATGCTATTATGGAGAAAGTACTGAACAGATACGGAGTAATCCACCGGATGTCTACACCTTACCATCCCCAAACTAATGGGTAAACAGAAAACACCAATCGGGCACTCAAGCAAATTTTGGAGAAATCTGTCATCAGTAACAGAAAAGATTGGTCTGAAAAATTAGACGAAGCTTTATGGGCATTCAGAACTGCTTACAAAACTCCAATTGGAAGCACGCCTTTTAAGATCGTTTATGGGAAAGCTTGTCATCCCCCGATAGAATTAGAACATAAAGCATACTGGGCACTCAAAAATGCTAATTTTGAGGCTGACGTGCTTAAGGAACACCGATTTTCCCAAATAAATTGCCTCACTGAGTTAAGGGACGAAGCCTACGATCATGTCAAGGCATACAAAGATAGGACCAAAAGATGGCACGACGCACGGATAAAGGATAAAAAGTTTGAAATTTGGTAAGAGGTGCTCATTTTCAACTCAAGACTCAAACTTTTCCCTGGAAAAATGAGATCTCGCTGGGTTGGTCCCTACACAGTGAGTAAGGTGTTCCCTTATAGGACTATTGAAGTTTATAATAATGCAGGGGAGTTTTTCAAGGTGAATGGGCACATAGCAAAAATTTATGATTGACAAGATGTTAGTAAGCTTTCGGGTGATGAATTCTTCGCACCTGCATAAAACCCCATGGCTTTGAGTCTAACTTAAAGACTCGTAAATAAAGAAAAGTGCTCTTTCGGGAGACAACCCGAACTATCCCTTTAATTTGTTTTACTTCCATTTCTGTTGGGTTTTTTGTTTTTAACCATTTTTGCAGGAAAACGGAGAAAGTTGTTGCAGGCTGCAGCATGCTGAACGGGGACCTGATCTGTCTACAGTTACGGCGTAACTCATCCTTATGGCTACGCCATAACAAATCTTTTGCAGTAGTTCTTCCCAGAGCATTACCAATTACGGCATAATACCATGCATTGGTTATGCCGTAGCTACACTCCTGTAGCATCTGCCAGGTTTTGCAATAATTACGGTATAACTCGTTATGGGAGTTACGACTATGCTCTGTTTTAATTCTTTCTTTTTAAACACAATAACCTTGTATTAGTTTTTAAATGAACTTTGGGGGTATGTTCCCTGTAAGCCCTCCCGAGAATACACTCGTCCACTTGGGACACCAAGTGGTATAAAAGGCTTGTTGCATACGCTAAATGCAACCGTGATTCCTACGAAAATGGGTTAGATTTCTTTTGGTTTTTCTTTTTCTTTTTTTAGAATTATGTTTGTTGGTAGTTTGATTTAAGGGATTGAAGTTTTCTCGTTGATGCTTATGCGAAGGCATGATTCTTTTCGTGGGTCTTTTTTCTTTTTGGAGCAAATTTCAGGGAAGTTCTCGCTCTACTTCTACTTTTCTCTTCATCTTTATTTAACGTTTAGTAAAAAAAAGGACTTTGTACATTTCAAGTGGGGGGACGGGAGTAGAATTATCTCATGAGAAATTGAGAAAATTTTAAAATAAAACAAAAATGAAAGACTTAATAACAAACCTAATAGAACTCCCCGGCAGCGGTGCCAAAAACTTGACCAGGTTTTAATATTTATAAGTCTCGTTATACCTATGGTCTACCCTAATGCACTAACGGGCAGTGTACCCGGTCGTGTGTAGTGTAGTATTCGGTAAAACCGAGGTCGTCCCAAGAGATATGTGCGTGGATTAATACTAAGACTAGGTGTCATAGATTTTAATATGATTTTGATAGGAAATTAACTAATTAACTACTAAAGCAATAAAGGCAAATGATGTGATCAATAGAGGAGAGTGGTGTTAACCTAGTTACTCATCCTAACTAGTAATGTTTATGTCTAATTACTTCCAATTACTTCAGGTGGGGTCAAAGTCGAGAGGACAGCATTTGGTCAGTTCGCCCTAACCTATCAGCAAAGATGCCACCACTGGAGAAGTCAGGTTTCCCCTCATAAGTCCAGTTGTTCCTGGTCCCCTAAACCGAGTCATTAAGTTCCGCTACATGCTAGACTTATAATAGTGAGTGCCCGGGCGCTAGCATCTTAGACACTCACCCCCTAATTCTTAAGTTCATCCAAACGGTAGGTGGTCAGTTGGTCAAATTGCACAGGTAGAAAGGGTCGTCAGTTGGTCATATCTTACCCTTCCCATCTCAGTCCGCTCACTTAGGGTCAGTTGGTTATATCTCCTAAGCAATTGGCCTCTACCGCTCAAAACTACGAAAACAAGGGTAGCTACCAATAAACTAAGCATGCATACACTTAGAAATAATTATACGGAAGTAAAGTAAACGCAAACAAAATAATTAAGGAATCATAATTAGGCCAGCACCAAGAGGTGCTTAGCCGCTCATATTAACCATACAAATCAATTCAATGTTTAATGTTACGAAATACATGAATCAAAAGTAAAGAAAAAGATAAAAAACTAATGCTTATCGTAGGGGAGTGATTTCTCCTTTAGAGATAGCTTTGTATGCTCCTCTAGACCTGCCTTTGGCTTCTTCTCACGTTCTCAGATTGTTGTGTGTGAAATGTGATGCGTTGAAATGTTGGAAATCGTGAGGTATTTATAGGCCAGATCTTGGTTACGGCGTAACTATAAAAAGAGTTACGTCGTAATCATCTAATTCTTCATAAATTGCACTAGATCTGCTGGTTACGGCGTAACCTTAGAAGGGGTTACGCCGTATCTTCAATAAATCTTGGTTACGCCGTAGTTGATGCATGAGTTACGGCGTAATTATCAGCGGCGCGGAACCTCATTTGACCTAATATGGTTACGACATAATCTTTGGGGAGAGTTACGCCGTAATCTTCTGATAAGTTGGTTTTCTGAGCCACACCTGTAGTTACGGCGTAATGTGAGAGAGGAATTACGCCTTAACTTCTTCAAAGTGAGCATACTATGATAAATCTTCAATAAACTCTCCAATTCCGCGTCTCTTTAGCTCCAATGCTCGTAATTAACCTAAAAGTGTAAAACATAGGAAAACAAGCGTAAATCCATATAAATGATATAAAATACGAGCATTATCGGGGAAAATTGACACTTAATATTCAGGATTATTTGATGTTATCAGATACCTCTAGATACACCCATCTGAGCCATTCCTTTCATTTTGTTCACCCAACATATTTTTTCGTTACACCCTTACACCTTAGCCAACCCTGTAGTCTTTATTTGTAATTAGGAAGTCATTGTTTGCCTAAGTTCAAAGTTCAAGTAGAAAGGTTCAGAAATCACGCTTTCATCGACGACATATTTGTGAAGATCATTGAAGACCCCCCAAAATTCTAAATATTGTTCATCTCAAGTGGGGGGAGGCTATGTTTAGTAGTTATGATTCAAAAAAAATGATGAAGTGATTCGAAAAAAATAAATAAATAAATTAGTTATAGTTATTTGTTGATTATAAAATGCAAAGTTATAAGCACTATGTTTATGAGCTCATTATAGATTTAGTATCGAATAGGCCACCTCGGTCACATTTGAAGAATGGAGTTGGTAATTGTGCCAACAGTTGGAGAAAAGGTAATGTGCCCATCATGACGTCCTCTAATAGCACATCTACATGGTATATCATGATGCGGTTTCTTAGCTTTGAAACTTGAACTTTCGATGAATGGTAAGTGGTGATGACTTGGTTATAGATTTGGACTATTTGCTTGATTTTATTTTACACCAATTTTATCCCATGTCTTATCCTACCCTTTAGTCATGAAGCGTGTCTAGCTGATGCAGCGAGCAATCTTTGGTGTCTTGGCCATGGATTTGGTCATGTATCATTGATTTTGTCCACTTCGCCGTGACATGTTAGTAATGACAACCCACCCTTAACCTTTGTCGTGTCTACCCATATTGCCTTCAAGAATTGTTTTGTCCTTAACTCTAGTGGTGGAGATTTGTGTAACCACCAAGCTTATGATAGAATACCTGCTATGACTGTGCGTTGAGTGATCACCCCGAAATTGAAACTTAGAATGGTTGAGAGATTTGAATGTTTTGTTCCCATTTCGTGAGATGTTCGGCTTTGTTTTAACGTAGCATAAGGGATTTGTAAACTTATATTTTTTAGGTAATGGGAGATATCTTTTTAGGAATCTATCTAATAAGGTCTACTTGAGGGCAAGTAGAGTTCAAATGGGGGGATATTTGATAACATCAAATAGTCCTGAATATTAAGCGTCAATTTCCCCCGATAATGCTAGTATTTTATATCATTTATATGGATTTACGCTTATTTTCCTCTATATTTCAATTTCAGGTAAATTACGAGCATTGGAGCTAATGAGACGCGGATTTGGAGAGTTTATTGAAGATATATGATAGTATACCTATTTTGAAGTAATTACGGCGTAACTCTTCTCTCACATTACGCCGTAACAGAAGTGTGACTCACAAAATCAACTAAACTGAAGATTAAGGCGTAACTCCATCTTAGGATTACGCCGTAACTAATTAGGTCAAATGATGTTCCACCCGCTGCAAGCTACGCCGTAACTCTTTCCATAATTATGGCGTAACCATGATTTATTGAAGATACGGCGTAACTCATTCCAGATGTTACGCCGTAACCAGCTTTTCCAGATCAAAATACGAAGACATGGATGTTACGGCGTAACTCTCAACTTAAGTTATGCCGTAACAAGATCTGGCCTATAAATACAGACCAAAATTCTGCATTTCTCATCATTCACTCCATACACAAAAGCATAGAGCGTGGGTAGGAGGCAGAAGACAAATCTAGAGGAGCATACGAAGCCATCTCCAAGGGAGAAATCACTCCCTAACGATAAGCATTATCAATTTATCATTTCTTTTACTTTAAATTCATGTATTTCAATATGGTAAACATTGAATCGATTGTTTCAGTTAATATGAGCGGCTAAGCACCTCTGGTGCTAGCCTAGTTATGATTCCTTAGTTGTTTTTTTTATGTTTACATTGCTTCCGTATAATTGTTTCTAGTGTATGCATGCATAGTTTGTTGGTAGCTACCCTTGTTTCGGTAGTTTTGAATGGCGGTAGTGTCTAGTTGCTTAGGAGATATGACCAACTGACCCTAAGTAGGTAGACTAAGTGGGAAGGGTAAGAATTGACCAACTGGTGACCCTTCTTCGCTTGTGCGATTTGACCAACTAATCACCTACCGTTTGGATGAACTTAAGAAGTTAGGGATGAGTGTTTAAGATGCTAGCGCCCGGGCACTCATTGTTATGAATCTTGCATGTAGCGGAAGTTAATGACTTGGCTTAGGGGACTAAAAACAACTGGACTTTCAAGGGTAGTAGCTTAATTTCCGATGGAAACCTTTGCTGATAGGTTATGACGAACTGACCAAATGTTGTCCTAGCGACTTAAACCCCCACTTGTAGCAATTGGAAGTAATTAAACGTGAACTTAACATGATAGGATGAGTAACTAGGTTACCACACTTCTCCTCTATTGATCACAACCTTTGCCTTTATTCGCTTTCTTTTATTTCCTTGTCTTTAGTTATTTAATCATTTCAACCTTAAAATCTGTGACACCTAGACTTAATTAGAACCCGCTCACATAGCTCTTGGGAAGACCTCGGTTTTACCGAATACTACACTACACACGATCGGGTACACTGCCCGTGAGTACATTAGGGTAGACCATAGGTATAACGAGAAATTATAAATATTAAAACCTGGTTAGTAAAACCTGCATCACCAACCCTGAAAACAGTTTTATAACAACAGTTTTGCATAAGGGTGATGTTTTCGTTTTCCCAAAGGGACTTGTACATTTCCAAAGAAACATTGGGAAGACGAATGCACGTGTGATTTCATCGTTAAACAGCCAAGACCCTGGTATTGTCACAATTGCAAATGTGGTTTTTGGTTCCAAACCAGATATATCTATGGATATACTTGCCAAGGCCTTCCAAACAAATAAGGATGTGATCGCGAATATACAGTCCAAGTTTTAGCAATGTTCGAGATCTGAAAGCTCAATTTACACTTCTTCTTCATGTGTAGTTCCTTGAGCCACGATTAATTTCATTTTTTTATTTTTGATTGACTTTTATTGTATGTTTCATTAATGAATAAATTGGTAATGACCTTACTATGTTTTTATCTTAAATGTATAGTGGTGAAACTTATTGTATGTTTTACGTAAGACCTTCTTATACATAAACTAGACACACCATAAATGATACATCAACCAACATGCCTTAGTAAAAAATCACTTATTCTGACCCAAATTAGGAAGGCATGATTACATGATGGAAATCTTGTTTACATTTTTTTTAAAATCTATTTGAGTAAGATGAAAGAAAGAAAGAAACCAAGTGTTAGCTCTCACAGGTACAGGTTGGGGAGGAGCTAGCCGTGTTTTATCGGTCTAAGCTTCAAGCCCATGTTGTGAGGGTAGAGAAGCTCAGGATTGACGCCGCCTGGGCTGACTAGGCTCCTCGGGCTATCATTAAACTATCATGTCCTATACAATCCAAACCTTTTTAGAAAATACTCAAGGGGGATAGCCTTTGTATGAGGTTGTGATGACTAAGATCAGGAAATGAAATGTGTGTATACTCTTAAAGCAAAAGTGATGACTTTTGGTGTACAAAAGCATGGAGATTCAAAACAAGTTGGATTCAAGAAACTTGGTCATAAACAAGTTAGGTTCAAACAACCTAGTCATAAGCAAGTTGGGTTCAAACAACTTGTACCTAGTGTTCAAATAGGGGTCCATGGAGTACACGAACATAAACATGTTTGGTTTGAGGTGGAACTGCATGGAGCTCAAGAAAATCATAAAGCTTAGTTTATTCAGGATGGTAATGATGATTCTGCAATGGCTCAAAGAAAGTTGGAGGATAAGCACCTTGAAGAAAAGACAAATACGTACCGCTTTGTAAAGGAGCAGGAAAAAGTACACCTTCGCATAAAGGTGGGGCAAACATTTTGGTAACCAAAGTACCTAGTCAAGAGGGTGCAGAGGGTAATGTTGTTGAAAGGAAGAAAGTTAAGGAGTCTATCGAAACTGATCTTGTGAGATTACTCAAGTACAACGCCCGGTCGACAAGGTGCTCCCCGGTTCAAGGTTCCTGCACGAAGAAAAGATGTTGAGTATCGCTTATCCTTAAGTGTTACTCACAAGGTTGAAATTGTAGGATATTAGGAGTAAATTTAAACATAGGTTCGGGGTTTAAGTGTACTTTGTGTTAGGATCGTATGTATGGGTGATATGGTGAATCGGGAAGTCTTGAAAGATGGAAGAACATCTTCATCATGTTAGTGAGAGAAAGAATGAAGAGAAGGGAGAAACTATGTGTTTTATTATTAGGAAAGGTGAAAATTACACTAAGAAACTCACCCCTCCATGAAAGTATGGAGGGGTATATATAGCCAAGCACATACATAACTATTAAACTATGACATAACTAGTCCTTGTGTTTGGCTAAATAAGATAGATAATGTAATCCCGTAAATGTCGTTCCATTCCGAAGCTAGGAGCGATTCCAACAATCTTCCCCCAATGGGACGACATAAGGGATTACTTACAACATTTCCTACAAGTATAAAATACAAATAAAGAAATGTCTTTATAAGCTCTTCAAATTCTGAGGATGATAAAATTTTACGCTCTTTGTCTTCTTCTTGTACCTCGACTTGAGAACCGTTTTCTTCACTTGTAGGCAAATGATGTAATATGCATAAATTGGATTAACTTCCCCCAATTCATGCCGCATGTCTTTAGCAGCTTCTCCGTACACTCCTTTTTGGTGAAGTTTCTGAATCGCTTCCCCAAACCGACAACCGCTTCGCAGATTCGAAACTTTGATGTAGGGAACATTTCCTCTAACTTTTGAAATTTTTAGTACGCAGCGGAATTTGTAGATGAGCAGTAAACCACACAAGGTAAATCTGACTTGTTTTCGGAAAATCCGTTCGGGGTAACATGCAAGAAATCAACAAGATCTTCTCACGTATGTAGATGCTTCACACCAAACAAACCACGAAAGACGAAATGAAACGACTTCCCCCTGAATGTTGCGGTCTATCGGAATAATAGTTACCTGTGAATCTGCAATTACTCGATAAAATGACCGTGTGTGAGGCATCACAGCATCATATTTAGGTAACTTCTCACACAATAACTCTGTGAAAGTGAGACGATAACACCAACTTGAGAAATTTTAACCACTGATCGTCTCATTTCTTCCCCCTGATTGAAGAAATTCATGAAAGGAGAGGGTTTTTGAAAAAAATCCAAAAACATTAAAGGAAGCAGACACCACCTATACTCTCTTCCCCCCGATGTTTTCAATGAATCAGAATCATACACCACGTATGTTGATGATGAATTGGAGACAGCGAAACCATGTATGTCCAAGTAATCGAACAATTGTGAAGTACCATAAGTATCATGTGAGAATCAATTGCAGATAAGACTTCTCTACTCGAGTATACTCTTCTCAGCTAACTCTTTACCGACCCAATTATCATTCTGACGGCTTTTTGTAGTGACTACTGATGGAGAAAACCCAATATGACGAACTTGAGACTGAAGTAGTATAACCCGAACTTGTGACTTAAACTTGCACTATTGTCAGACGAAGAACCCTTTTTCTTAACACCATCGAAAAAAGGTAAACTTAAAGTTTCTCAAATTATCCACACCTTAGTGTGACACTTGAGCACAACAACGTAACTCCTTAAAAGTGATAGCTATACGCTGTGAGCACAACAACGTAACTCCTTACATCAGGTATAACTAGACAACTCAAGTCTTTGTCATTCGTAACGGTTAAAGCTCGAACAAGGATCTCGAAGAATCATGCATCCAACCAACCCCGATGTCTTCAAAATACTAAGAACACGCACCCGTGATATCCCACTTCAACCTCAAATAAATAATAAAGAATTAACGCCGTTGTCACATCTTGCGGTTACATGCCAAAAACTAGCCTTTGTTAAAGGTTTAATTGAACTTTGATAATGGTTTTCCGATCTTGTCAAAAAAAAATGTATCCTCGTGAAAATTTATAATGCCAACAATACCACTCATTTAACCAAATATAAATTTGTATCCTAAATTCGGATAACAAATTTCATTCCTAATAACCGTTCCATCATATATGTCCAATAAATTGTCATGTTGAACATGTCCATGCGGCCCATTGGCAAACGAGATAAACAAGTCCAAGAGACTTATAATACTGTTCAAAACACAACAGAACCCATGATCCAATAATAGTTACTCTCGGCCCATTAAAAATATACCCGATCCACTCAACAATAGTTATAACCGGATATAAATAACTTACTTAACCCCAACATATTACTCTTCCTTTGATGTTTTTGGATTTTTTTTTTTTTTTTTTTTTTATAGGAAAGGTGAAAATTACACTAAGAAACTCACCCCTCCATGGAAGTATGGAGGGGTATATATAGCCAAACACATACATAACTATTAAACTATGACATAACTAGTCCTTGTGTTTGGCTAAATAAGATAGATAATGTAATCTCGTAAATGTCGTTTCATTCCGAAGCTAGGAGCGATTCCAACACTTTGTAATTTAGATTAGGTGTTAGACTAGAATTCCTTGCAAGGCAAGGAAGGCCTTATAGCCGGTTCATGTATAAGGGTCGGTTGAGGACTCCTAAACCGACTACTACATGGTTTCTTTACCCCCTCATCTTTATTAATAGAGGTGAGGGGGATGCTAGTTCTTTAACATTCTTCTTGTCTTGAATTGTAAGCTTTATTGGTTTTAATAAAGGGGTGTTCGAGGGTAATAACGTGTGCTTATCGTTTATACTTTAGTCGATATCTTTGAGGTCTTCTTGTTCTTCTTCGTTTGTTCACGCGGGTTTCGCGTTTGGTGTTGTAGCTTGTTACTCGATGTGGAAGCTCTAGATTCCGTGTCTCGATCAATATTCAGGTTGTTGTCAAAAGTTTCCGACATTATGCAAATTTTGAAAACATATACAAATGATAACTCAAAGACAAAATGCTTATACATTTGCACATTGTATCGATAAATTAATAAGTGTGTTTCTCATATATTTCTGTAACCTAGACTGTTATCTATGTTTTTTTATGGGACTCATTCAAAAACATTATTGTTTGGACGGCCATACATGGTCTTATATTTTCTTTCCACTATAAAGCAGCCCTACTTTCTCACCTTATCCTACACAATTCAATCCATCAATGGCTCGTGTTTGCGCCTCGTTCATGCTTCTGGCTCTCATTTCCTATGTTGCCATGGCGTCGGACCCTAGTCCTCTTCAAGATTTTTGTGTTGCTGACATGAATAGCCAAGGTATGGTTATTAGTCCATTCATTTATTCAGTCTGTTTGTAAAATTTTAATAAGAATTGACAAGTTTAGCCTTTACTAAAATGGGTCAATTTGGCTATAATTTTTCCCTTGGATGTCATATGCGCTAGGATAAAAACTTTAGCTATAATGAAAACGGGTCGAATGGATCAATGAGTTAAAAGTTACCAAAGTGAATCAATGCATAGAAACCTACTGTATCCAACATTAACCATACTTCTATAATTTTATTACAGTTTTGGTGAACGGATTCGCTTGCAAAGATCCAAGTTCGGTTCAAGCCGATGACTTCTACTTTGATGGGCTACGCAAGATGGGAAACACGTCAAATCCATTTGGGTCCAAGGTGACCCGAGCTTTCGTGCAAGAATTTCCAGGACTCAACACTTTAGGAATCGCAATGGCTCGTATAGACTACGTTCCAGGGGGTGTAAACACACCTCATATTCATCCTCGTGCCACTGAACTCTTGACACTTTTGGAAGGCACTCTTGAGGTTGGATTCGTTACATCCAACCCTGAAAGCCGTTTTATAACAACAGTTTTGCATAAGGGTGATGTTTTCGTTTTCCCAAAGGGACTTGTACATTTCCAAAGAAACATTGGGAAGACGAATGCACGTGTGATTTCATCGTTAAACAGCCAAGACCCTGGTATTGTCACAATTGCAAATGTGGTTTTTGGTACCAAACCAGATATATCTATGGATATTCTTGCCAAGGCCTTCCAAACGAATAAGGATGTGATCGCGAATCTACAGTCCAAGTTTTAGAGTTCAAGATCTGAAAGCTCAATTTACACTTTATCTTCCGTGTAGTTTCATTAGCCAAGATTGATTTCATTTTTTTGTTTTTTGATTGACCTCTATTGTATGTTTCATTAATGAATAAATGAGTAATGACCTTGATGTATGTTTTACTTAAGACCTTCTGATACATAAACTAGACACACCTGAAGATCAGTAAAAGACTACAAATGGATGATTGCTGATCATTCAAAAGTTAATTCTTTCTTGTGCAGCTAGATGTATACCAGTATACCACCTTCCATGATGGAAATCTTGTTTACGTTTTTTTTTATCTATTTGCGTAGGATGAAAGAAAGAGAGAAACCAAGTGCTAGCTCTTGCTGGTACGAGATTGGGGAGGAGCTAGCCGTGTTTTTATCGGTCTAAGCTTCAAGCCCATTTTGTGAGGGTAGAGAAGCTCAGGATTGACGCCGCCCGGGCTGACTGGGCTCCTCGGGCTATCATTATTAAACTGGCATGGCCTATACAATCCAAACCTTTTTAGAAAATACTCAAGGGGGATAACCATTGTATGAGGTTGTTCTTCTGTCACCATTGATCCACATGCATGTACCTATATCAATTTAGGTCATATTTTATAAGTACTAATTAATCCAGTGAGTAAAGTCGATTTTCTTTTTTTCTTGTGATGTATATATACGTACCTCAACTAAAGTACAGCGTTTTCCACCTAATTTTGCAGTCATGTGGTAGGATTCATCAAGAAACGGAGAGCTTTCTCCAACAAAAATAATTGTTTTGCATTTTAAACTCTCTAATTCTTCAGTGATGTCGCGCCTTCTACTCATTCCAACAAAATATTTATAAAAAATAAAAAACACACATCTTATCCGACAATAAAAACTCTAGTGAAAAAATAGAGGTGGCAAAATGAGGGTGTCGGGTGGGTCGGGTAACATGTCAAAACGGGTAAGTTTAGTACCTCTTGGGTTGACTCGAAAAAATTATCCAAAATCTATGTAAATAATTTTTGTGTTAGATACGATTAAGAAAAACATATATTATGAGAATTAATGTTTTCTTTTTCTAATAACGCGACTTAGCATGTTGTACGGAGGATTTAGAACCCCTTACCTCCTTCGGGTTTTTTCACCCATTTGACCCGTCAGAGATAAGACATAACTTTAAACGACCCGTTTATAAGTAGATGAATCAAATTGCCACCTCTGGATATAAACATGAGTGGAATCTTATTCTGTCTCTACCTATGAATTGCTTGTAGATACCGCCACACGTTAATATTATCTCTCTCGTCTAATAACTGTAGGTGAAAAACGAGCATATGATAGTTAGTCCCGTTCACATGATGTTTAGAAACATAAAAATAGGACCCTCAAAATTGGAACATTTCATTATTTGGAAATTAAGGTGTTTTACAACTAACCTTCCTGCAAGCTCGAACCACATCTGATTCCGGGACATGTAGATTACCGCAGACTTCCTGATCGAATCCATAGAAATGCTGTGATTAAAATTATATATAGTATTAGAAGATATTAGAGGGAAAAAATATGAAATAGCCTGCGAGAATCAGAAAAATACCTTACTAAAATATCTGTGAATCAACATTTCCTTTAACAAGTCGGATATACCATAGTAATAGAGCAATTTCGACATGAACTACAAACCAAAAGTTTTGTTAAAAATCATATAAACCAAGAAAATTCTTAAGTCTGTGGAAAAAGTGTATGCCATAACCAACCTTATTGTAAAACCACTCATTCCAAGAAGGTTCTCGGCATATAGGGGATATAAGTATCAAACCGTTAACTCTTTCACTATACTTTATCTGCAAGAACAAGGGGGAAAAAAAAGAAGACATAATTGGTCAAACATGATGAGTAAATAAGTTCATGGTTTATACTTACCGACAATTTAATGAGATATCATACCGCAAATAGTGTAAGGACGTAAGCACCCGCCATTGCTCCCATACACATCACTGAACCAAGTCTACAAAAAAAATTTTAAAAATATATATAAAAAATAAAAAAAGAAAGAAAAAAATCACATATGTGTAGACTAACTCTCTAAGATCATGACCAAAAGGTAACTTAACTACAAGCACCATCGTGGTTACCTAAAATGATTAAGGACCACAAGGATTTGATCACTAAGTTCCTCAATAGAAGGCACGGGATCAAGTGCAGATATCGATGCAGCTCCTGACTGAAGCAACTCATGTTCGAGTTCCAGAAAAGAATATTATGTTAAAATGTAAATAAAGTAATAAACATCATCTAAAAAAATGCGCATCCAAACACTCCCTAAGTATGCGTTTTTCAGTCTCAAACAAAAAGTCGAATAACTGACAGACCTCATGACCAGGTGGACTAATGTGATAAATGCAGAAATTGTGGAGTAGCAAGGAAGCTGATTCGGGAGCCATAAAGAGTCCTTGGAAACATGACGTGTCTGTCCATCATTTGCACACACAAGATATAAATTACTATATAACATACATTTAGACGAAGACTGCTAAGAAAGAAGATGTAGAGTTGCTTACGGTTTAGAGCTAGATCGGGATAAGTAATCAGTGGTGGCTTTTCTTGATTTCCATACACAGTAACAGACACAGAACCGCAGCCAGTCCGAATGATATGTTCCTGAATAAATTAAGATTCTAAATTTAAAAGAATAACAAGGTAAAAATGAGGTTCAACCAAATGAGATTTCAACAAATATCATTATATTACGCGAATTTTGAAAGCACGTACAAATGATATATCAAACAAACGTTCCAACAAGACGATATGGTTGTGCAAATATAGTATAACTTTAAAGGTTGATCGTGTTCTATACTAGTCATGTACCCTAACAACTATGGTTTTATCCTTGACGAGAGAACATTTTAAAACGCAACAATCAAACACCCCCTTAGGAAAAACAAATTACTCGGTGAAAGCAATGACAAACATCCCTTAAGGGTCATAATAATAGGATTTCAGGAGGCACTAATCGTCATTATCGATTATGCTTATATATATTGCACATTGTGTCGATAAATTAATGTGTTTCTCATATTCAAATAGGAATGACCTTGCTGGGAAGATGGATAGCTGGCAAATCAACGGCAATGGGATGACCGGTATTTGCCATGGCCGCGGTGTCTGTGTCTGATGGAACCCAAGAAGCCCTTCCTTTTCTTTTTCTTTTTCTTTTTCTCTCTACTTTCTTCCTTGGTTTTTTTTTTTTTTTTTTTTTTTTTTTATCTCTATATAATTCTTAACCAGTTTTTATAAGTACTAATTATTTGTGGTTAATATACCAACCGATTTTCCCTCCATTTCCCATTTTTCGTGCCTTAAACTTTTTTCCTCTTACAAATACTTTCGCGTAAAAACTAGGCCCTTTTGATTCTAATGACAAAAAGATATAAAAAGCAGATCACTCACAACCATCAAATAACTCGCAATCATTAAAATGCCATAAATTCATAAATGAAAAGAACCAATTTTCGATACAAAACTTGATGCGCATACTGGGATTATACAGATTACATAAATTGCATTACTACCCCAGATTCTCTCTGATTTTACCCTAATAAGTAATCAGGCTGACCTCGACTCCAACGACCAAATATTCTTCTTGATCGTGTAGGAGGTTGCCAGATGTTTTCAACGCATTTTGAATTGTTGGGTCCTTGAAACATTGCAACGGCGACCATTGAAAGAGTACTTGAGAGTGATGTCAAGATCACGAGGATTTTTCTTGTTCTGTGTCACTGTCATTGTTCCGGTAATAAACTCACCTTGGCATATAGTCAGTACGTCTTCAAGATATAATACCGTTTGTTTCCAATGTGTGGTCCTTGATTTTGGACCTATATTAGACATAACAAAAGATCAAGGTCAAAATTAAGTCATTTCATGTGGGCTTTGGAAAATCGTAGTGGTTACTAGATGTGCTACTACCCATTCACTTATGGGTCAAATAAACAACGGTAAATCACAGAGCACATACTGAATCATCTTTCTAAGCATTCACCCCGAGAAACAATTTAACTACTTGCAAGAATTACAGAACTAGAATTACTAACCTGTAGAGAATCCTGTCATCTTGTGACACGCACTAAATGAGACGTCAAAGTATGCCACAAGAGCATGGATGTAATCATCACGTTCTGCCACAAGCTTGAAAGGGGCTGTGAAGGATGCATCCCCAGACGTCATCTTGGATATATTCATGCTCTGTATGATCAATTAAATCAATGTCAGACAAGGACATGTGGTCGCAAGATTTCAACTCGGGGTGACAATTTTGACCCATTTTCTAAGTAGGTGTGATTCGGGCTATGTTTTATCTCTAACAGGTACCTTATACAGGGTTATAAGATATATCCCCAACTACATCTTTAGTTACGTAAATTTAAAAATCATATTGACATAATAGGACAAAAAGTGTTTCTGTATAGCCCGGCCTGTTTTGACCACTTACCCAACCCACCCGACCGGCCCATTTTTCCACCTCTAAATTCTACCGAAAATGAAATGTGAAGGGTGGAAATATCTCCTACCTTTAGTAACACGGAATTTGTAACAATCTGATTTTGGTCAACTGTGTCGACAAGAGGTTCCATCATGGACTGCTTCCTGATACAGCTCATGTCAAAGCCATACACATTCTTCCAGACTGCGCCATAACAAACAGATCCCGATGAAAATGAAGACAATATGTGGATTTACGAAAGAAGCTATATCAAGAGGTATCAGCTTACATTCAATCTTGTCCTCTTTGTACTCAGAATCCTCTATGGCCGTCAAATGGAGAGTAGCATTATCAGGTAGCACAATTCCACCGTTAACCTGTGTAGAACAAATGTCAATTAGCGTTTAACGAGTTTCATAAAAGCAAGTTTGAAATGCCAAATTTCACATGTGAGTGAGATTACAAGATTCCAAATGAGGTGCAAACCAAAAGACACAAGGGAGACGAAACTTACCAACCACTTATCTCGAGCATACAAAACTGTATTCAACATGTTCTCGTATAATAGAAAGTACCCCATCCATTCCGAAACAATAATATCCACTTGCGGAACTGGAAGGTCTATTTCTTCAACTTTTCCCTTCAAAACAGTTATAACTGTAACATTGAGCCAGAAAGACGATGATTTAGTATCCTAGTTAATTCAATACTCGAAGAAATGCAGGACCTCAAATTTCAAAGATGTTATTACCGTTTGAATAGCCATTCGCTTTAACAATCTCTTTTGCCATGTCAGCCATCTGTGAGCACTCGATCTGCAAACAAACAGCTTGTTGTACTTACATTCAACAAAAAAACGTATCTGTGTATTTTGTATGTTTATATAGTACTACAGTGAAAACAGGATACATACAGCATAAACATGTTTTGCTCCAGCTTTCGCACAGAAGAGGGATAGTATGCCTGTCCCGGCACCAACATCGAGAACAATTTTGCCATTGAATAAATGTCTGTTCTTGTAGATAACGTTTTGGTAAGTCTTGGTTCTCACTGCATCCTTCAACATTTCCTGCACAAAAAAAAGTATATAACTTTTAAATATATTTGAGACAACAAAATAGAAGAAAATTGATTAAAAAAACGTGGGGAGCTAAAGACACTGGGCTAACCTCGTGAATACCTGCAGCCACAAAAACAAAGCAAAAAAGAAGTGTAAGAAAACATTACAGAAACAAAGAAACAAAAGATAAGTAACAGTTTATAACATATCAAAAACTGGTTTGCATTATTGCATCCGATATTAAAACATACCACAGAGTATTAATTTGCACTAACATATAAGCACCTTTTACTTTACTCTTTAGTTTTATTTCGCTAATAGTGAATCACAATACAATATTTAGATTCTTTAGAGGGCTTATTACTAATAAGCTATAATTGGTCACTTATTAACTTATAATATGGGCTTATTAGCGTATTGTAATTTCAAACAAAATTAGGTGTTGTCAGGGGGAGCTTATATTGAAGGGTTATCAGCTTATTGTATTATACAAATACCATAAGCTTGCACAAACACCGCTCAAGAAGCCCTTAAAAGATAGCTTTACTAAAGGTTTAACTTTTTTTAATAAGCTCCCCAAAACACAATCCCAAAAGGACCTTGTTGGCTTATACATGAAAACAAAATCATATTTTGAGCTTTGTGAAATTGTTTCAAATACGCTAATCCAAACACCCCTTTAGATGAACAATCAAACATAACTGAAAATTAGAAATTTGGGGGTGTTTGTCTTAGCTTACCTGACATGCTTATGAGCTTATTTCATTAAGTTCATTTTCGTATGGCTTGTGGGCTTATCCAGTTGAGCTTATGAACTTAAATAAGCTACAAACTCGAGTTGATAAGCTTATAAGCCATTAGACATCAGCCACTCATCAAATTAAGCTCAGACATTTACCAGCTTTAGGGATGAGCATTTCGAACCGAATCCCGGAACCGTACCGGTACCGATTCTTGAAATACTGTACGGTACCGGGACTACGAAATAAGGTGAAAAAAAATCGGGACCACTAATTCGGTACGGGATCGGTACCAAATCGGGAAATTCCCGAAAAAAAGCGGGGAAAACCCGAATTCCCGGTACCGGTACCGGTACCGGTAACGATACCGGTACCGGTAACGATACAGGTACCGGTATCCGAATCCCGTTCGGTACGGTACCGGTACCACTAATTTATGCTCGGGAAAAAATCGGTACCACTAATTCGGTACGGGACCGGTACCGTGCTCATCCCTAACCAGCTTAGTTAAAAGGGTGTTTGTATTAGCATACTTGATGGGCTTATAATCTCATTGAAAATTTGATAAGCTAGTAAGCTCATTAATTATGACTTGTGAGCTTGCATCTTCTATAAGTTCAATAGCTCATTATTTATAACTAAGAAGCTTTCATAAGACATCAAATAAGCTAGCACAAACACTCCCTAAGACAAAATCCCTTTAGTCTTATCAAATTAGGCACTATTTCAAGCAATTGAATTCAAAATTATATCACTAAAACCAAAAATATAGACATAGACATACATAAGATAAATACTACTAATAAGAAGAAAATAAGCAATCTCAAAGACCCTTTAACTAATCAGCTGAAACATACCAAAGTGAGAGTAGGAATCAAAGTAATAATCAGCACTGGTCTTATCACCACCAACATCAGACATGACAGAATCTTGTTGTTGTTGTTGTTGTTCTTGAAGGTTTAAGGTCCCATTCATTGCTTCTTCAATTGTTTCATCTGCATCTTGGTACTTATGACTATCTGTCATGTTTTAAGGTTTTGTGTTCCTTAAACCTTGGATGTGTTTTTAGGGTTTTAGAAAGAGAGTGGCTGATGGAAGTACAGTGGGGTTTTTTTAGGGTTTAGGAAGTGAAGCTAGTTGCTGTTTCCTTTTTTATGTAGAAAAAAACCCTTCTATGTTTTGTCGACATGACATCAAGGTAAAGATAGTGTCTACACACGTTTTCGTGGACCCATGTAACATGTTTTTATCACGGAAGGAGTACCATTTTATTGACAATGTTTTTATTTAGGGAGTTGTCATGTACGTATTGGCATCAAAAAATGTGGTAGGAGTATCAACTCTTTTTTATTGACAATGTGAGATAGCAACGAACTTTTATAGCGATAAACAGATATAATTGTGGTAGTTGAATTGAAATGCAGATCGAGATCAAGAGCAATAATTATATGAATCTATAAAATACGAGAAAAAAAAAGAATATTGATAGTTAAAAAAAAAAACTTACAATAAAAAATTAAAAAAAAATTGCTAAACACAATCTTGTGAATTTTGTTTAAGCATTTCAAATTTATAAAATGACATTTAGTGAACTCAATAATGATCAATAGTTGTATCAGATACTCTCCCTATCAAAATTTATAAAAATGACGATTTCTGAAACCTCGATTGCACAAAAAAAAACAAAGATTCGGTTACCTAGCACTGCATACTCAATACAACAACTTTTTATACATGTCACGTTATCGCGAAGCTGATAAAAAAAACACGAGTTTCAAGCATGTTTAACTAACTGTCACAATAATGGATCTGAGGCGTTGAAACATCTCAATTAACGTACATTGCAAACCTAAACGTCCAATAAAATATAAAAAACCTCTACAAACTTATCAACCTGATTCTATGGGTATGTTTGGCACGGAGCGGTGTGGAGCTTTTTGGGGTGGTGAGCAATGAGCATTTTAAATTTTAGTAATCGTCTGGCAAAAAAGCGGTGAGATTTGGCTAATTTTTAAGAAGGCTAATTTTCCTATGCGTTTTTAAGAAGTTGTGAGTTGTGGCTACTGCTCACTACTACTGCTAACTGATACTTTTAACAAACACACCCTATGTATTTCTCTCTCATAAAACAAATTATACTAAACCAAGTAGCTCCTTAATTATTAATGTCTAGCAACGCATTAACTCAGGATTGTATCAAGTAACTAAAGCTTAAACCACACAAAAGTAAAATAGCAATGGTTTAGAACCGAAAACGAACTATAAACATAAGGAATGTAAACTGAACTTACAAATTTGGTTATAACAATCATATGCACCCTCTATGTTTTAGCAAATCTGGAGTAACTGTTAAGTATTCAAATGCATTCCAAATCCCCAATGTGTTGTCTATATAGCCTTTGCCAAATTTTTCATTTCCTCTAACTCATAGCAGAAGGAAGAGAAAAATGACCGCTGAAGTGACACCTTAAGAATGAACACGTTGATATATAAATGTGGCTTTTCATTCCCCACTCCACATTTCTCTGCCAAATGCTCCAGCAGCTCGACATCAAATGGAGCAAACCAAACTCGAGTAGGGAGTTAGGGCTATTCATTTGATGCCTTGATAACGAGTCTCTTGTCAAAGAGGTGACACCTATTAAAATGAAGACTACAAAAAGACGTCAACAAGCTAAGAAGATGGTGAATGACTTAGCTGAACCATGGAGCCATGCGAAAGAGGTAGCCTTATGTAGAGCTTGGATACACGTGCCCGAAAATAGCTTTGAAGGAAATGTTAAAAAGACAAAAGGGTTTTGAACGGAAGTACTAACACACTTTGAGAAGGAAATAAAGAAATGATAAAAGAGGATACGATTTAATTTTGTGCAAATGGAAAAGGGTGAAGGCTGAATATACGTAACAAACTTTTCTCAAATTACCCAATATACGTAACATACTTATTTTAATCTCCACATACGTAATATACTTTCAAATCTTTACCAATATACGTAATATTGACAGGTTACCACTTTAAAAAGTTACAATAATGGTCCCTACCGTTTGCGTTGGCTTTCACCGTTAGTCCTTTGACATTTTTTCATTTAAAAAAGTTACAGTAGTGGTCCATGTGGTTTGCTTTGACTTTAACCGTTAGTCCTTTGACTTTCATTTTTTTCACACATATTTTTATACACATTTTTAAACATGCTTTTACACATGTTTTTATACACATTTTTTTACACATTTTTATAAACTTTTTTACACGGTTTTATGTACGTTTTTTTACACGCTTTTTAAAAACGTTTTTATATACGTTTTTTACACAATTCTATGCAGATTTTTATATACGGTTGTATATACGTTTTTATATATGTTTTTTTACATGTTTTTGTACACGTTCTTTACACATTTTTATATACATTTTTACACGTTTTTATACACACTTTTTAAAAACGTTTTTATATACGTTTTTTACACAATTCTATGCACGTTTTTATATACGGTTATATATACGTTTTCACACGTTTTTATACACGTTTTTTTACATGTTTTTATACACGTTGTTTACACATTTTTATATACATTTTTACACGTTTTTATACACGCTTTTTAAAAACGTTTTTATATACATTTTTTACACAATTCTATGCACGTTTTTATATACGGTTGTATATACGTTTTTCACACGTTTTTATAAACGTTTTTTTACATGTTTTTATACACGTTCTTTACACATTTTTATATATATTTTTACATGCTTTTATACACGTTTTTTACACATTTTTATACACGTTTTTATGAACATTTTTATACACGGTTTTATGCACGTTTTTATACACGGTTTTATGTACCTTTTTTTGCACGTTTTAATACATATTTTTAAAAAACGTTTTTATATACGTTTTTTACACGATTTTATGCACGCTTTTATACACGGTTTTATGTACCTTTTTTTGCAAGTTTTTATACATATTTTTAAAAAACTTTTTTATATACGTTTTTTACACGATTTTATGCACGTTTTTATACACGATTTTGTATACGCCTTTTACACGTTTTCATACAAGTTTTTTACACGTCTTTATATACGTTTTTTTACATGAATATATGCACGTTTTTATACACAGTTTTATATACGTTTTTATACACGTTTTTTACACGTGTATAAAAACATGTATAAAAATGTGTGTGAAAAACGTGTATAAAAATGTGTAAATAACGTGTATAAAAACGTGTAAAAAAATGTATATAAAATCGTGTATAAAATCGTGCATAAAATCGTGTAAAAACGTATATAAAAACGTGTGTAAAAAGGTGTATAAAAACGTGTATAAAACATGTAAAAATCATGTATAAAATTGTTGTAAAAAATTTGTATTAAACAGATGAAAGTCAAAGGACTGACGGTAAAAGTCAAATCAAACCAAAGGGACAATTATTATAACTTTTTCAAGTGAAAAATGTCAAAGGACTAACGACGAAAGCCAGCGCAAACGGCAGGGACCATTATTGTAACCTTTTAAAGTGGTAACCTGTCAATATTACGTATATTGGTAAAAATTTGAAAGTATATTACGTATGCGGAGATTAAAATAAGTATGTTACGTATATTGGCAAATTTGAGAAAGTTTGTTACGTATATTCAGCCTTCACCCAATGGAAAAATAGGTTTTGTCCTAAAGTTACTCAATTTAGTGCGGTTTACGATACTGTGAAATAGAGGAACCAAAGTGGCGCAAATGAGACAACAATCTACGATCGATAAAAGAGTGTCGTGTTATTTATCTTTAGCCCTTCACACTGACTGAATAATGGAGAATTTTGAAGGAACATGTAAAATGGAACATGACCGAAATGCCAAGGTTTTACGAGCAATCGAAAGAAGGTAAAGGTTCAAAGAAATTGCATACATCAGAAACCACCTCACGTTTCGATTCAGCACATGGTGGTTTTAATATGAATGACGAAGCAGATGATTCAGATGAGGTAGAAATTCAAGATTTTCGACCAATGGGTCGGGACAAGGCTAAGAAGAAAGCGTCATCAATGCTCATTCGAAATATTCAGCTGTTGGTGCACCTGATCTTGTTGACAAGCTGGTCGATAAATGGGTAAACGTCGCATCAGGTATGTTTTCCGATAGGGCGGAAGCCTCAATTGAGTATTTGAGAATAAAGGAGCGAAAAATGGAACCGGAAGAACATGCAACAACAAAGGCTTGCACAAAGGAAACAAAAACTTGATATTCAACGTCAAATGTTTCTATTTAAGCCAAAAAAAATGTACTTTAATGTATCTCATGACTATTTAATTGGAAAACAACTAGAGGCATTGTTGGCGATTAAATAGAAAATAGCTCAGAAATATAGTTTATACTATTAGTTTAAGGTTTTTTTTTTTTAATGTTTTATTAATTATTAACGAGATTTTTGTAAAAAAAAATGTTGGGTCACTAGTAGCGTCACCATTATACTAGTAGTAACATGACCGCAATAAGACTACATACAACACTACCATAATTAAAGCACACTAATTTTTCATTCATTTAATTAAAAATAAAAATTACAATACAAAAATAAAAATAGCATACGAAATTTAAAAAACAATATGAAAATTAAAAAAATATATATGGAATATAAAAAACATAAGAAAATTATAAAACATTACACGAAAAGAAAAACACAATCTTCCTATGTATTTTTTGCATGCATCAAAATAATTTTATTGTTGATTTGATCTTGTATTGTTTCGGCGATTTTAAAACATGGCATATTTCATCTCTCAATCTTTTCAAGATTCGTCTTTTAAAAAAGTGTCAATCAAAGCTAAGTTTTATTGCGAAAGGTCTTTACATTCCGCGTATACTTTCCTCAGATGTTCTTTAGCTACACGTGCGTTGTAAAACTGCACAGCTAAGTCGATAATCGCTTGCTTACGAATGGTATCCCCATCAATTAGTTTTTGAACACCAACTTTGATTTTATTGATGGTATGTGAAAGTTAACAATCAATAATTTTTTGTAAAGAGAAGTTGTGTTTTTGGTTGAGAGTATGTGTGTATAAAAATGACTAAATGGTAAGATTTTTATAAGTAAAAAGTTATTTATTTATTTATTTATTTATTTAAACACAAAACCCCCGTAAGTTTAAATATACTCTTCATTTGTTCGTTGACGGACCAAAAGATCGCAAATCAAGGGGTGACGTGTTCCATTAGGTCAAGGGCACACTCGTGACCAGACATGACCCAGGTCACCAGGTGCCACATCAGCTTTCTCTCTCCGGCGACCAGACATGACCAGGATGCCACAGTCGATGACCGAATATATTTTTTTTTTAAATTCAAATATTTTAAACATCAAATTTAAATTCATTAAAATTAAAATAAACATTACAATACTAAATTAAAATAAACATTACAATACTAAATTAAAATAAACATTACAATACTTAAACTAATAATCTAAACCGTAGCGTTCCTTGATTGTTTCCTTGACTTTCATCAATTCTTCTAGTTGTCGTCCGGTCAAAGTTGGGTCGACTGGGGTATTGTAGAAGATTATGTCGATCTCCCTTTTTGATAGCCTCATGAGCTCAAGTTTCTCTCTCTTCATCTCCAGTTCTTTTTCCCTCAACCGTATGTAAGCATCTTCTAAACCCTCCTTATTCTTACCTTTCTCCCCTTTTGACGGCTTCTTGAATTTGAAGAAAGTTTTGGCGATGGATTTTACAAATGATTCTGATGGTTCATCATCAGCACGAGAGGAGGAGGATGATTTCATCCTTGCTTTGTCACGACCTATCGGTCGTGATTATCTAGTCTCTTCCTCATCAGAATCATCAACATCTTGGACATCCAAAGGATCACGAGCTTGGGTTGAACCCAAGGTAGTGGTAGAACCCTTTGTTTTCTCCTGACTATTCGTTTGGAAAGCCGGCATCTCACAGTTCTTCCAAGCATCATGACCCTTTAAAATTTTCCAACACTCCTCCAAAGTGAAATCATGACCGTATATCACACGGTATTCTCTAAGAGCTTTTGTAGTGTCGTCTATATCATTCTCACCACTTCCATGGTTATTCTTGATATTATCAATGATAGCGCAATAATTACCAACCCTATTACGAAACCTATTCATCCATTTGGTAGTGATGGAGTCGTAGGTGCGGTTTGAGCCCGTTTCATTTTGAAAGTACTCTATCACTAACTCCCAAAAGCGGAAGCGGTTCAAGGCGTTTCCTCTCTCCGAGTATTCCGACACATGAACCCAAGCTTTACAAAGCGCGATCGCTTCCGCCTTTGTCAATGGTTCAACGATCTTCTTGCCTTTCGCCTTACTTGCTTCGGGCTTCTTGCCTTTGTCCTTGGCCTTTGAAGCACGTCTTGATGGCTGCTTTGGTTTGATGGGGGACATTTCTTGAGCATCGTCGATTTTTTCATCATCATCGTCTTCAACGGGAATGGAATCATGGTACGAACCGTGGTGCGAACCGTGACCTGAACCTTGCTGTAACACCCCCAAATCTCGGTACAGCGGAAGACTTAATAAATTTTTCGGGGCGTTACATTGGATTGGTATCTCACACAAGTATAGCAAACAAGATAGTCATATTATCATTTAAAAACCAATCCCAATTTAATTATCCAATACAAACATCCCAAAAAAGGTAAATGTAAGGCCCAACATGGTTTATAAAATAGGTCCCCATAACATTATCAGAGTTTTAATTATGATCCTTCAACCATGCCTCCTTGCAAAGCTTCCACAGAACACGTATTCCAAACATCACTTAAATACCTGAGAAAAACATGCTAAAAGGTCAGCTAATGCTGGTGAGTTCATAGGTTTAAGTTCAAATTCAATAGTGGACCTGTAAGATTTACTTGCTATACGAGACTAAGATAGTGTAACACCCCCAAAAATGGCTCAGCGGAAGCATACAAGTATTTAGGGTGCTACTAAATTGATATCACAACATAAGCATAGAACAACGGATTTTCATAAATAAACTTTTATTAATTTCTTAAAAATAATGTTTACATTTTTGATTTGATGCGGAAAATGACCCATTATTAAAAGGTGGTCCCAATACATAAATCAGAGTCGTCTATGACCATGCCATGCCTTCGCCTTGCGCCTCCAAAGATAAGCTATCACTTCGAAACCTGAAGATACATGCTAAAGGGGTCAGCTTACGCTGGTGAGTTCATAGATTTATTTAAAAAGGGATTTTAGTACACTGTTTCAAATTTGGTTTTTGATGATCATTACGTCTTGCATAATGTCGTAAAGTTTATGATTTCAATTCATAAAAGGTTTTCATAAAAGAGTTTTCATTAGTGGACCCTAAGTAAAGTATATGTACATTACAACGAATATAATGTCATATATTTAATCTATTACGCTAGCACTAAGTTCATGCAGCCGAAGCTACGACAGTTCATGCATGCACAAGGAAGTCATATAAATAAGGAGCCCATGGCGAGTGTTTATCCCAATACACTCGGTCCCGACATGCTATATGTTCGCCTTGACCCATGCGGGGCCAACCGAACAGGGGAGTCACCCCCAATAGATCTATTTATAACATTCGCGCTTCCCAGCAGGAATTGACGATTCATGAAAAGGGCAATATGGGATCTAAAGTCTTAGGCTAAGCTGCGTAATATTCTAGGTCAAGGGTTTTGGTGTGGTCCTTAAAGCATCTAGGTATGATGTATCTTAAAACATTTCAATCAAAGGGCATAGGATGCAGAGAATGCAGAATTTTAGTAATTAAATCATTTAAGTAAAAATGAGCACGTATCTTCCCCCAAAACAGTTATGAAAACAAGTAAAAGCAGAGGCTATGAAACTCACCTTGGCAATGTGCAATATGAAGTCTAAAGGGAATTAAATCAAGGAGTGATAGTGCACGACATCCGACATGCAACCTAATTAAGTACGGCATATTTAGTCTTTACTCATGTTTAAGACTCGATAAAGTTTAACTAACTTTATAAGTTTTAAATGTTGTTGTTGTTGTTGTTGTTGTTGTTTGTGTGGCATTGTTTATCTTAAAACAATTTACAAAGACTTGGGTGGATCTCGGCTTAGGAAGGATGACATGGAAGGAATCTCAAGGAAAGAATTCCGACTTTGGTTCAATGATAAACAAATGATAATACACGAAGGAATATTAAAAGTGAACAAGACCTTGGCTTGATGATAACTGAGTGGTGATGTACGAAGGTAGTACATATGATGAGACTTTGATGGTGTGAACGAAAAAATATATAAATATTCATGACCTCTTGCCTTTAAAATAAATGTATTTATTTTAAAGAAAATTCAAGTTTCAACTAAATCTCTATATACAATTTATAAAACATAACATGGTTACAAAATAATATGTTTCGACACATTTTTAAATGTAATTTACTAGAAGAATTCCCATTACTAGTTTTCAAGAAATAAGTTTTGTTTGAATTAGTAAAATAGCTTAGGTGCTTATGCCGGATCCGACATAAGTCCAAGGGTATATTTTATCCGATAATGTCAAGTGTAAATGTTTATCACACCTAGTATAAGTGTACTAAGTCTTAACTTAATATATGTGTAAATTGTATAGGTCGAATAGGATTTAATAAACACCCTTTGTTAAATATATTTTGACAAGTTTTATATGTATATAAGACCCGGTATAATATATACTTTTGAAATTACAAGTTTTCGAGAAGTATATTACGTTTGTGAATTGTAAAAATGGTTTATATTATTATATAAAAAAAATTGGTATCACTCGTGTGAAATTTTCTATTTCATTGGTTTAACGAAATGTTAAGAGTCGTATATTAGTATCCGGGTTTAACAAGTTTAAACTTAAGTGTATGTATCGTTTACACTTCTTGTTGTAAAAACATATATTCATTTTATTCAAGTGGTACGTTTTTATTTCTACCATTTTCATTTCTAACATTTGTTTGTGACTTGCGTTTCCAAAATATTAATGCTATAATGCAAGACATGTCGTGACCCGAAGAAATTTGCAAACTCGCGAAGTCCAAAGCCCCGGGTGGGCTGTCACAATAAACGGACCCTATAGGGTCTGGTAACTGGGCCTTGGCCTAAATTGTTATACACTTGTAGTGGAAATTGAGTTGGGCTTGGATACACACTAAAACCAACACATATTGTATACTAGGCCATGACTGGACAACACAACACATAAACCAAATCAGTCTTGGCTGATGACTCAGGAAACCAACGAACACCCCTTGTGTCCATAGCTGTAAAACGAGTAGAACACACCCCTTCGCGTTGATCTGAGGGTAAACTACAAATAACTTTGAGGTGTTGTTGTTGAGCCGCGAGTAAAACGAACACGACCATCCCTTAGCCGTGGATGGGCTTTGGCCCAATGACTTAGACAACACCTAATTATTACTAAAACAAGTAGCAGGTTTGTTATTTGATACAAACACCCTATGTGGGTTTGTGACCGAACCAAGCAACCATGTGCCGTGACTCAAGTGAAAACACGACCCATTCTTACAGGTTCTGTGATGGCATGATTTACAAAAGAAAGAGAAAAAAAAAGAAAAAAACAATTGAATATAACTTCTGGTTGGTTGACTCATTCGGCTGGAAATCAAAACAAAGACAATGCACATTTTGAGAAGCAATGTAAGCATAGGGATTAAGTTAAGTTCAGGTTTATCGAGTACAACCCGATTCGAACAAGACTCAACACCAACTTTACCCATACGAGTTCAGTGGTGGTTGTACGAGTCAAACACAAGAAGCAACCAAACACCTTAGGTTTTATCTCAGCCGAGACATATCCCCAAATGAGTAAGAGTATGAGCCGAAACAAACATCAAATAGGCAAGGAAATGAGTCAGAAACTTAAGAAGCCAATATGAGGTTTTCTAAGACTTTTACCACAGATCGCAACAACAACAACAACAACTTCTTTCTCAATTCTTTAATCTATTTGTTCAATCGGTTTCTAAAAAAAATAGTTTTCGACAACAATCCTCTATAACAAAAGAAATCATATGGATGATTTACAGAAGTATATGAATGAAAATACTAAAACAAGGATCTTTTCTCGAGTAAACGAGGAAATGGAAAAAAGAGAAAGGTGTGGGGGCAGTGGGTGAGGATGGGGTAGGGTAGATTAGATGAATTTTGTTTTGTTATCTATAGACATTGTATAGTCGAATCTTCGAGTAAACGTACCTTCTCGGTACCCGAAAGATATAGAAATTTTATTTTTGGAAACGATTTCTTAAATGTAATAACATGACATTCTTATAATGTAGAAATTTGATTATAAATGTTTGCCGTCATTAATTTGGTGTCGGTACGCGTGCGGTGCCGTGACTTTCTGAATTCACGAGATACTTCTCGTTTTCTTCCGTGAATTATTCTTGAATGATAAAATATGTATATTTCACTTGTCTCATTACTTATTTTTAGTTTTGTATGCTACTGCGCTGCTGTATGCGGAATAACTTCTTGAAACAATAGATTAAGCTTATGTATACTTAAATTTTAACTAGGACAATAATAATTTTTACATTTATTATAGAGATACTTAGTGGACAAGTATCGTGTGTGCGGTGTCTTATTTTTTAAAAAACATAATGATGTCTTGCTTTTAAATTTTAGATATTGGCATTTTGTCAGAAAATAATTGATTTGGATTTTCTGACGTGATAAATATTATTATAATAATCCGAAATTTTACGGGTTGTTATAGATAGATACTCAATGTCACACCAATCACGTATCATTCACAACCAAATCTCAAACCAAGCCACAAACCAATTCACAATGGGGGCCCCAAGCGACTCTAGCCATCACGGTCGTAGCAAGGCCTAGAACTCAAGCTACCCTGGTCTAGGTCGGAGTAGATATCTATTCCTAGCCAGGCATCACGTTATAGCATCAGAATGCTACCCTAGTCTAGTCAACATCTACCACATATCTATCTGGGCTAGTCAACACATAAGCAAATCAAAATAGTTTAAGAAGGTCCAAAAGAGTAGCATGATTTCTCACCCCAATTTAGTTAAAAACAGAGATAAAAGTGGGGCTATGAAACTCACCTCAAGCAAGCAACGCACAAACAAACGCTAGCAAGAAGATAATAGCTAACACGGCTCAGCGACTACAGACTCGGCACAACCTATTAATATAAGCCAATTTTAATATATATTTCCCAAAATCAACGTTATCTACCCCAATGTATTCCTTTTCTTTATCTTCAAAATATCTTGTTTCACCGTTTAGCCCTAGCGTTTGGTATCGTCGTGTGTGTGTATCGACTCAACATGATATCATAAATGCACTCAAATAACCACAATGTGACTCAATGCAACACAATGACATGTCTAAGCGATAAGCTCTATAGTCCAATAAGTTTCGGAATAAATAGCAGACCTTATCGAATTCGTCAACTCGATAAACTCAAACATTTATTCGTGTCGCTTATTATCCCATAAACCGGTCGCATCCTAACGAGTCATAAGGATAATTCACCCATTAATAATGTTATCCAATGTGCCTAACGGGCTCTTATTAGATTCGTCAATCTAATAAGTTCGTTATCCACGTGGATCGACACTATTAATGTTAGGTCATCCGTAACCCATGCACACAACGTAAATAGAATTAAATACTTGAAAATAGTATTAAATGCTCATAAATGGCACATTTCGATAAACGTGCACTCGAAACATTAAATACTTATTTATTGGAAAACCTTTCCGTTTTATGTTGTTAATTCCCACTTAAAATAGTGAATAACAAGACAAGTCTTGTTATCGATAGTTTTGGTATAAAAACCTTTTATTATTTATGTTTCATAGTTTATTAGTATTTTCATATATGTTTCGTCAATTTCAATATTAGTTTCATATCGTTATTCGTTTCGAGTCCACAAGCACGAGTCATGACTTCTCAGTTTTTAATCAATCTATAGTCCAAAATATACTAAAGTCCATGTTACGGCGTTGTCGGGGTCAACTATGACTAAAAAATCAAAGTAACACCGACGTTGATCAAAGTTAACAATTTATATTATAAGTCAAAGTAAAAGTCACAATAGCGCAAATCAATCTCTAATCAACCCATAACAATATCGCCATCCAAACAAACTACCAAATATACCCGTAACCAATGTTATGACCCTAATGGTTATGACACGGTCCCGGTTAAGACCACGTGAACCAAACAAGCTCTAGAAGCTTTTCGACTCCACGCTTCTCATCCAAACACCAACAACAACAACCAACAAGATACGACAACAACCCGACCCGGACCCTTGGTCCTTGAGGGTCATGTAAGCAAACCAACACCCTTGTACGAGTCCCTAGTTGCTCGTACACCTTACCACAACTATCCAAACACTCCCAAATGGCTTCTACTACAACCAAACACAATCAATCAACCTCCAAACAACATCCAATCATCAAACCCATCAATTAATCTAAACCCATCACATGAAACTATGACTAAAATGCAAAAACATAATAAAATGATACAACACACAATACCAAGCCACTAGTTACATGTTTTATTAGTTGTAATTTAGTTTTAGACCCATGTTTCACCACAAACCCACAATAGTCGAGCCTTGTACGAGCCTAAAAGAGGTCGTACGTGGCTATTCATGGCTCAAACGAGCTTGACCCATGTTCCTTTTACCTTTTCTAAACCCGATCTACAAGATTTCTTGAAATCCCTAGAATAACGAATCGTTTTTGTAAGATTTGGAGGTGTTAATGAAGGCTTCTATAGGAGATATATATATATATATATATATATATATATATATATATATATATATATATATATATATATATATATATATATATATATATATATATATATATATATATATATGGATGGAAAGAGGAAAGAGAGATCTACAAAATGGTGGTGGAGGTGGGTGGTCACGCGCCTCCGTGTGGCCGAAATAGTGGCCGGCCGTGGTGGGTGGTTTTAGGGTTAGGGTTTTGTTTTGGGTGAAGAGAGAGAGAGAGAGTAGAGAGAGAAAGTGTGTTTTGTGTTTGTTTTTAGTGAGAGAATGAAAGGGTGGAAATGGGGTGGGATGAGGCTTATATACTTGGACTCAAGGACCTCAAAAATAATTAATTTGGGTGGAGGGGGGCCGGCCATGGTAAAGTTTGGGGGCCAAACCCGTAATTTTTCATAAACTATCCCGTTTACCCATTCTCGAGCTCATATATTGTCCTACGAGTGTCCCACGACGTTCTTTCGAATTTCTATTTATTTATGTTTTTTCACGAGTTTTGATTATTTGTTTGCCAATTTTCGAGTTACGGTCTAAAAGTTACGTTATTTCTTGTTTTAGGCTTTTATTGTGCCGAATCGAATAGTGCTTAACAAAAGAGTTAAAACTCACACGATAACTCATACGATAACAAAATAAGTCATAAAAACCAATAAACGATATCAAATCAAGTCATGGTCGATTAAAATAGTTCTAAAGGCAAGTACTTGCTTTAGTTTAACGTAATGCGGTTACCTAAAATAGACTCCTTAATTGCCAGTTGTCACACTTGCTCCATCGAAGCATCTTAAGTTTGGTGGTTTTGTGTCGGATACTCCGGCATAAAATCTTCCAAATTCATGTCAAGATTAGTACTTCGAAGCGGGGGAATAAGGTTGATACGGTTGAGGAGGATAAATGAAGTCCATGTTTGGATGATACGACAACCGGTAATCGGTGTAAGGACGTTGCGGTGGGACAAAAGGACGGTTAACGTAAAACGGGTTTTGGTTTTGATTTGGTTGTGCTAGTTGTGATTGATATTCAAAACTTTGTGGACGAAAGCGAATAGGCCGGTTTTGTTGTGGTGTTATGCCGATTAAATCGAAATTGTTTTCCGGCGAGAAATTCAAATTCGGTTGATTTGGGGTAGTCGGGATCGTCGGTTTTTTGATTGTGGGGTATTTTTCTTTGACATTTTGAACTTGGATGAGAATTAGATTGAGGTTGGAAGTGAATATAAATGAGAAGTAGTTTGAGGTGAATTGTGTTTGAAGTCGGTATTTATAGAGTGGTAAAATTTTTTTAAAAAAAAGTTTTTTTTTTTTTTATTTTTTTATTTTTTTTTTACATTGAATGCCCAAACGGGCAAAATGTAGTTGGGGAGATAGATTTTGAATTCGGTCGAAAATTCACCCGATATTGCATTTTGATAGCCAACGACCGATGTGATGACCACTTGCCACACTCTAGTCGACCGATGTTAACATCGGTTGAGGAGTGTTTTTTTCGATGACCGACCGATGTTTTTTTGTCGAGTGTGCCCAACCTTAGGTCTCTGTATAAGAGAGACGCGTTCGGTTTGGCTAGACCAACTGAATCATTTGGTTCCACTATTACTAGTTTTAGAGGTGTTTAGTTATGTGTTAGGTCATAAAAAAAAGAAACTGATGTGACAGTGATCTGGTCATACTACTACTAATAGGAGGTTTAGAAATATGGTTTCATACTCATTTCCATAATAAACCCCATAAACCAAATGAAAGTCATTCCCACCAAACGCACCTAGAGTTATTTTGAGCAATTATTACGATCAAGCGATTAAAGAGTATTGTGTTATTTACTGCTAGCCCTTCACGCTACTGAATAATAGAGAATTTTGAAGGACCATAGAAAATGGAAAATGGTCAAAATGCCAAAGTTTTACGAGCAATTGAAAGAAGGTAAAGGTTCAAAGAAATTGCGTACATCGGAAACCACCTCACATTTCGACTCAACACATGGTGGTTTTAATCTGAATGACGAAGCAGATGAGGTAGAAATCAAGAGCTAGAAAGCGTCACTGATGCTCGTTCGGAATATTCAGATGCTGGTGCGCATGATCTTACTGACAAAATGGCCAATAAATGGGCAAACGTTTCATCGCATATGATTTCCGATAGGGCGGAAGCCTCGATTGAGTATTG
This sequence comes from Chrysanthemum makinoi, assembly GCA_910596185.1. Taxonomy (NCBI): domain Eukaryota; kingdom Viridiplantae; phylum Streptophyta; class Magnoliopsida; order Asterales; family Asteraceae; genus Chrysanthemum; species Chrysanthemum makinoi. The sequence goes on along the minus strand of OU343221.1, from coordinate 14,853,710 downwards.
AATAAAGGAGCGGCAAATGGAACTGGAAGAACATGCAACAACAAAGGCTTGCACGAACGCAACAAAAACTTGATCTTCAACGTCAAATGTTTCTATTTAAGCAGAAAAAAAGGACAAAGACATCATGTACTTCAATAAATCTAATGACCATTTAACCAGAAAACAACTAAAGGCGGTGTTGGCGATTAAACAGAAAATAGCTCAGAAATATAGTCTATACTATTCAGTTAAGTTTTTTATTATTTTTTATTTTTTATTTTTTTTATAATTATTAATGATTTTTTTTTAAATGTTGGGTCACTAGTAATGTCACCATTAGACTAGTAGTAACAAGACCACAATAAGACTACATACAACACTACTATAATTAAAAAACATTAATTTTTTATTCATTCAATTAAAAATACAATTTACAATACAAAAATAAACATACGAAATTAAAAAAACAATACGAAAATTAAAAAAAATATGGAATATAAAAAACATAAGAAAATTCTAAAACGGTACACGAAAAGAAAAACACAATCTTCCTATGTATTTTTTGCATGCATCAAAATAATTTTAGTACTCATTTGATCTTGTATTGTTCCGGCCATTTTAGAACATAGCATATTTCATCTCTCAATCTTTTCAAGATCCGTCTTTTAAAAAAGTGTCAATCAAAGCTAGGTTTTATTGCGGAATGTCTTTTCATTCCGCGTATACTTTCCTCAGATATTCCTTAGCTGCGCGTGTGTTGTCAAACTACACAACTAAGTCGATAATCGCTTGCTTACGGATAGTATCCCCATCAATTAGATTCTGAACAACAACTTTGTTTTCATCGACAATATGTGAAAGTTGACAATCTATAATTTTTGGTAAAGAGAAGCTGTGTTTTTTGTTGAGAGTATGTGCGTATAAAAATGAATAAAGGGTAAGATTTTTATAAGAAAAGGCGGGTTTTTTTGTTAACACAAAACACCCCCTAAGTTCAAATATACTCTTCATTTGTTCGGTCCACTGACGGACCAAAAGATTGCAAATCAAGGGGTGACGTGTTCCATTCGGTCTCTGTAGGAGGGAGACGCATTCGGTTCGGCTAGACCAACTGAACCATTTGGTTCCACTAATACTAGTCTTACAGGTGTTTAGTTAAGTGTTTGGTTTAGAAGAAAGAAACTGATGTGACAGTGATCTGGTCATGAATTAGGTTGCCATTACTACTACTAATAGGAGGTTTAGAAATATGGTTTCATGCTCATTTCCACAATAAAACACATAAACCAAATGAAAGTGATTCCCACCAAACGCACCTAAAGTTATTTTGAGAGTTATTTTGAGCAATAAACAAAAATCAAGAGGTGTACCAAACACCCCTGAAACCACACACACACACAATCGACTAGTCATATCTAGAGCAGCAGCCCACACCTTCTTCTTCTCTCTCTCTCTCTCTCTCTTTGTTACATCAAAATCTCAAACGATTGGCGGCATTTCATTGTTTTCGGTAAACCCTTTATTTATTTTCCTAAACTCACATATATTTATTTAAACCCCTTTTCATATTTCATTTCATTTCATTTCATTTTGGGGTCTCAAGATTTATATTTGCTTAGATCTTTATATATCATTACATGTTAAAAAGTTTCATTTCTTGTTATAATTTTGACCAATTTTATCGTTGATTTGTATTCATTTTAGGGTTCTGTTTTTTATAGTTTTTCTGTTAAAAAAAAAGAAAAAAAAAATAAAAATAAAGGGTTTTTGGGTAATGAAGATTTTAGTTTACAACAATTGATATTATGATTATTAATATGATGTTATAATGCTTTAAGGGTTTTCTTTATTTAGTGAAATTATATAGTAAAGTTTACCTTTTTAAGGTTTAAGATTAATGTAATGTTGAAAAGATTAAAACTATACACATAAAGTCGGAAGGTATAACAACTCGTAAATTTCCCTACCGATTTTCGCGGCCATATTTTTTTTCTTCTTCGTTTCGAACTTTAAACACGACAAGTCACGGGATATTTTTTCACCTCGACCTTGATAATAAAAATTATATAAAATAAATATATAATAAACTTTTATATTTTTATTTCGTATCGGGCCTCGGAACTCATTGGACTTTATTCCACCTCATGACTCAACCCGACTCGTTAATGGGCCTTATAACTGGATCAAGCTCACACTATTTTTATTTGTCCGAGCCCAACTCATTTTTTTTGCTTGCTCATTGGGCCTCGTAGCTCACTAGCCCAACATTATGGCTAAATTATTTGGGCCTCGTCCACATTATCATCACCTAGCCCACGTATAAGATATAGAAGATTAAGGATTAGCATGTTTTGTGTTTTCCTTCTCTGGTAACCGAACTTGAACTAAAGCCACACTAGAAACAAAACACTTCCCTTTTTAATTCTTATGTTGTCGTGTGAGAGTGAAAAAGGAAGACAACACCCCATGCTTAGCCACCCTACAAGTATTAGTTTAATGACCTAAACTTACTTTGACTTAGCTTTGACCCCAAGAACCATTGGGTATCATGTTCCTAAAGACTTGACAATACCTTGACATGTAAAAACTCATATCCCACGCCAAGACAACCAACACAAAACAAGACCCAATACAATGTATCACATGACTAATAAGCTTAGAGTTAGGAAACTATGATTAAAATATTAAGAAGACCATACTTATTTCCCTATATAAGCACACATCTAAGACACTAAGTGACTTCACATTCTAACTCACTTAAACCAGTCTCATACTCTCACCTTCAAACACATTGTACACTGTGGGAATCGGTTCAAGGAAAGGAAAACGCAATAGAATTCTAGCTCGTTTGCTTGGGTTTAAAAGCGAAGGATTAAAAGCTAGGAGAAACTTGGGTAAAAATAAAGGATACGGGCAACACTTATAAGGTGAACACGGGGTAGGATTGACTCATCGATCATCACCACTCTCTTGAGTGATTGTAAGTTTCCTCTAACCTATTTCGATACAACTCATATTATGTTTCGATGTCTAGTATTTCATCTATACACGATAGAAAAGTTTTCATCTTAAATATTAGAACCTATTTCATGCACGATTAAGTTAACTAAACACTAGTGTGGTAAAACTATAACAAGCAAACATGTTAAGCACAAACTCGACACACCAACGAGATTAAAGGCACGTTTTGTCTAAGTTGAACTTGTTTCGTTCTCCTCATTGTTTGAACCCATGATACGTTAGAACTAATGGATACCAAGTTTTACTCATGACTCTAAAACTTCTTGAAGATGAAGTAGAAAACAACCACTCAAAGTAACCATGCATGCATACCACTACATAAAGCAGTAGCATGTTACAAAAGAAAATGTTATAACACAGAGGTACACCTTAAATATTATAACGAGTAAGAATAAACACAAACATGAGCCTAGCTCAGTTGGTTTGGTGCGTTTGGGTTTAGGCATGAGGTCCTAAGTTCGAATCCCACTGTGGCACACTTTTTCCATTCTTTTTTTTTTTATAACTATCACTCTTTGGCAAAACATACCCCTCTACTTCAAGAAAAATTATAACTAAAGAAAGTGTTAAAGTATAACCAAGTTTAAGTTTTAAAAGTGTTTTGCAAAAACAGATTTTTACGAGGGACTAAAAGTGTCAAATCTGGAAACTTTAAGCATGAGATAATTATGGGTACAAAGTGTCATTTTCTAAAAAGTTTAGGGACTAAACTTGTACTTTTTATAACTCGAGGGTAAAAAGTGTAAATTTGGAAAAATGTTTAGAAAACTTATAAACTTATAACGACTTTATAAAAACGAGTATTTTGACAACCTAGTGTTCATATATGAAAATTAATAAGTCGACAACTAATTAAACTTATACATATTTATAGGTATATAAATATATGAAAACACTACTCGATACCGACACAGCTTAAAGTAGATAAACAAAACTCTCGGAACATCGTCATATTTATAAACCTACGCTAATAACGCTCTATTGAATTTTATATTCAATGCTCTATCTTTTCGGTCGTAAACCAAACGTATGTCATTATTCTGAGACTTGCCATCTCGTTCTTAGGTTCCGGGTAGGAGCCACTGCTTCATCACACTCGATCTCTTTGTGCTTAATTATCGAACTGCTAAGGTGAGTTTATAGCCCCACTTTTACTCTTATTACTTGTTTTATAAAACTTTGGGGTGAGAAACATGCAAAACTCTTTTCGGACCTGAAACTGAAAACACTATTACGTGAAACAACCTTGAATCCCAACTATGCTACCGTTAGTTCCCTTTGGGGAGGCGCGATTGTTATGGATAGATCTATTGGGGATGACACCCCCGTTCGAGTTTGACCGGATAGGCAAATGTCGGGCGTATATCATATCGTATTGATTGAGTGTACTGGAAATACACTTGCTGGGCTTTTATTTATCATGCTTCTAGATGCATGCACACTGTCGTAGTTTCGGTCGCATGAACTTGGTACTAGCGTAATAGCCTTTTTGCATATAGTGTCATTCACGGAGATGCTATATGTGCAACTGTGGTCCAACTTGAAAACTTGATTTTCGAAACTTAAACCTATGAACTCACCAACCTTTGTGTTGACATTTTTAGCATGTTTTTCTCAGGTTTATTACTTGGCGTGGGCAATGGCAAAGGCATTCGTTGAAGACTGGCATCCGAAGTGTTTCTAATCATATTTAACACAACATTTAATGGGACAACATATATTTTTATGGGCTTTACTTCCGCACTTTGAAACAATGATGTAAAACTATTTCTTAAATAAATCTATATTTTGAAAATGGAATAAAATTTCCATTCTTTATTACCTTGTGTTGTGTATATCGATTTAGTAGCACCCCATGACCCGAACGCTTCCGCTGTGAAATTTTGGGGGTGTTACAGAAGGTTTGAATTAGTATACGAAATACAATGCAACTAAATGATTGGTTTTTAAGGTTTCGTTTTAGGGTTTTGTTTTTTTAGTCAATTTTAATATTGCTCATAAATTTTATGCGCATCAAGTTCGACATCTTTCAAATTCATTCCACTTGTTTTTCTGCTATACGCTGCCCTATAAGCAGCGACCCACTTGCTTCTGTTTTCACTAAGTCATTTAAAACGACCTTTCATATGATTTTCATTCCGAAGGCTGATATCTTTTGGGTTTTCAGCTCTCGTATGCTCATACATTTGACAAATTCTTGCCTACATCGAACTTTTTCTTTGATTATTTCTACGGGTTGATTCACTACTAACATGACACCATGCTGTCATCAGAGCTATATCTTCTTTTGTTTCCCATTTTGCAATTTTTTCAGTACTTCTGCTTGGTTTTTGAGAATCTTGAAACAAATTTCTAGAAATACTTTGTGAAGTTTCATGATTGGGTATAATAGGCATTTAATTTAGATTTGGAGACTGAGAGTTTAGAAGACTTTGATATTCTCCATAATATTGGGTGTTTGGGAAATAATTTGGATAATTAGGATCCATAGGAGATAAACTAGATATAAAAAAGTTAAGAAATCAGAAATGAGAATTGAGAAGGTGTATGAAAAGATGTTGATATTGGACTATATTTACAGAGAATTGAAAACTAAATTTGATATAATTATTATTTAAAAAAAACTAAAATTAATGTAAATTATCTATTAGTTTATCCAAAATATGGATAACCAATAAGAAAACGGAAGAAAATATATTTGCCATTTATATTGTAACATGTGACATTTTCGATAGAGAATTTAAAAACTATAAATTTTGATATATTTTTTTATCAGTTTTAATAATAATACAAAATAGTAAATAAATGCAAAAAAAGGTTGGATAACAAATTTGCAACTACCAATGAAAATGTGACATGTGTCAAGGTTGGGCATCACGTTTGCAAATCACCAAACGACCCAATCGTCAATCTCAATTTCTTTCTTTTGTTCACTTCTAATATAATACTAGCAGGGTACCTGCGCGTTGCAGCGGCGGGTACCATGAAGTAAAAGTTTCCGATGAATCATGTATTTTAGTTTATTATTTTTTTTGACAATAAATTTGCGGATATCAAGAATTTTGTTTAACCCGTGCCCGTTTGGGCTCGACCCCGTTTGGCCCGTGCCCGTTTGGGCTCAACCCCGTTTGGCCCGTGCCCGTTCAGGCTCGACCCTGTTTGGACCGTACCCGTTGGGGCTCGGGCTCATTTGGCTTGTTGCCCGTTTGGGCTTTGAATATTTGTATAATGTGCTTATTATTTGTATTAGTGACATTTAATGCAAGAATTGTGTTTAAGTTGGTTGTACCATATGCTTGATAATTTGTATTTCTTGTGTAAGGGGTGTTTTAATAACTGCATTAATTGTATTTATTGACCAGTTAATTAATTGACTATGTTAAATAGCTTGACCACATTAACATTGCTTTGTATTTTGTACATTAAGCTTTAAGACTTGTAAGTCTTAAAATTAAGATTGATGAGAAATATCATTAATAGTGCATTATGTATTGTACAATATGCTTTGTATTTTGTAAGTCTTAATTTTAAGACCATGAGAAGAGAGATTCATTCCTCAATTATAAGTAGTATAGATATATATATTATTATTTTTTTTCCCATCCAACCAGTTGGCAATCCTATTAATAAACAAAGTCTAATAAGAGGTTTAGGGCCCGTTTGGTTAGAGGGTGTAGGATTTGGATTTGGGTATGAGAGATGATAAGTGATGTTTGTTTCACAAAGTAATACTTTAAAGAGAAAATTACCAAAAGAAGGCTTTTTTTCAAGGTTGATCCGTTTTTAAGACTTTTTTTCATCTCTTTCCCAAAAGAGCCATGCTCAACCGGCACCTGCTCAACCGCTCAAGTCCATTATTTTTATGACACGTGTCATTCCTTTGACTGCTCAACTGCTCGACTTGACTGCTCAACTACTCGACTCCACCCAAATTTTGCCACGTGTCATTCTTTTTGTACTTGAGCAGTTGAGCAGGTGCCGGTTGAGCATGGCTCTTTTGGGAAAGAGATGAAAAAAGTCTTAAAAACGGATCAACTTTGAAAAAAAGTCCTCTTTTGGTAATTTTCTCTACTTTAAAACCCGTGGGCCCTATTATTTTTTCATTTCACTCAAAGATAATGGGTTTTATGTAAAACCAGTGGGACCTATTGTACCTCTCTCACAACACTTTTTATTTTATTATTAAAATATTATATTTAAATACAATTTCATTATTATATCAATTAAAATATATATTCTCTCTTAATTTTATTTCTCACAAATCCAAATATGAATCCGAATCCAAATCCAAACCCATTTATAAACCAAACCGGCCTAGAAAACTTTTATGATTTCATACTCATTACTATATACAATATATAATTTGGGGACACAAAACGGTGGCATGTGCTGTCGTTTATTTCTATAATAAAACCCATAAACCAAATGAAAGTCATTCCCTCCAAACACCCCCCAAGTTATTTTGAGAATAAACAAAAATCAGGTGTACCAAACACCCCTGAAACCACACACAATCAAGTAGTCATATCTAGAGCAGCCCACACCTTCTTCTTCTTCTCTCTCTATCTGTGAAAGTAAACTCTCAAACGATCTGTTTTTGGTACATTTCTAAGCTCACATATATTAAACTCCTTTTAATATTCATTTTGGGGTTTTAAGATTTATATTTGCTTAGATCTTTTTATCACTATATGTTAAAATTTTAATTTCTTGTTATATCATTGATTTGTTGGTTTTTTTAGTGGCGGCTTGTTGTATTCATTTTAGGGTTATGTTTTTTTATAGTCAATTTTCATAACTTTTATTTTCTTATATATAAAAAAAAAAAATTAATATGGGTTTTTGGGTTATCAAGATTTTACTATAATGTGATGTTATGCTTAAAGGGTTTTCTTGATTTAGTGTAAAGTTTACATTTTTTGGATTTTTCTAGGTCCAAGAATGTTTTCAAGATTTTAGTGTAAGACAATTGATGTTATAAATATGCAGCTAATAAGTATAATGTGATGTTATGCTTAAAGGGTTTTCATGATTTAGTGTAAAGTTTACATTTTTATGGGTTTTTTAACTCCAAGAATGATTTATGATTAATGTATTGTTGTAAAGTATAAAAATTTACACAGGAAATGAGAATTAGGATAAGAAAAAGTAATTAGCGTTAACTGTGTTGACGAGGATCATTTTTAAGCTCAATTTTTATATTAATCGTGAAACATATGGGGGTGTTTGTTTAAGCTTATATAGCAGGCTTATGGCGTATTTGGTTTTGGGCTTATGTTTCATAAGCTCATTTTTTGTGGCTTATTTTGAAACTTTTCGGTTTATATAAGTTTATTATGTCGTAATGAACTTAGATTAGATAAGTCGAAAAGTTTCAAAATGTGAGCTTATGAAACATAAGCCCAAAACCAAATAAGCTATAAGCCGACTATATAAGCCAAAACAAACACCCCTATAGAATAGCTGTGATATTGTTGGTAGTGATGGTTTGCGATGTTGTTGGTCTGTCATGCACGGTTTTGTCTTGGTCTAAAATTGAATATTGGTTTTTTGGGTAGATTGAATTTTATCAAGATTTAGAAATGATGTTATAAATATTCAGCTAATAAGTATAATATTATGTTATGATTAAAGGGTTTTCTTGATTTAGTAAAAACATATAATAAGGTTTACAATTTTAGGGGTTATTTTAACTCAAGGGATGATTTAAGGTCGATGTAATCTTGAATTAATATACAAAACACGATGCAAGTCATGCAACAAAATAATGGTTTTTCAAGGTTATGTTAATGTACTTAAACGGGGTCGTGCGGGATAGTTGTCGTTTACCAATTGTGAAACGGGGATTGTTAAGTTAGTAGTGAATAATGTTGTTGGTAGCAGAGCAATGTTTTCAATCTATATAGTCGGTTCACTCTTTTAGCGGGTGTTTTGGGATTGTCTTTTTTGTTTGTTTGTGCTTATTTTGATGTAAAATAAGCAGATTCTAATAACCTGCTTATTCAAAATGCTTATCTGACATGAAATTGATATCATTCTTTTACCAACACATTTAATGTAAACCTTATCCTAAATAAAAATATAAAACAAAACATAGCTTTATGTTTCTACTAGACGTGAGAAATTGTAAATCTTTCCTCATTTGATAAATTAATTAAGTTATTGTTAATCGATATTACTAGCGTGAGCCTGTACCCAGGGGTGGGTGGATGCATCCCCTGATTTTTTTTTTGCAGCGTTTTATATAGTAAGGAAATGACATTGTTTTTCTGCTTATCATTGCATAACACAATTAAGGAAAGGACATTGTATATATGCAAGTAAAACAATACAAGCCCACCAATACATAGTACTCCTGAACATGATACTAAACTCAAAACTTGTTTAAGGGAATTAAAGTCATACCTCCAAAACAAGAGCACCACCCTTGAAAGTATGCTGACTACAGACAACTTTCTCCAACCACTGTTTTGTTTCAAGGACAGAGGTAATAAGGTGGTCCAATGGGGCTTTCGACGAGTTGACGGATTCGAACATCTCAAGATTATTGACTAGCCTCCAAAATGAAGTTCGAGGCTTCTTGGTGTTGCTTGAACATAAGAGCACTTACTTTATAATATAATAGGACATCAACCTTTCTAAACTGAAGCTTGCTCATCTCGTTATCAACCACCATGTTCTTAAAAATCTCCTTGAGATGTGAGGACACGAGGTTTTCTTTTTGGGACGCTCACACTAACAAACCTTTCTCTAAGTTCATATGTGCTGAGCAAAGGTCTTGATAGTCATTGAAATCAGTCCGACTATCTTTTAAACCAAGAAGACTGATTTCAATGACTACTAAGACCTTTGCTCAACACATCCCTCAAAATTTCCTGATTATATGTATGAACGTAGAGAAAGGTTGCTGATGTGAGTGATAGAAAAAAAAAGTTCATGTCCTCGCATCTCAAGGAGATTTTGAAGAACATGGTAGTTGATGACGAGGGGGGCAAGCTTCAGTTAAGAAGGTTGTCGAAAGCCACATTGGACCACCTTCGTACCTCTGTCCTTAAACAAACAGTGGTTGGAGAAAGCTGAAAGCTGCTGCTGGTCAGCATAATTTCAAGGCTGCCACTCCTGTTTAGGAGGTATGGTTTTCATTCACTTAAACGAGCTTTGTGTTTAGTATCATGTTTAGGAGTATTATGTATTTGGCGGGGTTGCATTGTTTTACATCGTCTTTTTTTTAATAACGTGGTAGGCAATGGTATAAGCAGCATAATAATGTGGTCGGCATATCTCTGTACATAACTTGTATTTTTTATGCTTATAACAATACATGACTTTATGTTTTTACGAGATGCATGGAATTGTAAATATTTCCTCATTTGATAAATTATGCTCTTGTTAATTGTATGACATCTCTGATTTTCAGTTTTGTATTGCTAAAAAAGTGTAATGAATACTTTTTATTCTAGTTACCTAGATGCTGTTTGGAAATCAAGTCAACGCTTGAATGCAAATGGAACAATTTAAACATTATCGGAATCAATTTAGGGGTGGATTTTGTTTTGTTATTTAAGTTTGTTTGCGTTATATAAGCCTCACTTGCTTTATGGCACAATTGATTGTTATATTAGTATGATTGTTGTTTTTGATTGGATCGAGTCACTGATAAGCCTCGATTGCAGATCCAATGGCATCAAAACTAAAGCAGTTGCAATCAAAGGCAACCCAGGCTTCAGAGTTCTTATCCAAGCACGGAACCACTTACTACAAGCAATTGTTGGAGGAGAACAAACAATATATTCAGCAACCAGCCACTGTCGAGAAATGCAATGAGTTGTCCAAACAGTTGTTCTACACTCGTCTTGCTAGGTTAACTATTTCAGCCCTTTTTTTGTGCCTGAAAACTGCTTATTGTGACTTCATGTCATTATAAATGGATATTGAGTTTTGTAACACAGTTCCAATCACCCCTTAATTCGTCTATTGTTTTTGCAGTCTCCCTGCCCGTAACGAGGCTTTCTGGAAGGAAGTCGGTCACGTGAAGGAACTGTGGAAGAATAAGCAAGATTTGAAAGTTGAGCAGTTAGGGATTGCAGCTCTATTCGGGATTGAATGTTTTGCGTGGTTTTGTGCTGGTGAGATCGTTGGAAGGGGCTTCACATTTACAGGTTATTATGTCTGAATTCGCAACCAGCTTGGTTCATAAAAAGCTTGTCTCGAAAGAGAATATTGTAAGGCCTTTTTTCGCATGATTAAGGTAAACGAGTTTCTATAATGATGACATTTTTATTTGGAAATTTTGGAGCTGAGAAACATTTGAAAGTTGGATCAATAATCTGCATATTTGGAACAATTTGATGACATAATCTGTGTAATGACTTGTTAGTTTTTGTAAGATTCCATGGTTGTTTTGCTTTGTTTAAGGGTATTTATGTCATTTGGGTTTTTGTTGATAGTTAAGAGGGTGTTTGGGATAGCTTAAATAAGTGTTTTTACTGTTTATTACGTACTACGTATTAGAAGTATTTATGTCGTCTTTAAGTCTAGATAAGTAGTCTTTGGGTACGTTTGGCAGCAAAGATTATGGAAGATTATTGAGGCTTAAAATTTTTTTTTTTTGAAAAATAAGCTACTTAAAAAATAATCTTTGTTTGGCAGACAGAACTTATAAGAGATTATTAAAAAAATAATCTTCCAAAATCTGTGAAAATAAAAGGTTACTTCATGTAGCTTATAAAAATAATATATTTTTATAATCTTTTTCAGCATCAGCAACATCACCAGCACCAGCACAATATATTTTTGCCAAACATACTCTTTTAAGTCTCGAGTACTGCATAAAAGTTAGCAGTTTAAAATAAGCAATCTCAGTCACCCCCAAAATGCAGAAAACTTCTACTTAGCTTCGTAAAAATAGAATCTACTCTTGGATTTTACCGCGTGTCTTATTGTTCATGTTATAGTTTCTCCAAGTAGTAAGATGTTCTGACATTTTTTAATAAGAATGTTTTAGCCCGGTTTAAAGAAACCTTCTTTTTAGCATTGTAATAACCGAATGATGTACTTACAAGACTAGGTATTTCTTTTCGTTCATAGTTTGTTGCGAGCTATCGAGAGTTGCAAGGATATTACTACTATTTGAGGTAACAAAGTCATTTCTTATCATCAAAAAACATTGTAAGAAGGTGTCGTGAAAATTATGAGTTAATGTTGTTCCATTATAGGAAAAGAAATGTGACGTTTTATAATGGCTTTAATCAAAGTTCTTATGCTAATCAGACTATTGAAACTTAAATTTCAACACCACATTTTTTTCAAGTAAAACGAGAACATATAAGCAATGAAAGAGTGTAACCAAGCCTGAAAGAAATCCCGAAACAAAGAAGAACACCGAGGATACGAATTAGCAGTTAGAATGCGTGTAGTGGTGACCAATGTCACAACAATCAACTCACAGTACACCACATTTTCACTGCACACCACCAATAAGGTAATAAGACCACCAATCAAACATACCCCACCTATACCTCAACACATGCAACAAACAACTTCCACAAATTACCGACTTCTCCTTTTTACTCTCTATAGACGCGTGAGTTGCCTCAAAGGGGGGAGTATTGTAACGACAACACGTCCTTTATGCTCACCAACGCGTCTTCCCTGCACCTATTACACTTGACCTTATGTGATGGGAATTGATTGGCACATTCTCATTTGTTATTTGTACACTCAAATGTACAAACCGGTAAAGCAGCATATGATAAATGTACAACTGATTAATGCACATATTTGAGTGTATAAATAAGAAATTAGAGTGTACAAATCATTAGCCTTATGTGATCCCTTCGACAACCTTCTAGACGCGGAATCTAACAAGACACACTTTACTAATTGGAGATTAGTGATCAAATGTTCCTTTAACATTTGGTAAACTACATAAAATATAAAGTGTTCTAAAGATAAAGTGCATTAGAAAAGAGAATATTATATTTATCTTCTAATTATTATGAATAAAAGTTAAAAAGTTTTATTATAAACAAAGCCTACGGATTAATACAGCAATGTAATCAATCATAAATTAATAGTAATTGAGTATGCAGGGCCATTAGCCAAAAAATTAGATGTCCACATGTCTTAGATTCTCTATCCATGGGCCCACAGTTGATTTTGTGTTTGGTCAACTTAAGCAAGCAACCTACCACGAAATTTTACACTAAAAATTGTAACTTAAACTCAAGTTGTTGGAGTTGACTAAATTTATGTGTGTCTCAAATCCCTTCGTGCTACAACTTGTGTCAAAGGGTCATGTTTGCTTTTCAAAAGGAGAATATTTGTCTATTCAAAGGAGAGCCGTAATTACTGTCACATCAGCTTTCTCAGTTTACAATAATTTCATGATCAACTTAGTGTAATTAAGAGACTGATGAGACCACAAAAAGCATACCTCACTCACACACACAAGTAAGCCAACGACTCGGTCTTAATTAGACCGACTTCTTGCTTGACTAAATAAATGACCGCGGTTCTATAATGAGGTGGACACATCCAAAGTAAAAATGCAAGTTCCGAAAAATGGACGAGTCCTCCCCATTACATGATATAATCCTGCCAGAGTAAAAAGAACTTCATTAAATAGTAGGAGTGTATTGTGCACACATGATATGGTCATCAACGAAGAGAAAAAAAATGACGGCCGTGACAGTTGTGGTATATTTGTGGTGGTTCAACGATAAAGATTCGGTGATGGCAAATAACTAATATGGTCCACTTTTGCCAATCTGGAGATAAGCATTATATTTGATATTTTGGTCGACTAATATATGTGGTTTGAGCTCTGTCACACATAATCAGACTATGTAAATGTTTTGTTGTAGTAAAATGGATTAAAAATATAATTAAGAAGATTTAAGGATCTTCAAACATATAATATGTGATCAATCTTTCTTATTGTGAAATTTGGAAGAAATTCACAACGCTTTTGTAATAAAGGAGATGATTAACTATAAGTATTTATAGATATGCCATGTGGATTGTACCATATCTTTTTAAGTTTTTAACAAAGGAAGTGATTCAATTCTCATGGATCATATCAATTTGACACGCTATTTCAACAACCCTTAAATAGTAAATTCACTATTAGAGTTTATTTTTAGAAGTTATCATGAAAAAAAAACTACCTTTAACCTAATTTTAAGCCTTAATACATGACAATCTTGTTAGTAGATAAAAGATACCAAAATATAAGGAATGTTGCTTACAAACCATGTCATATCATGTTTAGGATTGCAAACTCACGAAATTATCCACCAAAAGATTGGTTAAAAGAGATATAAATATATTTTTTATTTAGCAAAATTAATGGCTACAAATACAAAATTTATAAAAAAATATATACAAAATATATTAAAATAAATTCTTAAATAAAATCTCACCAACACATTGGCCGTCAACCATTAACTTTATAGTCGCCCATTAGCGCTGACTTTTATTATTTTGACCTTTTTATTTAGAGTAAATTGCAAAAACCACCCTTTAATTTGATCAAATTGAAGATACAGCCTCTACAACTTTGAAAGTGCAAAAAGAGTATTTTTGGAGAACTTTTGTTACAACAAAGATGAAGCTTGAAGCATGCATTTCGTTAATGGGGAGAACTATCAAATCACCATTTAGGGGCCAAAACGGTAAAATTAAAAGTTTAACACTAGCACACGACAGAATATACACTAAGAGCATCCGTTACCCTCACGTCTGTAAGGTGGTGTTGTCCCAAAACGCCAACCTCAGGGCGCCACAAGCACACCGAGGGTGGCATTTTTGTGCCTCGCGCCGTCCCCACCAACTATGGTATTGTATTTTTTCTTTTTTGTGTTGTATTTGTGTTTTAGCGGGTTATGTGTGAGCCATAAGGTGTCCATGACACCAAAACTTGAAAGAGAGGTGTTTTGTTTGGCGTGATAGGCTCTGGTGTTATGAGAAAAAGTGCTAAGGTGGCATCATTTTTCTCACGACACCATATGACAGCACGAGAGGGTACCTAATGCTCTATAAGTATGTAACATTTTGGAGGGGCAAGGGCATACCCCAACCCCTAAAAGCTTCGTCCCTAGTCAGCAATTATCATTCATTCAAGAATTGTTGAGGATAACTTAATTTGAGCAAAACTTCGTCTGACTCACCTCTCTATCATCTAATATCTGTTGACGTCCAAACAACATTTGTCCTATATCGTAATAGAGCACAGATAAACTTTGTCCAGTATCCTTATGTGTCAGCGTCAACCGATATCCTCAACTCAAACCATCAAATATACCGTTCATAATTCTATCCGCCATCCATAACTACTTTTCCCCAACAAAAACGGTTCCGTCTAGCCTACAACCGCTTTCGAACCCCTTCTTGAAAACACGATACTTGCACATCAAAGTTTCTCTCAAACCGCACCACCATTTCCAAAGTTGCAAAAACCGCGCATGCTATTTAACTTAACCAAACCAGAGGGACTGATTTTGCAACATACATACTATTTTATTTATTTGTATTTTGGATCCTTCAAACCGACAAACTACCATATTTAAATAATAACTCTCCTATAACAATCCCATATTATTTTCCATAATTAAATTTTTCATTCATTAAATTCGTTACAAAACCTTAAAAAGTCGATCATAGTTATATATCTACACAGTTACATATAATCATCAAGAAGTAAACATTAAATTCACTCATTCACAATGCTTGGAATTAAGAAAAGATTCCAAGTTGCTAAATGGTATGATCATCTTGTTTTTTTAGTTTTCTTAACGTTGACTTTTGTTTGCATGACTTTGTCTTATGTTCTTTGATTCATGTTCATGTTCATGTTAGTTGCTTATGTTCAAGATATCAAGATTGCGTTTAGTTGGAGAAAAATTTTCTTTGTTGTGTTTTTTTTTTACTATGTGTTACGTGTAGAAAAAGATTGGTTAAAAATTTAGAAAACGTGTTTAGATGCATGTTCATGTTATCCGGGAGGGTGAGTCTTAGATTTAGATGTACTTGGTCTAACCGAGGTACCATCGTGACCGTTTTTCTAGTTTTCTTTAGGGTTAATTACTTGTATTGAATTTTCAAATTTCGATTATTGTGTGTAGTTTGTGACTGTTTAGCCATGTAAAATGACCATTTTACCCTTCGAAATTTGAAAAACGTAAGGGTAAAATGATCACAAAAGACACACAATAATTGAAATTTAAAAGTTTAGTACACGGCTACACGCAATAAGAAAAAATAAAGTTCATTTCACACAATAACAAAAAGTGCGGAAGTATGATACATTTTCAAGCAATTAACCCTTTTCTTTATGGTAAATATTCGATTTGAACACATAATTTTTTTTTTGTAATAGACCGTTATTTTTCTACAACTAAACGCAACCTGAATCTCGAGTTTTTCATTTGATTTTTGTTTTGTAATTGTGTAAAAGTTGACTTTGGCTGATAATGTGTTACGTCGAATGATTAATACAGTAAGACGGCGTTAAAGCTAGCAACAGCACGAATAAAGTTAATGAGGAATAAAAAAGGAGCACAACTTATTCAAATGAAGAAGGAACTAGCTCAGTTGTTGGCAGCAGGAGATGATCGAACTGCACGAATTAGAGTATGTATTCTGATTAGTATTATTAGTCGGTATAAAAAATATGCTTGTTTAATGTTGGCTGATTTGTATATATTGTATCAGGTTGAGCATGTAATCAGAGAAGAGAAGATGATAGGCGCATATGATTTGATCGAAATATATTGTGAACTTATTGTAGCACGTTTGCCTGTTATCGAGTCACAGAAGTAAGCTATCTTTTATTATCGCTTCTTTAAAGTACTACTGTAACTTAGTGATTTACTAATTTTGTGGTGATTTTTTTTTTGCTTTAGGACTTGTCCAATTGATTTAAAGGAAGCAATTACAAGCGTGATATTTGCAAGTCCTAGATGTTCAGATATAGAGGAGCTTGTGGAGGTTAAAAAGAATTTTAGAGCGAAATATGGGAAGGAGTTTGTTACCGGGGCTACTGAGCTGCTTCCTGGCTGTGGTGTAAGCCGCATGGTATGTTATTTCAAAGTTGATGTGGCAAAATGGGTCGGTCTATCTGGTTGGATCTTGGGTCAAAATGGTTAGCATTTTTGGATATGTTGGTTCGAGTTGACTAAATCACATGAAACTCTTTTTCTGCAATTATGATAACGAGATATTCTTTATACTAATCTACGTTATTTGATACAATTTAGGTGACTTTTGACTTGTTTCCCTTTTAGATAGATCTTTTTTTACCCTTTTGACCAGTTAGATTGAATTTAACGAAATCGACCCATTTACAAACAAATGGGTTGAATTGCAACGCAGAATTACATTTCTCATCAAAATTTTAAATTTAGCAATCTTACTGTAATGTTTTTATATCTGCAGTTGGTAGAGAAGTTATCCGTTGTTGCACCAAACATTCAGACAAAAGTGAAAGTGTTAAGCGACATAGCAAAAGAACACAACGTTGATTGGGAAGCAACTTCATTCGAAGAATCAAAGCCGCCTGATGACTTGTTGGTGAGTTAAAATAGCTTTCTAGTTCTCCACAATAATTATCTTTTCATTGAGAACTTGCTAACAATTGAATCTTTTCTTTGAGCAGAACGGGCCTACGAACTTCGAGCAGACAAACCCGATAACCTTTGATCCTCCTAAGGTCCAAACTTCAAATGTTCACAATGTACAAAGCCATCAAACAACTCCGAATGTACCTGTCGACTACTCTCAGCAAAATAAAAGATTCACATCAGATACTCAGAATGGAACCCCTGCGGATACTAGCAGCTCTCAGTCGTCATATGCTTCTACTAGCCATAACGACGCGAGGCCTACAGGTATAGTAATTAGTCATAACGTAAATCTCTATCAACTAGTTTATGGATGAATGCTTGTTAAGGCCACTGAACTATTGCGTAAAGGGTCTTTTAGGGTGTTAAAGTACTAGAGTAAGTTAGGTTCATTTACATCAAATCCTGTTAAAATATCCGAATACGATGATGATACCGCTGATTTAACATATGTTTGGTGCTTAGAACAGAAAAATGTAAATGAAAAGTACTTATTATAAAGTTTTCGGTATGCGGCCTTTTATTAAACCTGTTAAAAGTTGAGTGGCCTGCATTAACATCTGCAATAGTTTCGTCATCGCCTTATTATCTTTTAAAGTTAGAGTGCTATCGATCATAGAGACTAACTACTATTTTACTTTTTTCTAATCAGGCATGGCATCCGGGTCAATGAAAAAGAACCAATCGTTCCGGAGCAACAGCAACAACAGCAATCATTCATCAGATATGGAGTTCAAGGATGCCACTTCTGCAGCTCATGCAGCAGCTGAGGCTGCAGAACGGGCTAGTTATGCTGCTCGAGCCGCTGCACAACTTGCAGGCCAAGGGAATGTTACGCAGCAGAATCCAACTGAATCACACGGGTCACATATCAGAGACGAAATGCCCCAAGTTTTACATAATGGCTCTTTTAACAATAGAAAATCGAAGATACAGAATCAGCAAGTGCGTCAGAATGAAAGCAATTCTTCCCCAAAGGTTAACAAAAGTTCAAGCGGTTCAAGATTGAGAAATGATTCAGATGAAAGTTCGGTTAATTATGATGATCACCAGAAAGATCAGTACTATAGAACACATGAAGATCAGGGTCCTTCTCCTCAGAAGACTTCAAAGAAAGAATCTGAGGCTCGGTTTAAGAGGGGTGATAATGCAAGTTCCAACTCTCGTTCTCATTCTACCAACATCAGGGACAAACGTGATTACTCTTATAGTGATGCTCGTAGATATGATGAAACTGACTATGATGATGATCAGGGTTCTTCTTCTCCTGAAATTAGTTCAAAGAAAAAGTCTAAGGCTCCGTTTACAAGTGGCAAAAAGGAAAGTTCCACACCACGTCCATCTCGCTCTCACTCGAATGACAACATAGGCGAATATGATGAGTTGACTTCCAACACAAAAAAAGCTGGTAGGAAAACTGTTGATGACCAAGAAAGCGTTGTTAGAGAAACTAAGAAGACAAGCTCGTTTGTTCGTGCTCGTAGAGATGATGATTCCGAAAGTGATGATGATGATTATGATGGTCCTAGGTTTGATGAGGGATTGGATCACGTTGAACTGGGTAAGTCATTTTTTCCGTCTCCGGATAAAGAAGAAAGCTCACATATTTGGAGCCCGATAAAGAACACCAGCAATACCAAGAATCGGGTGAATCCTGCGAAATCTGTGGATTATTCAGTGAAATACAATCTTTCAGGTCCAGATTCCGAAAGTGAAAGCGAGACTTTTTCTAGGAATTCTCGAATTGAGTTGGACGATTTGGATACTGAGGAAGATTTACGGTTTGGAACATTAGCTGGTGGACGTCAAAACAAAGGTGGTAAAAAATACTCACCACACACAAAGATCACCTCACCGTCGTCAAAGAAGCCCGTTGAAGAAAGTCAAAGTCCGGTAAAAGGTGACCAAACATCTTCTTTCAATTCAAGACCGATTAGAGTGGAAAAGAAAATACCAAGTGTTTCTAAGGCGAGTTCAGAATCAGATTCAGATGACTACGACGATAAATATCCCGTAAAACCTTCAAGATCACCATTTGCCCGACCAAATACATTTTTCACTTATGATGGAAATGATTCCGATGAAGAAGTTTCGCCTCCAAAACATACGCCGCCTAGTAAAGCTCATTTGGGTCCACACGGGGTGTCCCGCAGGACAAAAGGTCAGGTTGAACCCAAGGAAAAAACAGTACCTTACACTCCTACCGATCCTAAGCCCAAGCAATCTCGAGCTGAGCCAGCTGAAGACTTGAAGAATCATCCTACCAGTACCATATCTCCTCCCAAGCCTCGGCCACACACAACTCGACCTAAACAAGAACCTCCTAAAAGTATTCCCGAGCCTAAGGTTTCTAAGCCTAAAGTATCCACACCTCCAGTTGAAGTGGAAAATGTTAAGAAGCCAAGCCACGTTCATCCAAAGCTTCCTGATTTTGAAGATCTAGCTGATCGTATCTACGCTATAAACAAAGAGCGTCAATGAGTATTGTAAGCTATATATACATAGTTTGGGCTGCAACTGCATATACCGTTTGCCAACATTTTGGTAAATTTCATTTTTATTTATAAATGTCTTCCGATTTCTTCAGCTTTATATGTTTGAATGAGCTTGTATATTCTGAGTGTCCATATCGAGCTTATACAGAAGATTATTACAAGAGTTTGGCTTTGCTTTGGTTCAAAAACTGCTAATTTGCTAGATGAAGGTTAATGAACATCTATAAATCTTTTCATCCCTTTGAATGTGGATTGGCGGGTGTTATCGCCAATCTTGTACCACAAAACTACTGAACTCAAGTTTTGTATGCAGTAATGGATGAATCAAACAGGTAGAGAAACAAGCTAGTTCAGGTAAAGAGTTACAATAACATTCTATACAGAAAAGTCAATTAAGGCAATAGACCCGGGTTCAAATCTCTTCCATGGCACTAAAGATCATTTGGTACCATCCCCCCACCGTAAATGCTCAGATTGACTGGTCAGCGAGGGGCCTATTGGAGAAAATGGCCAGGGTTCAAAGCCCACCTCCTGATAAGTACAGTCACTGGGACAGGTGCTCATTGCCTGGGGCCGGGTCCTTGGAGGAGGGTCCGGTTGGCATCCTTAGGATGCATGGGACCAGGGTGATCCCACCGATCTTCACCTTTTTGGAGAAAAGTCAATTAAGGCAAAGAGTTACAATAACATTGTATGTCACATTTAGGTGAGGTTTGTGGTTCAAAAATTAACAAGTACACATAGTTTTACATAATTGTAGTAACAAATTTTGTTTTATCTGTTTTATCACTTTGTCTTTTCGATTTTTAATGAAACATGGTGCAGGACATATATCATCTTTCTAACTTACGCTATTAAACGAAAGAGACTCTTCGGCGGTTCTGAGACCATTTTGGACCGGTGCGTAACTCATTGTTTTAAGAAGACGTAGACACTAGTTTTTTCCTTGCCAGACTCCCGCAAATTTGTGTAACTTTCTGCGTGCGTATAAGACTTCATGTATGTATGATAACTTGACGACTAATGAGAGAAAATAAGTTTTAATTTTGTTCGCGCGTTACAGTTGTTTATAGTCGAATGTAAGTCAAGTTTAACTTTTGCTTATCAACCATTCTATCTAAGAAGTTGATGATCACTCATCATACCTTAGTTATATTCGTCTAGCTTAAGAGCTCTAAATAATCGTAACTGAATTATTATACAGACAAGATCAAAAACAGATAAAAAATATGTGAGGAAAAAAGGCCATACAAAGTTATAAAAATCCTAACACCAGAGGTGAGCAGAAAAACCGAAAAATCGAAAACCTAACGGCAAGAACTAACTGAAACTAAAAACCTATGGTTCGGTTTTTACTTTTTCAAAAACCAAAAAACGCGGTTCGATTTTGGTTTTTGTCTAGAGATCGAACCGTAAAAACGATCCGAACCGGTTTTATATAATAATATATAATTAATATAATATAAATAAATAACTAAATAAATCAAATTTATAAATTCATATTTATTTTGTTGGTGGATTTATAATATATTTATCTTAACGTTTATATGCATATTTTGTCATGTTGTGTGTTTACTTGACAATATATCAATACATATGTGATAATTATCATAGTATGTGTATATTCACTTGCATGTGTGTATGTCTCATCTATATATGTGTAATTGTTGAAATATAGGATAAACATTATTAGGCTTAGATTGACAAAAAAGTACCGAAGAATAACCAATTTTCCATGTAAAGCAAATTTGTTGGTATAAATTGGCTATACTCAAATATAAACGGTTAAAAACTGAAATAACAAAAAAACCGAACCGAAACCGATAATAAACCAAAAAATTGAACGATTTCGGTTTTGGGTTCTATAAAAACTGAATATTTTGGCTCAGTTTTGGTTTTTGCCAAAAACCGACCCAAACCGAATCATGCATACCCGTGCCTAACTATCTCTTTCTTTATACAACCCATCAATTTTCATTTCAGCCCTTGAACTTTGACACTCTTTAATATCGAGAACATAACTTGAACTTTTTCATTTTTGCAGATTTAGTCTCTGTAATATACTAATATCAATAAAAACAAAAGCAACAAATAGACTTTGACTATTTACAAATTGACCACATTTATCAAACACCCTCTCTCAAGCTCAATATAGCCAAAAAAAACTTATTCTCCTTTTGAAAACATATACAATAAACACAAATTATAATGTTGATTGCTACTATAGACTTTTGCAAAAACATTTGCTATTTGATGAGCATCATGATTTTTCTTTGTTTTTATAATTTCTGCAGACACATTTTCTCTAATTACACGAACATCAATATCAAAATGCTTTATTTTCTAATGAAAAACAAGGTTTGCAACAATTTGAATTGCTGAATTATTGTCAACGATTTCGGTTTTGGGTTCTATAAAAACCGAATATTTTGGCTCGGTTTTTGGTTTTTGCCAAAATGATTTGTATAAGATTTGTAATACATATTGTTTCACAAGTTGCATATGCCATGCATCTGTATTGTGCCTCAGCAGAGGACCTAGAAATAGTTGCCTTTTCTTACTTTTCCATGAAATAAAAGAGTTACCAAAAAACACACAAAACCCAGATACAAACTTCCATATTTTTAGACGCTTAGCTCAGTTTGAATCTATGCAAACGTGTTAGATCACTTTTAGAATAAATCTGAATACAAGGAGCATTTTTCAAATACCTCAAGACTCTCATTGCAAATTTCAAATGAGACTACAATGGTGAATGCATATGATGGCTAAGACAGTGCACAACATATGAAATAGCTGGTGTGGTATGAGTTAAATATATGGGTTTACCCACAAGTTTTTTTATATCCAAGCACATTTAAAAAAAACCTATCATCAGTTTCTTCAAAACTTAAAACACAATTTCTTGATAAGGGAGTAGTAAAGCAACTGGTTTGGTTGCAAGCAACCCAAACTCATGCAACAACTCCAAGCAATACTTTTTGGGCTAATGATAAAAAAAAGTATTATACTTGCCACACTTTCCTCTTCAGGGTAGCGAACAAAATTTTTTGCTTCTGCGGGTATTATACTTTCAAATTCATCCTCTTTAGGGTATTTTGCAAAAAGTTGGACATTTTTGCCCCTCTTACCCACAAGAGCAAATGATGGCAAGTATGATATTTTTTTTTTTATCATTTGGCCTAGTTTTTATTATGTTAAATTTTGGATATGTATTAAGATAATTTATTTAATGATTTATAATTCTGTTAAATTTATGATAAAAATGTTTTGTTTTAAGTTTACACTATTTACTTATTAATCGTATTTGTAATAATTTAATATATACTTAAAAAAGGGAAAATTAAAATCATTTGGACAATTATAAAAAAACAAACAACACTTTTTCATTCAGATTCAGACATTATAGCTACCTCTTATTAGTAAGATGTGGTAGCGATTCGATCTGTAGTCGATTCAGATGTGTAACATATTAATCAAACAAACACACCCTTAATCTAGTCATAGTATACTCTCTAGTCTATGCTTTAACAAGTGACGAACAGAAATTTATATGCAAGTACTTCAGGTTGTGATATAATTCCTCCTAATTTAGCGGAAGCGTTAAACCTAATTCGGTTTATCGCTTGAAGCGTTAAACAACTTGAAGTGAATTAGGGCAAATGATAAAACAAAACATTTTTATCATAGATTTAACACAATTATAAATCATTAAATAAATTATCTTAATACATATCCAAAATTTAACATAATAAAAACTAGGGCAAATGATAAAAAAAAAGTATTATACTTGCCATCATTTGCTCTTGTGGGTAAGAGGGGCAAAAATGTCAAACTTTTTTGCAAAATACCCTAAAGAGGATGAATTTGAAAGTATAATACCCACAGAAGCAAAATTTTTTGTTCGCTACCCTGAAGAGGAAAGTTTGGCAAGTATAGTACTTTTTTTGATCATTAGCCCATACTTTTTTTTAGTCATACACATACCCTTTTCATTTTCTAAAACCTCAATACCTAAAAAATACTTCAACAACCCTACATATTTTATCATAAAATTACTACTTAGAAAAGCTTTAAAAGACTCAATTTCAGTTTGATCATTACCAGTTATAACAATATCATCCACATATACTAACAAATACCCAAAAAGATTACATGCTTGCACGAGTAAGTATAGGAAAAGCTTTGGTAGTCGACGGCTTGAGGATAAAGGGTATACCAAAATTTAGGTAGGAGGATAAACTGAATCATGATATGAAAGAGCCTTTTTTGTCCGAGGACATGACCTCTATAGGAACGAGTGGAGGGCTAGATTTAGATTAGTATGTTAGATGGTAGGTATAGAGATGTATAGCTAGTTCCCTTTCTGCTTATTAGGCGCGGTAGTAGCCCCTCGTGTGCATATTTTCCTTTGCCTTCACTTTAGGTAGAGAGCCCCATTTCCTTATGCCTTTTCGAACCTAGTTGCACCCACGGGTCCTTTTTATTTTTGCCCCGTTTAGCTTTCTTCGTTTTCATGCTTTTGTTTGCTTCTTTTGTATATTCTTCTTAGTAGTTTCTTTGATACTTCTATGGGCTTTCATGGGGTCCTATGTGATAGTACAACCAATTTAATATACAACTTACATGAAATATACTTACCGAAATGTATTGTCAAATAACTTGCATCAACTTGCATGAACAAAATATTTTGGAGATCTTATCAAATCTCATAGATAGCAAAAGATCATCCAAATCCAATCGTATAATATCCACTCTCATATATATAGCAAAAGATCCGATCAAATGAGAAAGAGAATATATTTAAGATATGTTGAAATCTTCTAAAGATTATATTTGATTGCGTTAAAGATATATTAAGATTATATTCGATCAGGTGCAAATCGTTTGTCATCTCTCATCCTATAAATAGGTACGATGAGGAACGACGAAAGGGATTCTTACACAACATTCTCACATAACTCTCATCTATAGCTTTGCTTTATAGCTTCTAAGCATACATGCTCATACTATTACAATCAATACTGACTTGATCGTCGGAGGGGGTTCCCCCGGGCTCAGCCCGGGGACCTCTCTAACGATCTTTCTTTGTCTTTTCAGCACTGTTACCGAAGACCCGAAGTCAAGGTCCACACAAGTCAGGCGGCCAGCTCAGCACCTTGACAAGCATGCGGAAGAAAGAATGAAAAAGGAAAAAGAGGAAAAGCAAAAGTACGTTACACCGAATTAACACAGCCATCTTGATATCAATTTCTTGTATCCCCTAAGGTGTACAGTGGTGAAAGCTCATATAGCATCATTTGGCGCCATCCGTGGGACCCGACCAAAAATCCTACCTCGTATGCTCACCATATATTCACTCATGTTCAAACTTGCTACAAAATGATTAAACGTGACCGTGTCTCTCAAGGTCACTCAAATTCAACAAAATGATTCATTGATCGAGGTGAAAAAGCCGAAGGCGAAAGGAAAGAAGTAGTTTAGCAAATCGTCAAAAAAGAAAAACGGGGATGTTGAAGAAGATGTTTTTGTTTTGGGTTTAGTCTTAATAATGGTGAAGAAGTTGTGACGTATCCTGTGAAGAAACCGTTCAAGAAGAAAAATAGTAACTAGGTTAAACACGAACGACCTCCTACGAGTGTTATTACTAAAGAATCCGATATCCCGAACCTTCAAAGAAAAAGAAGAAGAAAAAAGAAGGGGAAGAACAACCCAAGAAAAGGGCGATCTTGATAAAAATCTTGCGGAACTTGGTGAAGCTCCTGCTCCCATTTCAACTTCTGCTACAACCATAGAACTAGTTCTTCACTCTGAAAAGGTTGAACCACAGGGGGAACCCGCCACGATAGCGGATGAAAGTAGTGAAAAAGATGAGACTGAAGGTGTCGTCGAGTCTGCAGTAGCGAAAAAGAAGAAAAAGAATAAGGAAAAGGAAAGGCAGGAAGCGAAGGCAGCCGCAGCCGCTGAAGCGGAAGAAAAAAAGGGTACTGTAAAAAAAGGTTCAAAAACATGTCATAAATTTCCAAGAGAAACTTGCAAGGAAAAAGGAGGTGGAAGAAAGAATGAAAAAGGAAAAAGAGGAAAAGCAAAAGTACGTTACACCGAATTAACACAGCCATCTTGATATCAATTTCTTGTATCCCCTAAGGTGTACAGTGGTGAAAGCATTTGATAAACATGCATGGACTAGGGGGCTTGATAGTACAACCAATTTAATATACAACTTACATGAAATATACTTACCGAAATGTATTGTCAAATAACTTGCATCAACTTGCATGAACAAAATATTTTGGAGATCTTATCAAATCTCATAGATAGCAAAAGATCATCCAAATCCAATCGTATAATATCCAATCTCATATATATAGCAAAAGATCCGATCAAATGAGAAAGAGAATATATTTAAGATATGTTGAAATCTTCTAAAGATTATATTTGATTGCGTTAAAGATATATTAAGATTATATTCGATCAGGTGCAAATCGTTTGTCATCTCTCATCCTATAAATAGGTATGATGAGGAACGACGAAAGGGATTCTTACACAACATTCTCACATAACTCTCATCTATAGCTTTGCTTTATAGCTTCTAAGCATACATGCTCATACTATTACAATCAATACTGACTTGATCGTCGGAGGGGGTTCCCCCGGGCTCAGCCCGGGGACCTCTCTAAAGATCTTTCTTTGTCTTTTCAGCACTGTTACCGAAGACCCGAAGTCAAGGTCCACACAAGTCAGGCGGCCAGCTCAGCACCTTGACAAGCATGCGGATTTTGGTAGCATCATTTGGCGCCATCCGTGGGACACGAGCAAAACATTTGCCTCGTGTACTCATCTTGCGTTGTCATTATCCTATGATTCATACAGGTCACAAGACATCATCGAATTAATGGTAACTAAGAACATAGCGCAAGCCTTACTAAGCTGCATACATGACACAAAGGAGTAGTTCTTGAGGCAGAGGAGGAAATAAATGAACTTGAGCTCGAATCGAAAAAAGTCACCACAACATTAAAGCAATCCGAGTCTGAAAATATTGAACTTAAAGAACAATTCTCACTTGCAAAGGAGAAACTCGAGCAACAAGAGAAAAAACAAGAAGAATTTGAAGTCAACCATAAGAAATTACAAGATCAGCTAATAGAAGCCGAAGAGAGATACGGTTCACAGATTACTGCTCTACAAGAGAGGAACAACAAACTCAAGAGTCGAACTAAAAGGAACTAGCCCAAGTAAAAAAGTCATTTGAAACTCTACATAGCGAGTTAGAAAGCTCAAGAAAAAGGATGCAAGACTTGGAGCAAGAGCTTGGTCTTTCTGCAAGTGATGCTAAAAAATATGAAGAGTTACATAAACAGAGCAGTTTACATGCTGAATCAGAGACAAAACGAGCATTAGAATTTGAAAGATTGCTTCATTTGGCTCACGCGAGTGCAAAAGAGATGGAAGATCAAATGGCTTAAGTCCAAGAAGAGGGTCTATATGAAAAAATTGTCAATCATGAAAAGGTTGAAGAAGCACTCAAGAAGACCATTGTTGACTTATCAGCGATCCAAGAAGAATTGGAGGCTTCAAAATTACAAGTAGTTGAAATTCAACAAAAATACACTTCACAAGAAGCTGTAATCAGTGAACTTACAGAAGAACTAAATTTGAAAAAAAAAAGCCTCTGAATCATCTACTAAAGAAGAGCTACAAGCTAAAGAAACCAAGTTGGAAGAAGTCAAAGTCAAATTTCATGAGTTGACTTTGGTTCAAGAAAAATTAGCTAAATCAACCACTAAAAAAGAAGCTCCAGATGCGGTTGTGGTTGATTTGAAATTGAGATAACACAAACTAAGGAGCGTTGCAGTGATCTTGAAGCAAAATTTACAATTGTCAAGTGAAAACAACACCCTCTTATCTCTAGCTAAGGCAGATCGTGAAGAGCTGGAGCAGAAGTTGAAATCACTAGAGGAACTCCATGAAATCAAAGCTAAAGAAACTGAAACAGAGCTTGAACACTTATCTTCTAAGATAAATTATCTTACCTCAACGTTAGCCAGTCTTGAAGAAGAAAAGAAAACGCTGAACCAGCAAGTGCAAGACTCTGTAGACAAGTCAACTGATCATGAAGAACGAGCCAACTAAAGTCATCAACGTAGCGTTGAACTTGAAGATATAATCAAGATTTTGAGTTCCAAATCAGAGAATGATGGGAAAAAGGCGAGTGAGTTGGAGTTGTTACTTGAAGCAAAAAAGGACTTAAATCCATGAGCTTGAAGAACAACTAACAACACTTAAGAAGAAATGCAAGGACACCGAAGAAGGTTCTGTTGTTCATTTTCACAAGGTGTCTGAGCTCAAGGCAGAAATCCAAGATCATGCTGCATTAAAGACCAACCTAAAAAATCTTGAAGAAACACATGACGCAACCCGTTCATTTCAGTCTCGACGAAACAACAAGAACAACATCGTCACTTGGCGATCAGGTTTGGCTTCTTAGTTTCATGTGCATATAAATTAATAATGCCATACTCGAAAGTTGATGATATGACTATGAGTCTATCACTTGTGGCTATACAAAAGGATATCATCATTTTATATCTATCTATATAAACTGATATAACAAGAAAAAAGGGAAGAATTTTATGTAACTTTTGTAGGAAAAACTACATAATGATGCCAGGAAGTCAAGAACGAATAAATTACGTAACAATGCAAGGCCTTTTCAAAGACGTGAAACCGTATCACGCAAAAGCAGAACAACTGCTCCAAAGTCGTGAAACTCCATCACGCAAAAGTGACGTGACCACTTCCATGATTATCTCCCGACATTAAAGGGATGAAGAGCTTTAAAAAGTTAAGTGAAAATGTCCGGACCAATACAATATCCCGCCATTAAAGGGATAATAAGCTATATTGCTAACAAAGACGTGAAACCTATCACGCAAAGTGGCACGTCCACAACAAAGACGCGAAACCTCATCGCGCGAAAGTGACATAGTCACTTCAATAAAAATCTCCCGGATTTAAAAAGCTATAAATAGCTAATACACAAAGTGGCATGTCCAACTCAAGACGCGGAATCATAGCGCGCAAAAGTAAAAAACCCCTTTAAAGACGTGAAATTTCATCATGCAAGGCAATAGCTCCGTCTAGAAAACACGAAACTCCATCGTAAAATGACACAATCCCGCCATTAAAAGGGATAATAAGCTATATTGCTTACAAAGACGCGAAACCTATCGCGCAAAATAGCACGCCCACCTCTAAAACGCGGAACTATATCGCGCAACAGGAGGACCATAGGCATAACCGATGCAAAGACATGAAATTCCATCATGCAAAGTAACAAACCATGTCAAGTATCCAAAATGCGTCATTCTACAAACTTACCCTTGAAAATAAATAAGTCCATACATGTACCTTTCATAAACATGCATGGACTAGGGGGCTTGATAGTGCTACCAATTTAATATACAACTTACATGAAATATACTTACCGAAATGTATTGTCAAATAACTTGCATCAACTTGCATGAACAAAATATTTTGGAGATCTTATCAAATCTCATAGATAGCAAAAGATCATCCAAATCCAATCGTATAATATCCAATCTCATATATATAGCAAAAGATCCGATCAAATGAGAAAGAGAATATATTTAAGATATGTTGAAATCTTCTAAAGATTATATTTGATTGCGTTAAAGATATATTAAGATTATATTCGATCAGGTGCAAATCGTTTGTCATCTCTCATCCTATAAATAGGTATGATGAGGAACGACGAAAGGGATTCTTACACAACATTCTCACATAACTCTCATCTATAGCTTTGCTTTATAGCTTCTAAGCATACATGCTCATACTATTACAACCAATACTGACTTGATCGTCGGAGGGGGTTCCCCCGGGCTCAGCCAGGGGACCTCTCTAACGATCTTTCTTTGTCTTTTCAGCACTGTTACCGAAGACCCGAAGTCAAGGTCCACACAAGTCAGGCGGCCAGCTCAGCGCCTTGACAAGCATGCGGATTTTGGTAGCATCACTATGCTTATTTGAATCATATGTTTTCATGCGTTGTATGCCTTTATGTCCCTTTTTGTTTCTTACTCTTTATGATAATATGTGTCTGTTGCTTGTGTTTTTTTTGCTCTGATAGCTTATCGTGTCATGTATCTTATGCTTTCATACTCTTCAATTTTCATATGCCATGTATCCTTGCATTTTTTCATGCTTTCACATATTTTCTTTTGAGCACTATCACGCTCACTCTTTCACTTTATCGGAGGTCTTTTTGAAAGCAATCTCCTTACCCTCGACTTTACCCAAAAGTAGGGGTATGATATGTCTATATTCTACCTCCTCATATCCTACTCTGACGGAATTAGATATCGTTGTTATATTTTTTTATGTACATCATGAACCTCTAAAGCACACACTTTATCATTTCATTACTAATACCGTGTATTCTTGAAACCTCTAACTAACTCTAATCAAGAAGTTCGACTATAGTTACAGAAACATTATACACAGAAAAAGTCATTTAAGGTAAAACAAATGAAGTTGGTTGTAATAATCACATTTAGGTAAGATTTGTGGCACCAAAGTAAGTAAGTACACAAAGTTGTTACAATTATTCGTTACATAATTGTAGGACACAATTACTCTTAAATAAGCTAGGAGTTGGTTTATACTTGTATGTAGGGCTAGCAAGTCAATATAATACTTCTCATCTTTAATTTATGGGAATATATAGAAATGTCACTTAACTATTAACTTTTCTAATATACATGCCATTGCATTCATTTAACGAAATAAACTTATAAGCCACTAACCCATGTGCTTATTTCTACTTACACTAATTTTTGACACAATTTTGTCATACAATTATCAAAATATAAGAATGAGCCTAACACAAACATATACAAATATTATTAATTGAAAACTAGACGAGAAAATTAAGTTTTATCTTTATGTATCACTTTTAAGAATACATAGCCGCACTTAAGTTAAAGATTTACTTGGTATTTCGCATCTAAATTTTTATTCGTATTGCTTTAATATGATAGGGTTATGTTCGTTATTTTCCATTTATAGTTTCGGGTAGAGATTTTTTAGCAACTGATAAAAACGAAAACAAACACATAGTTGTGTCATCTATAAGTTAATTTTATTTAACAAATTGCCTATGAAAAACTAAAAACATGGGTAACCTCAAGATGTATATCTTTTAATTTTTGTTTTTGTTTTCGGCAATGTTTTGATAACTGGGTCTCGAATCAATTTGGTAGAGTCACCAGGTTACCGGTTCAACTGTGAGTCAACTTGTTTTTCTATTTAAGTATATTGCAATATTTTGGCCAATCAAGCATCTATAAAACCTTTAGATAATTAATACAAAATATACATAAAGCCTAAAAAATTCAATATCAATCACATAATAGTTTTATAAAGCATATATTATATAATACCAAACATATACAATTCCACAATACAAGTTTTAAACCTGAAAACAACATCATCCATCATCACGATCAATCCAAACTTATCATATATATTTTCTAAAACAAAAATAAAAGAAAAATATCAAATACGACCGACTTTAGTGAATCGGATTGACTCGTGTCACATGAAAGAAACTCTGTGAGTCAAACTAGGTTTCAAGCTTCGAAAAACCGGTTCATTTTAGCCTATTTTTTTGACGAAAAACGGTTCAACCTGCCGGATCAAACCATATTTCAAAACACCGGTTTTTGACGAAACTAAGATCCAGATAGATATAAACTTATATACCCTTTATAGTTGTTCTATTCTTTATCATTTGTTCTCATATCTTTAATCTTTTAGCAAAAAAAGTAGTTATTCTTAAAAACACATAAAACTTCTATTGTAGCATATAATTTTTTCCTTTCAAAATAATTGTCATATTTTAACTTTTTTTTTTTTTTTTTTTTTTTTTTTTTTTTACTTTAAGTATTTTTATTTATGTATATAATGATAATACGCTTATAATAAAAAAATATAATTAAGGTTAAAGTTAAAAATAAAATAATTTAAAAAGTTAAAAAATGACAATTATTTTGAAACAGTGTAACCAAAAAATAGTTTTTTTTTACTTAAATTTATTATAGAGAAATAATGATTTATATACTTTATACATGTGAATCATGAATAAGATGCGGATGTGTATTGATAAGTGTGTCATATTTATGTTCGAGTAACACCAATACACGTTACATTTATTTGAAGGGGAAAAATGTGTATTGATAAGTGTGTCATATTTATGTTCGAGTAAAGTTTATGGAGATAACGGTTTAAATGTATTGAAGTTGTCACTTTTTACTAACTTGTGTGTCATTTTTTGTCTTTTAATTAATGTATCGAACTTGTTAATCTAACTTGTCTTAACATTTGACGAGGTTTTGGTTAGAATTAATTACATAAATCGTCTTTGCGGTTAGGCACAAATTGCAAGTTTTGTCCTAACGACCGTTTAGCCAACAATTGTTTGCAACATTAGTCCTTTATACTAACGACCCTTTTTAATTAATTCAAATTTGATTTTCTTAAAAATAATTATTTTCTACGCGGTTTTACATGCGTTTTTATACGCGATTTTACAAACGTTGTTATACATGATTTTATACATGTTTTTACCCACATTTTTATGCATATCTTTATACATGTTTTTACACGCGGTTTTACACACGCGTTTTTATACATATTATATGTTGGAAAAATATTTTGCAAAATGAGTTTTTGCAAATTTTGGACAATATTTAATATATGTATATGCTATATATATTTATATTTCTTGGTAGCTTTGCGTTCTCCTCGACGAGAGCTTCGCAACGAGCTAAAGTATGTCCAAAATGGAGTTAATATGAATGAGATATCGTGTCTCAAAGTGGGACACGTGAAACACAAAATTTGGGAAAATTAACACATCCCACATCGCCTAGAAAAGGAAGTGGGAGTGTGTTTATATAGAAATCTTGATATGAACCTTCAAAATGATTTGTTGGTTTTACTCCAACACCTACGCGCGCGCAGGGGGTGCAGATTTCAGGATTTCTGGGCCAAAATGAGTTCGAAGCTTCTGAACTCATGCGCGACCTGCGGACACGAATGCAGCTCCGAAGCCTCGCATACGTGCGTATCTTGTCTTGGTGAACAAGATAGGTTTTCAGTATAAATAGAACCCATGTCTCATTCGGTTTTCACAGACAGAAAACGCAGCTCCACTGCAGACGTATTCCAAAGAACCTTCGATCGAAACACGCAGGCTTCGGTGATCTTTCAGGCAAGTAAGTTTAGTCCGGCTGTACAACAGCTTTGGACGTTGTACCACGGGAAACAGATGCGAATCTGTTTTAAGGGAGTCGTGTGTTACACGAGCCTCGTTCCACGACTTTTACTGTTTTATTTATTTATCAATTTAGAGTCTGTCTTACGCTTCTACCCCTTTCGTCAGTATATTATTTTCTTATTATTAACCGTAATCTGATTTCGTTATTAATAAAAGTGTGCACCGTTTCCCACAGTCTTAAAACAGATTATGTTTAACAGAATTAAAACGCTTTTATTAAATCGGATTAACTATTATTAACAGATTTTATTTACAAACTGTTTTCTGTCGAAACCAGGATCGAGTTTCTTTGGAAAACCAGTTTTATAAACAGGATTTTAATTTACAGATTTGGTGTACAGATCTAAAACGATTTTAAAACAGTTTATTCTTATCAGTTATACTGAAACCAAGATTGAGTTTCTATTATACTGATCTATTTACTTTGGTCATTTATTTAAATCTAGATTCATTGAAACCAAGATTGAGTTTCTTTGAAGCAGATTCGGTACAAGTTAACAGAAATCACGATTGAATTTCTTAGATACCGATTTTATAACAGTTGGCTTACCTGTTTGTGTTTGAATTTTCAGGATGACAAACACCACTACCCTCCTGTGACTACTCCCGTGAACGTAACGGTGCGCCAGTTACCAACACGTTGCTAATCATGCCGAGAAACCAGAGAAATTCAATGGATAGAATTTCAAGAGATGGCAACAGAAGATGTTTTTCTATCTCACTACTTTGAACCTTGCGCGGTTCTTAAAAGAGAACCCACCTAACGTGGAACCTCCTGCGGAAGGTCAATCCTCTAATCAACAGGCTGTTCAAGCCTTGGAAGCATGGAAACATTCAGATTTTTGTGTCACAATTATGTTCTGAATGGTTTGGTTGATTCTTTGTACAACGTGTACTGCAAGACCAAGACTGCCAAAGAATTATGGGAGTCCTTGGAACGCAAGTACAAAACCGAGGATGCTGGTACAAAGAAGTTCGTGGTAGCTCGGTTTTTGGATTACAAGATGGATGATTCAAAGAATGTGATGAGTCAGGTTCAAGATCTGCAGGTTTTGCTACACGACATTCATGCTGAGGGAATGACTTTGAGTGAAACTTTTCAAGTTGCTGCTATTATTGAAAAGTTACCTCCAAGCCGGGTAGAATTCAAGAACTACCTGAAGCATAAGCGAAAGGAGATGAGTGTTGAAGACTTGGTTGTTCGTCTTCGTATTGAACAGGACAACAAGCTGGCTCAGAAAAACACGTATACGCTGATTCTCGCAAAGGCAAATATGGCTGAGCATGTTTCGTCATCTTCAAAGTCCAATGTCAAAGCTAAAGGCAAAGGAAAAGGAAAGAATGACAAGAAGGGCAAAGGGAAGTCTGATTACCTTGCTCCTAAAGCTGCAATTGTGAAACGAAGTTCCAAGGGGTGTGTTTCAATTGTGACCAGCCAGTCACCGTGCTCGCTAACGTAAGATGCCGGCGGGTGACTCCACGCCAGGTTAATATGGTGAATGAAGATGTGGACATGATTGCTATGGTGTCTGACGTCATTGCCATGATCTCTGAAGTTAACCTGGTAGGTTCCAACAACAGGGAATGGTGGGTGGATACTGGGGCTACCCGTCATGTGTGTGCCGATAAGAGTATGTTTCACTCTTTCGAGCGTTGATAGTGGAGAGAAGCTGTACATGGGCAACTCTGCAACTGCTGAAATCAAGGGCGAAGGAGATGTAATCTTGAAGATGACATCCGAGAAAGAGCTCAAGTTGACTAATGTCTTGTATGTTCCGGAGATTCGCAAGAATCTTGTGTCCGGTTGGTGTTGAACAAGTTTGGTTTCCGTCTTGTTTTTGAGTCTGATAAGTTTGTTCTTTCTAAGAATCAAGTGTATGTTGGTAGGGGATATGCCCTGAATGGTATGTTTAAACTCAATGTAATGGTTGTTAAGAAAGATATCAATAATATGAATTCTTCTACTTACTTGATTGAGTTTTCTAATATGTGGCATGGCCGTCTTGGACATGTAAATTTTAATTCGATGCGTCGTTTGATTAAATTTAATTGCATACCTAATTTCCATATTGACTCAAAATATAAATGTGAAACTTGTGTTGAAGCCAAACTTACAAGAGCATCTTTCAAATTGGTTGAACGAAAAACCGAACCACTTGATATGATACACACTGACATATGTGATTTGAAATCACTACCCACAAAAGGTGGCAATAAGTACTTTATCACGTTTATTGATGATTGTACAAAGTATTGCTATGTTTACTTACTGAAAAGTAAAGATGAAGCTATAGACAAGTTTGTTTTATACAAAAACGAAGTTGAGAATCAACTTAGTAAGAAAATCAAGGTGGTCCGAAGTGATAGAGGAGGTGAATATGTGTCTCCATTCGCTGACCTATGTGCGAAACATGGAATCAGACACGAGTTCACTGCTCCCTATTCACCTCAGCAGAACGGTATTGCCGAAAGAAATGGTTAATGCCATGTTGATAAGTTCTGGTCTAAGCCAGGACATGTGGGGGGAAGCCATTCTAACGGCTACTTATCTTTTAAATAAGATACCTCGTAAGGAAAAAGAAGAGACCCCTTATGAATTATGGATGGGAAGAAAACCATCATATCAATACTTACGAGTGTGGGGGTGTCTAGCAAAGGTAGCTATACCGACTCCCAAGGCCCAAAAGATTGGACCTAAATCAGAGATTGTATATTCATCGGATATGCTAAGAATAGCAGTGTTTATCGCTTCATCGTACATGATTCGAAAAATCCGGATATACAAAAGGGTACTTTAATGGAATCAAGGAATGCTTCATTCTTTGAAAATATATTTCCTTGTTTAACGAAGGAAACTGGAGGTTCATCTAGAATAGATGAAGAAGTTGTCCAAGATAAGAGACAACGAGATGATAATGATCTCCAAGATGAGAGACAAGATCAAACTGAGGAAGAAGAGGCTGAACCTAGAAGAAGCAAAAGGGCAAGAACCGAGAAATCGTTTGGACCCGATTTTGTTTCTTTTATGGTTGAAAACGAACCTACTTCATACCGAGAAGCGGTTACTTCCTCGGAAGGGCCTCAATGGAAAGAAGCCATTAAAAGTGAAATAGATTCTATTTTACAAAATCATACTTGGGAGCTCGTGGATTTACCTCCAGGTTGTAAACCACTAGGCTATAAATGGATCTTCAAGAAGAAGATGAAAGCCGATGGCACCATTGACAAATATAAAGCAAGATTAGTAATCAAAGGATTTAGACAACGTGAAGGTCTTGATTACTTTGATACATATTCGCCGGTTACGCGAATAACCTCGATTAGGATGATACTTGCTATTGCCGCTTTAAGAAGTTTGGAAGTTCACCAAATGGATGTGAAAACGGCATTTCTAAACGGAGATTTAGAAGAAGAAATCTACATGAACCAACCTGAGGGTTTCATGGCTCCTGGACAAGAGAACAAAGTTTGTAGGCTTGTTAAGTCATTATATGGCTTAAAGCAAGCTCCCAAACAATGGCATCAATTTGACCACACCATGCTAGATAGTGGATTCAAAATTAATGAATGCGACAAATGTGTTTATGTCAAAGACACAAATAGTGGATATGTAATCTTGTGTTTATATGTTGATGATATGCTTATCGTTGGCAGAACGACAAGATGATCAAATCTACTAAAGACATGTTGAAATCAAAGTTTGACATGAAGGATATGGGTTTGGTTGATGTGATCCTTGGAATAAAGATCATACGAACTCAAAATGGACTTGTGTTAAGTCAAGCACATTATGTGGACAAAATTCTTAATACTCATAATGCGGGGATTCCGGCCTAGCTAGAACTCCAATTGACACCAGTAAGCATCTATCTAAAAATAGAGGTTTAGGTGTTGCCCAATTAGAGTATTCAAGAATTATTGGCATGTTAATGTACTTAATGACAATTCCGACCGACTTAGCATATGCTTTGTTAGTAGGCGAAGTAGGTATACTAGTAACCCAAGCTATGCACATTGGGCAGCTATGACTAGGGTACTTCACTATTTGAGATACAAATCGCGATTATGGATCATTATGATCGATATCCAAATTGTTATCGAAGGATACAGTGATGCAAATTGGATATCCGACATAAAGGATTCTAGATCGACTAGTGGATATGTGTTTACACTAGGAGGAGCGGCTATATCTTGGAAGTCTTCCAAGCAAACTGTTATAGCTAAGTCCACGATGGAATCAGAATTTATCGCGTTAGATAAATGCGGACAAGAGGCGGAATGGCTACGTCAATTTGTAGAGGACATACCAAGGTGGCCTAAACCGGTAACGGCCATTAGTATACATTGTGATAGTCAATCGGCAATTGGCAGAGCTCATAGCATAATGTATAATGGAAAGTCCAGACATATCCGTCGTCGACATAATTCGATACGACAACTACTCTCAACAGAAGTTATCTCAATTGACTATGTGAAGTCAACGGATAACATCGCGCATCCGCTTACGAAAGGCTTAAGCAGAGAGTTAGTAAGTAAGTCGTCTAGAGGAATGGGACTAAAGCCCTTGAAGGAATGAGTTTCTATGAAGGAAAACCTAACCCAGTTGATGGAGATCCCAAGATCTGGGTTCAATAGGATAACCTAATCATAGAAATGTGGGGGAAGTCACGTCAATGTGGGGAGTTACTAAATATTGTAACTTTCCTAGTCCATTCCTATAACAAATGTGACTTGTTGAGAGGTTAAACATATGGCTTTAATGATTCAGGATGAAATCATAAAGCATAATGATTCAAGATGAAATCACAAAACATATGTTTTTAATGATTCAAGATGAAATCACCTATGTGAGAGAGAAGTGGGGTCGCCGAAGGGAAATGTGGGGGAGCAATTCCTAAGAGCTCTTGCAGAACCAGGCTAGTGTTCATGACCATAACGGACACGACTATGAGGACTTGACATTGTCAGGAAGAGTCTTGTGTGAAGTGTAATGTCGTCTACGTAAATGGATGATGAGTTCAAGGACATCGCGTCTACTCAGATCTAGGAGACTAAGTGCATCTCACAAGGGAAGGTTCAAAGGGTTACACCTGCCTATCCTATGCAAGACTTAACCGCAGAAATTTCACCGAAACTTTCGTGTGTTTTCGACCGATTTCCATTCATGTGGGGGATTGTTGGAAAAATATTTTGCAAAATGAGTTTTTGCAAATTTTGGACAATATTTAATATATGTATATGCTATATATATTTATATTTCTTGGTAGCTTTGCGTTCTCCTCGACGAGAGCTTCGCAACGAGCTAAAGTATGTCCAAAATGGAGTTAATATGAATGAGATATCGTGTCTCAAAGTGGGACACGTGAAACACAAAATTTGGGAAAATTAACACATCCCACATCGCCTAGAAAAGGAAGTGGGAGTGTGTTTATATAGAAATCTTGATATGAACCTTCAAAATGATTTGTTGGTTTTACTCCAACACCTACGTGCAGGGGGTGCAGATTTCGTGATTTCGGGCCAAAATGAGTTCGAAGCTTCGAACTCATGCGAGCCCAGCGACCTGCGGACACGAATGCACTCAAGCCTCGCATACGTCGTATCTTTTGCTGCAGATTTCGTTTCCTTATTAACAGTTTCCAGATTTTGTGTCAATTTAATTATAGAATTGATTTAAACTTACAGAATAAGTTTTACGAAATCAATTTAAATAAATGGAATATATCATATCTGTTTATATTGAACAGAATATCTTGTCTTGGTGAACAAGATAGGTTTTCAGTATAAATAGTACCCATGTCTCATTCGGTTTTCACAGACAGAAAACTTTTACGAAATCAATTTAAATAAATGGAATATATCATATCTGTTTATATTGAACAGAATATCTTGTCTTGGTGAACAAGATAGGTTTTCAGTATAAATAGTACCCATGTCTCATTCGGTTTTCACAGACAGAAAACGCAGCTCCACTGCAGACGTATTCCAGCAACCTTCGATCAGAAACACGCAGGCTTCGGTGATCTTTCAGGCAAGTAAGTTTAGTCCGGTACAACGCTTTGGACGTTGTACCCTGGGAAACAGACTGCGAATCTGTTTTAAGGGAATCGTGTGTTACACGAGCCTCGTTCCACGACTTTTACTGTTTTATTTATTTATCAATTTAGAGTCTGTCTTCTGCTTCTACCCCTTTCTGTCTGTATTTTATTTTCTGTTATTATTAACCGTAATCTGATTTCGTTATTAATAAAAGTGTGCACCGTTTCCCACATTATACACGTTTTTATGCATGTATTTATAAACATTTTTAGACACTTTTTATGCACATATTTATCCACGTTTTTATATATGATTTTATACGCGGTTTTACACACAATTTTATACATGTTTTTATATACATTATTATACACGTCTTTATAAGCTGTTTTACACATATTTTTGTATACGTTTTTATACATGTCTTTACACACGTGTCTAAATGCGTTTTTACAAGGTTTTATATGCGCTTTTATACACGTTTTTATACACGATTTTTCACACGTTTCTCTACACATTTTTACAAGTTTTTATACATGTCTTTTTACACGTTTTTATACATGATTTTTCACACATTTCTCTACACATTTTTACAAGTTTTTATACATGTCTTTATACACGTTTTTATACACATTATTATAAAAACATATATAAAAACGTATATAAAAATGTGTGTAACCCATGTATAAAACCATGTATAAAAACGTGTGTAAAACCGCGTATAAAAACGTGTATAAAGAGATGCATAAAAACATATATAAAAACATGTGTAAAATCGGGTGTAAAAATGTGTATAAAATCATGTATAAAACCATGTATAAAAACGCTTTTATACACGTGTATAAAGACATGTATAAAACTGTATATAAAACGTGTGTAAAACAGCTTATGAAAACTTTTATAAAGACGTGTAAAACAACAATATAAGGACGTGTATAAAAACATGTATAAAAACTTATGTAAAACCGCGTATAAAACCATGTAAAAACGTGTGTAAAATCGCGTATAAAAACGTGTATAAAGCGTTTCTAAAAACGTATATAAAAATGTGTGTAAAACCACGTATACAAACGTCTATAAAAGACATGCATAAAAATGTATACAAAAACGTGTATAAAAAACGTGTATAAAGACATGCATAAAAACTTATACAAAAACATGTATAAGAAACGTGTGTAAAAACATGTATAAAAACCATGTATAAAAACGTGTGTAAAAACATGTATAGAGATGTGTATAAAAACGTATATAAAAATGTTCATAAAATGTGTCTAAAAACGTGTATAAAGACATGCATAAAAACGTGTGTAAAACCACATATAAAAACATATATAAAAACGCGTAGAAAGTACTTATTATTAAGAAAACCAAAATTTGAATTAATTAGAAATGGTCGTTAGTAAAAAGGGCTAACGTTGCAAACAATCGTTGACTAAACGGTCGTTAGGACTAAACTTGCAATTTGGGCCTAAGCACAAGGTCGATTTATGTAACTAATTCTAACCAAAAACCTCAAGTGTTAAAATATGTAGGATTAGCAAGTTCGATACATTTGTTAGAAAAACAAAGAATGATACACAACTTAGTAAAAAAATGACAACTTCGATACATTTAGAAACCATTAAACGATAATTAATTTTATACGCTAATTAATTTTAAAATAGATTGATGAAAAGTAATCATAATTATACATTCGATATGTATCAATCTAAATTAGATACATTTATATTATCTTATATATATATAAGTATTTCTAGCTTTTAAGTAAATGCATATTCATTAGATGCATTATATAATTTTTTTTTATTCCTTTGCGTATATGACAATACTAGGAACCCAATTTGCACAATTTTCATTTCATAATAACTTTCGAAACTCAAAAAACGCATCTTAATCACTATCAAGCGTTCGATTCAAGTCATTGCGTCTCAAATATGAAAAATATTAATATATGTTAATATTCACTTCTCACATTCTCTTGTTTTAATATCCACAAAATTAAAATATACAAGTGTATCCCTTGTATACAAGTGTATCCCTTCCCTTTGACAAGTGTGTATCCCTTCCCTTGACATGAATGTTTATGGTTAATAGATGTCAGAAGCATGTGCAAGATATCATCTTTTGTTGATTGGAATATGTGATAGTTATGGTTTTTGACATTTTGACCGATTAAATTATTGGATTTAAACTCGTTGTTATATAGACTCAAACCAGGTAAAGCTATTTTTTTCTAAAAGTTTAACGTGGCTATTTCAAAATTGTTTACATCTAACAGGAATTGAACTTAAAAACTTAGGCTGGACACACTCGCGACCCAGGTCACCCTCTGCCACATCAACTTTCTCTCTTCGGTGACCAGACACGACCAAATTGCCACAGTCGATGATTAAGTTGTTTTTTTTTTTTTTTTTTTTCTTTTTTTTAAATATCAAATGGGACATATTTGGTGTGTATACTATCGGTCGAAAAAATGACCGATACTCAAAATTTGTGGCCTCGACCGATTTGAAGACCCATGTTCCACAGTCCACTCGACCGATGTTAATATCGGTCATTGTGGGATATTTTTGGTGACCAACCGATGTTAAAAGTCCCACTGCGTCCAGCCTCACACATTTTAAAATAATTGACACAAGCCTTTTTGCAATTATACAACCCTTGATTGGAATATGTTTAGGTACTTAATTAAGTACTGTAATAAGATGAAAGCATGTGCAAAAGAGAGATCATCTTTCTAACTGTAATTTTAGATATCAATATATGTGCTTGAATAATAAATATGTTATAACATGTCACCTGTTTTCTCCTAGTTCATCTCCTCATACTCAAAAGTCGTCTCAAATCTATTTATAAACTCTACAACCGCTCCGGTTTTAGTAAGCTTTTACGCGTGTGTATATGACTATACGTATACACAATAGACACCAAAACTGGTGACGACGTGCTAATGACGTAGTTTAAACAAAGAAATAATTGAAATAACTTAAAACATACCGGTACTTGATAAACCTAAAACTGGGTGATCGACAATGATTTATTGCTTTGTGAGCGAATGAGTGTTTTTACTGTAACCAA
The DNA here is from genome assembly GCA_910596185.1 of Chrysanthemum makinoi. Taxonomy (NCBI): domain Eukaryota; kingdom Viridiplantae; phylum Streptophyta; class Magnoliopsida; order Asterales; family Asteraceae; genus Chrysanthemum; species Chrysanthemum makinoi. The sequence goes on along the minus strand of OU343221.1, from coordinate 14,811,117 downwards.
CTAGAAAAAGAGATGTTAATTTAGACATAAAATTAAGCATGTTTCTAGTCGTTTTGTTAAAGCAACCAAATTTACGAATAATGACGTGGTCATCGCAAATAATTACTAGTGACCCATGGGTAATAAACGTACTAGCTAGCTACACATCCATTTACGACCTAGCAAACATTAAAGTGATGGCTGTCTTGATGGATCGTTGTCACCCATTTTTGACTTACGTTAAACAAATTTGTTTCCTTTAATAAATGTAAAAATGAGAATAATCGTAATTTTAACTTTATTTTGGTTAGAAGAAAAGACTCAAGGACCATTATACCCGACTAACCAAACCAAACCGAACCGAACCGTGAAACCAACCGATCCAAACACAAAACCCGAAGTCCAAAGAACCGAAACCCTAATTTTGTGATATAACATTAGATGTTACTTTTATTATCATTTACGATTTATTTTATGCTCATTTTAGTTCGTTTTGAGTTAATTGAATAACCAAACTAGCAAAACCGTCTTTTGAGATATCTGAACCACAAAGCACTCACCTAGTACGGGTCGGTTTCAGATAGTAAAATGAAATACATCGCAAACACATATTTTTATGGGTCATTTGCATATATGACCACTCCCCCACCTATGACCATCCCATAGGGACAATATTTGCAAAAACTAAAATAACTTCAATTTTCATGTGCTTATAAAAGGACCAACTTTACTAACAAAATATTTCGTGAAAAACAAAAACAATGGAACCAGAAAAGCCAGCTGAAATCAAAGGCTTATTGCAAACTCATGGGTTATACAAGGTTTGTTCATAACTCTATGTTTCATTTTGCCTCAAATAGTATTCAAGACTTACCAATTTTTTTGTGTTTGATATGCAGTACATATTGGAGACAAATGTGTATCCCCGTGAACCCGAATTGTTGAAGGAGCTTCGAGCTCTCAATGCAAAACATCCAATGTGAACATCATGTTTTACGAACCAAATAGTTTGTTTTTCGTATATAGCACGTTACATGTTTAGAAACTGATAGAGAGTATTTTTTGTTTTTGTGCAATTTGTAGGGCTGTGATGAGTACAGCACCTGATGCAGGCCAAATGATCTCGATTTTGTTAAAGATCATTGGCGCAAAGAAGGCATTAGAAGTTGGGGTTTTTACAGGTTACTCGTTGCTTTTAACTGCTTTAACCATTCCTAAGGATGGCAAGGTTTGTGATTTTGGTCATGGTAGAATATGTCTTTTAGGGGGTGTTCATTTCGGCTTATATAGCCGGCTTATAACTTATTAGGTTTTGGGCTTATGTTTTATAAGCTCACTTTTTTGTTATTTATGTTGAAACTTTTCTGCTTATATAAGTTCATTATGATATAATAAACTTACATATGCCAAAAAGTCTCAAAAAATGCTACAAAAGGTGAGCTTATGAAACATAAACCCAAAACCAAATAAGCCATAAGCCAACTATATAAGCCGAAACAAACACCCCAATAAAATATGTTACATATTAGCATATAAACTTATAAAGTTTGATACAGATTGTAGCCATAGATATGGACCGGGAGGCATACGAGGTTGGTCGTCCGGTTATACAAATGGCCGGGGTAGAGCACAAGATTGACTTTATCGAATCTCAGGCTCTACCGGCTCTTGATAAGTTGCTAGAAAATGTAAGATCTCGTACCATTTGTTGTTGATGTTATATATACTCACGGACGGAGCCATGAACTAGCAATAAGAGAGCCATTTTTTTTTCTCAACCTAAAAATGTAATATAGCTAAACCTTTAAATGGTAGGTTTCAATGATCACATACGCTGAGTTACAAACTTAAAATTTTGATAAGAAAACCTTGTGCATGAAACAATGTCAAACTTCTCTTAATTCTTTCGTCATCTAAAAGCTCGAAGATCATTTGCCTATAGTTGGGCTATATGTTTAAATTTTATAAGATAAATAGCAAAGTGATTGGACGTGTTGAGCGCCCCTGGTTCTCCCACTGTCTCCGTCCCCGTATATACTTACCGTAACTTTTGTAATATACAACTTTTAAGCTCTTTGATAACTATCTCTGTCCCTTTGATTAGCCTAAAAATGTAGGAAGTTTCGACTATGCTTTTGTTGACGCGGACAAAATAAACTACATCAACTATCACGAGAGAATAATGAAACTAGTGAAGGTGAATGGGATTGTTGTATACGACAACACACTTTGGTTTGGTACAGTCGCACAACCTGATGAAATGGTTCATAAAGAATTTAAAGAGGGGAGAGTGAGCACTATAGAGTTTAACAAATCACTCGTAGCAGATCCTCGTATCGACGTCTCTTTAGTTCCATTAGGCGATGGCCTCACCATTTGCAGACGTCTCTACTAGAATCGAGACATTGTTTCAATGTTTTCCGTTATGCATTTCTTTCTTCATTAGTTCAAATGTGGAAGGTGTTGTAATTGCTTATCTTGGTTGCCAATGAAATAAAAATGTTTTATCTGCTGTATATGATTATAACAAGATACGTTTGCCCGCGCGTTGCAACGATAGAAAAAACACATTCTTTTTTATAAGTAGGAAATAATTCATTTTGTAAGTACCAAATACGGAGCAAATTTGAATAATAATTTTTTTGATAAAAAATTCTTCATAACGAAAAAATGCAAATGAGTACATAGAGTTTAATGGGTCTATTGGTTAATTTGTTATATTACGAGTACTAAACTTAAAAAGATGTTAAAATATAAAGTAAGGTGTAAAAATATATAGCTTTATAGCTTAGGGGCAATGTGAAAAAAAAAAAAAAAAAAAAAAAAGAAAAACTTAAAAGGGGGACTGTTTATTCTAGGTGTACAAACAAATTATGCATGTGAAAAAAATTTAAATTTGACTTAAAGGCTATATTTATCATTTTCTTAAAAATGAAAACAAAAATCAAAGTAGTTGATTTATTTGTTGTGTTTATCCTAACAACGTATTCGATATCCTAGTGTGCACTAGTTGATTTATTTGTTGTATTTATTGCGTTAATTGCTCTATGTGGATTCTAAGGAGGAGACTATGGTCACTTGTTGATCTAGGGTTTTTTAGGGGAGACATATACATTCATAGAGTTAGGGAATTCGACACCACCCTACGACTAATACCGAAATACAATGCGCCAATAAAACAAGAACGTGACAATTCGACTAATCAATAAGAGATAACTAGGAAGTAATTACACTTAAGTGAACACGCTTTTACCTATCATACGAATCTCGTATTTAATTTTATCTTAAGTAGTTTAATTTAGTTTAATAATTAGTTTAATTGGTAGATAACTAAAACCACCACTCTTCAAACTCTGAGATTTTACTTGTTTTTATAAAAATATAAAAATACAAAAAGAATCACCCCTCACCTTAGACCTATTCGTCATACACTTCGGCCTTTTCAACACTATTCTCATAGAGAACGATCAATCTCTCGTGTCTTACCTATACAACACTACAACAATTAGGTACGCGACAAATGACTTTTTACTTTTTTTGATCAATAAAATATAATCTGAGTTCCCAAAGGGCCACAAATGGTTGTTCGTCAAAAAAGTTTTGTCTTCACTCACTACGTGTGATTGAATATTCGTCCTAATCCCATATTTATTTTGTGTTTTGGTTCCGGTCACTAGTTTGGATGAACATTAAATGGGAGTATGCATGTATTCAATGACTATTTAAGTATTAAGCATTTTATTTTTAAACCATTTTTTTTAAAATTACTTTATAGGCCACATAAGTATGTGTTTGTTTTCTTTTGTATAAACCTCGTTCAAATTCTTGTCAGATAAATACACAATTTCAAGAATAAAGATAACTTTAACATATCAACACAATAAAATTAAAAATTTAAACGTAAAACACTAGTTAAGTTATCTAAATTCACTTTCAACTAACTAAAGTTGTACTTAAATAGTAGGTAAAACTAGTATTTTATATTTCAATTCTTGTTTGTGTTGTGTTAAAGTGTTATATTTAGCTTTATTTTTGTTGTTTTAAAAATAAGTTATCCGAAAATGGTATAAACGAAAACAAACTCATAAATGAGTGACCTGCAAGTTGGTTTTGATAAATTTATTTTTAGAATACATTGTTCATATAAAAAACTCTTAATTATTCTGCTACCGAATTCCTCGGCTCAGTTACATAAAATATTGATGCAGCATTTGTCCTGTCAAGTTTTGTATAATGACAAATGCTACACCTTTAAAAGAAATTACAAAATGAGTACTATATAGGCGAGTTTTTTTTTAATGATCATTGTATTCTAAAAATAAATTTAACAAATTGAGTACTTTTTTATGAGAAGAATAATGGGACAAAAATTGTTGATGAAGGTAGTAGACATAAGAAAATGTGTTGTCCTAACCGGTTTCATTCTAGATGTGGTACTAGTTTTGGAAGCAAGAGAAGGATAAGATATGTTAGTTCGAGCAGTGATTGAAAAAAAGGGGTGAAGATGGTTAGCGATGAATTTACTATCCATTAATGCCAGAGGGACTGATAGCAGGGCGAAACGAACATGGACTGAAAACCTATATTATCAATATGGTGTAACGTTCTTGGGGGTTCAGGAAACAATAATGTCGCAGGTTAATATGTTTAAATTGAAATCAATGTGGGGAAATATCCAATTTGATTTTGCGTGTGGTTCAGCTCGAGGTCATTCAAGAGGAATCATTTCGATGTGGGATACTGGTACTTTTGTTAAATCTAGTATCCAATGTGGTGAAAATTATGTTGTGGTGGATAGTAAGTTGTTAGGTGTGAATAAAAGATGTGTCATCATTAACATATATGCTCCACAAGACTTAAGTGCGAGATCTCGGTTATGGAATGAAATAAAAGAGATTATACGGTCTAAAGATGGTTTCTTTATTGTGTTCGGGGTTTTTAACAAAGTCAGGGAGCAATCAGAAAGGTGTGAGACGGTGTTTGATCCTCATGGGACTATAGGGCTGCGTTATTCAATGAATTTATTAATGATACAGAATTAGTAGACTTACCAATTGGTGGTCAAACATTTACTTGGATGAACAAGTCGAGGTAAAAAATGAGCAAGCTTGATCGGTTTTTAGTCTCCGAAAGTATTATTAGTGAGAAACTGAAGATGTTAGTGTTGGCTTTAGACCGTACATGGTATGATCCATCGCCTATTTTACTTCGTAAATAGAAGGTATACTACGGACTAGTCCCGTTTAATATATTCCATTCATGGTTCGAAGTGCCCGGTTTTCATGAGGTCTTTCATGAAAGTTATAACAATTTTTCTAATAATCAAGGTGATGCTTGTGTTGATCTCAAAAACAAATTGAAGCATGTTAAAGGAAGCCCTAAATTGTGGCATTGAGAGTTCAAAGAAGCCAAGATATGTACAAGAAAAAAGTTGTGTGAAGACATTCTTTTGATTGAAAAGAAAATGGATGATTACATGGCTAATGTTGAAGAGGTTCAAAATTGAGCAGTTTGGACAAAAGAGTTGACAAAGCTTTGATAGAATTGATGCTCTAGATGTAGCCCAAAAAGCAAAGGTTAAATGGGGCATTTAAGGCGATGAAAACCCGACTTTCTTTCATGGGTCGTTGAAACAATGTCGAAGGTTGCAAATGGTTCGTGGAATTATGCATGATGGCGAATGGTGTACGGATCCTGAGTTGGTAAATAGGACATTTCTAGAGTTTTATCGTGACAATTTCAGGCAGGTCAGTTTCATACCTCAACCGTGCCTCAATCTTGCCATAATCAACTTACTACCGAGGAAATTGAAGAATTAGAAAGGCCGGTTACAATTCAAGAAATAAAGTATAAGGTGTGGCAATGTGGAAGTGATAAATCTCCGGGTCCGGATGGTTTCTCATTCAAGTTCGTGAAGAAGTATTGGGAGATCATGAAGCAAGACATATTTAAAGTTCTGATGGAATTTTTTCAAAATAGTAAATTCCCGTTAGGATGTAATGCGTCTTTTATTACGTTGATCCCAAGGTATCTAATCCCATTTTTGTTAAATATTATCATCCTACATCATTGCTTGGTGTTCAATGTAAGATTATTTCAAAGTTATTGGCTCTACGATTGGCGAAAGTGGTTGGAAGTCTAGTAAGTAGTGAACAGTCGGCGTTCGTTAAAGGAAGGCAAATTCTAGATGGGCCGCTAATGGTAAGTGAGGTGATTGAATGGTGTAAATTAAAGAGGAAGAAACTAATGATATTTAAAGTTGATTTTGAAAAGGAATATGACTCTTTGTGTTGGTAATATTTAGACCGCGTGAAGGAGCAATTTGGGTTCGGGCAAAAATGGAGATCCTGGATTCGGGAATGTCTTGTTTCAGCTAGAGTGTCATTTCTCGTAAATGGAAGCCCTATGGGTGAAATTGCGTTGCACCCGGGTCTTCGCCAGAGAGACCCGTTGTCTCCTTTTTTTTATTATGGCAATGGAAGATTTACATTTAGCAATTAAAAAGGCAATAGAAGATAACAAAATTTCATTCCATTAGTGTGAATAGATTAAAGGTTTCACATTTGTTCTATGCATATGATGTCGTGTTTCTAACTGAATGGACAACTAGAGATGTTGCTGGCATCTTAGATGTATTGCACAAATTTTATAATTCATCAGGTTTGAAGATCAATATTGGGAAGTCAAACATGTATGGGGTGGGAGTGTCGGTTGACGCTATCACAAATATGGCAGCCTCCACCCGTTGTGCAGCGGGCTACTTGCCATTCACTTATCTAGGAATCACGATTGGGGTGAGCATGACATCTAAGGGGTGGTGGGATAGTATTGTTCAAAGGTTTAACGATCGCCTTTTCTAGATGGAAGGTAAATTTGCTTTTTGTAGGTGGTCGATTTACCCTTATTAAGTCGGTACTTGGGAGTTTGGGTATTTATTATATGTCCTTGTTTCGAGTCCCGGAAGGTGTGTTAAAATCTTTGGAACAAATCTGTTCTAAATTTTTTTGGGGTAGTCAAGAGGACAAGAAAAAGCTAACATGGGTGGCGTGGGAGAAGGTTATTGCCGATAAGGAAAGAGTTGGTTTGGGTATTGGTAGTTTAGCGTTATTTAAGTTAGCGTTATCACAAAAATAGACATGGCATTTTTTTAATAAAGATTGAGATTTATGGTGTAATGTCATAAAAGCTATTCGTGGGGAATACGGAGGGTTGGATAGCAGAGAGGTTAGTAGGGTGAAAACATGTACTTGGGCTCGTATTATTGGATCGGTAAAATATTTGCACGACAAACATATATTAGCTCGTCATACGTTGCGGTACAATCTTGTTAGTGGTCACAAGGTGCGGTTCTGGAAGGAAATTTGGTTAGATGATTAACCCTTGTCTACTCGCCTCCCTCGTCTTTTCAGGCTAGAAAATGATCAAAATTGTTTGGTTCGGCATCGGTGGATTAATGGTTATTGGTGGTGGGATTGGCGTCGTGATGTTAGAGGGGGAGCTGAGCATCAACAATTACAATTGCTTACTGAAGTGGTCTTGAATGTAACTCTTCATGAAGGTCAAAATAAGCTTTGGTGTGATATTGATACCCAAGGTATGTTTTCAATTGGCATTACAAGAAATTTTTTTGATAACCAGACTTTGTTGGGTTCAAATATAGCCACTAGATGGTGCTCTTCGTTGCCCAGGAAAGTAAACATATCTATGTGGCGAGCTAGATTAGACAAGCTGCCAACACGTTATAATCTAAACGCAAAGGGATCAAAATCGCATCTATTATGTGTCCCGTATGCGGTGTTTCAATGGAATCGATATCTCATGTTCTATTCACGTGTACGTTAGCAAGGGAGGTTTGGTCGAGGGTATATAATTGGTGCCAAGTTTCTACGAGGGATATGAATGATTTATCCGAATGGCTAGCTTGGTGTGATCAGAATGCTAATGTCCAAAATCGTAAAGTCAATCTCGATGTTTTAGGTGTTTCGACGTGTTAGTTCCTATGGAGATATCGAAATTCACTCGTTTCTAATTCGGGGAATATGCGGAAAAGAGACTTAGGTATCGTTTGTTTTTTAGAGCTTTTACCTCTTCATCTGCAAACCATGTCTGCAAATAAGCTCTTCATATGTAAGAAGAAAACCGTTTGTTTTTTGTGCTATTGAAGTACTTCTTTGCTTTTTCTCTTTTTTTTTTTTCACTAGTATTTTTTGTGCTATTGAAGTACAATTTTTTTTCCTTTTTCTTTTTCACTAGTTTTTTTTGCTATTGAGTGCAAAACAAGAAATTGCTTAAAATACGAAATATTAAAGACAATACATAATTGTTCAAAATATACCAATATTGACCGTTTTTTGTGCTATAAATCCTTTTGTCATATGGGTCAAATGGATAATTGGTTTTCTTATGTTTTGGTATTTTTTACGTTTTCGACCTTTTTTTATATTTTCGTTTGTTTTTTTTAAGTTTTCGACCCCTCTTTTAAGTTTTTGTTAGTTTTTATACGTATCTGTCCGTTATTTTTACGTTTTGGCTGGTTTTTTTACGTTTTAGTTCATTTTCGCCCGTTTTTTACGTTTTTGTCTGTTTTTACGTTTTCATCTCTCTTTTTTTTATTTATTTTTTATTTTTTTTATTTTACGTTTTTGTCTATTTTTTTACGTTTTCATCTGTTTTCTTTCGTTTTCCTTCATTTTCGTCCATTTTCTTATATTATCTTACTTTATGTTAGGTAAGATAAAATAACGTACAATAAAATTATAAAAGCATGTGAAAATGGATGAAAACGTAAAATAAACAGATGTAAATATAAAAAACGGACTAAAACGTAAAAAACAGACGAAAGCGTAAAGAATGGATGAAAACGTAAAAAACGGACGAAAACGTTAAAAAGCGTTAGAAACGTAAGAAAATGGACGAAAACGTTAAAAACGGATGAAAAAAAAGGACGAATAAGTAAAAAAATAGCAAAAACTTAAGGAAACGGACGAAAACGTAAAAAAATGGCCGAAGACGTAAAAAAGTGACGAAAACGGATGAAAAAACGACGAAAACATAAAAAACGTAAAAAAAAGCAGGCAAAAACGTAAGAAAAAGGACGAAAACGGATAAAAACGTAAGAAAACGAACGAAACGTAAAAAAATGGACGACACGTAAAAAACGAGTGAATACGTAAAAAACAGACGAAAACATAAAAAAACGGACGAAAACATAAAAACGAACGTAAACTTAATAAAGCGGACGAAAACTTAAGAAAACGGGCGAAATTGTAAGAAAACGGCCGAAATTGTAAGAAAACGGGCGAAATTGTAAGAAAACGAACGAAAACGTAAAAAACGGACGAAAATGTAAAAAACGGACGAAAAAGTAAAAAAATTGCGAAAACGTAAAAAAAGAGGCGAAAACGTAAAAAAAAGGGGGAAAACGTAAAAGAAAGGACGAAAACGTAAAAAGACGGACGAAAACGTAAAAAGACGGACGAAACGTAAAAGAGATGTAAGATATTGAGAAAGAGATGTAGGGGTTGTGAAAGAAGAGGTAAGAAGTGAAATATAATGTCTGAAATTTAGAAGAGGAAAGAACTGAAAAGAAGCACTTATTTCTGAAAAAAACAAACTCAAACCTCTGCCCTCCTGCAGACAAAAGAAGTAAAAAGAGGAAAAAAAATATTTACTGAAAAAAAAACAAACGACACCTTAGTTGATAATACTATTTTGTATTCTTTTAATTGGTTAAAGTATCGAAACCCAATTTTTTTTATTAATTAGGTTGAGTGGCTTCAAAACCCACCGTATTTATATTAGTCTAGTTGTTTGCCAGAATTTTTTCATCTTATAATATTCGCTGTTAAAAAAAAAGTATTTAGAAGAATATGTTGTGTTTGAAAATCATACCTTTTGATGCCATGTTGTATAAACTATCAATAAATTAAAAGTCATCGTCAATTATGAATTTCCATCGCTTATTCTATACCAATACTATATAGTACAGTGCACCATAATATATAGAACAATAAGTGTATACTAGTCAGTAAGCATCTAGTTGTCTCTTTTATTGTTGATGATTTATTGTTACATAACTATAAGTCTCTAATCTTAACCAAAATATTTTGACTAGGGAATGGATGTTAAAGGAATCCGACGTAGATCCTTGCAATGGATGACAAGTGCAAAAGAAAACACTAAGGGGGCGTTTGGTTGGGGTAATTTGGAGTATATTGGGGGCATTTGCATTTCAATTGCCTTCAAATATCCTGTTTGGTAACTCAAATGGGTGCATTTGAAGTAATTTACAATTCCACGAATTGCTAAAATGGAGAGAATTAGAATGACTCCAAAAAGTAAGGAATTTTAATTTATTTGAAAAAAAAAACTATAAACTTTTTTTCTTATTGTTTTTTTATAAACTTTAAATAGAATATTTATGAAAAAAATTATTTATTAACTTTTTTTATAAATTTTTTATAAATTTTATTTATAAACCTTTTTTATAAATTTTTTATAAACTTTTTTTATAAATTTTTTAACAATTTTTTATAAACTTTTTTAATAAATTTTTATAAACTTTTTTTTATAAAATTTTTTTATAAATTTTTTTATAAATTTCTTATAAACTTTTTTAATAAACCTTTTTATATAATTTTTATAAACTTTTCATTTAAAAGTTTTTTATAAACTTTTTTTTATAATTTTTTTATAAACCTTTTTTATAAACTTTTAAATAGAATATTTATGAAATTTATATTAATAAAATAAAGAAAATATTTATAAATTTCTGTCAACCAAACATGCGAAGGTATTTTAAATTCCGGAATTTTAAATTCTCAAGAATTTAAATTTTCTAGAATTTAAAATTCCGGAATTTCAATTTACCCCAACCAAACGCCCCCTAAGATTTTCGGATTAGGCGATGTTTGATGTTGGTTCGATAAACGTAGCAATTTAGAGATGGTAAAAAAATCCATATCTGATGGGAACTCGATCCCCAAACCCGATTTTGACTAGGGAATCCTCGAGTTGACCGGGGATGGGGAATCCCCAAAATATGAAACCGGGGATGAGGCGGGGATGGGGATAACATAAATCCCCGAACCTAACCTCGACTCCGATCTTTCTAGTGTATAAGTATTTACAATTTATATGTTATATCCATATTCAATTAACTTGTATATGTATATGTATATGTATATGTATATGTATATATATTTATGAGTATCGACATGTATATTTATATGCATATGTGATATTTATAAAATCACGTACATTTAGAATTAGAAGCATAAACACCAACTACATATTACTTATTCGTTTGTCCGAATAGATACATATTGTTTTTATATTATATGTGATGTTACAATGTTGAGGATGCTTTACAGTTGAATTGAAATGGTAATGAATCTAACAATGTGTGATGTACGCACGTTTCTTGAAACGCTTTATGAGTTAAAATTATTTATATTTTCGATGAATTGGTGAAAACTTTATGTTAGTTCATAAGGATTGAAAATCCCCGAATCCTCACGGGGATTCCCGATCTCCATTGGGGATGGGGATGGGGATGTAAAGCAATTCCCCGATGGGGATGAGGATGGGGATGGGGATGGAGAGTGAAAACGGGGATGGGGATGATAAATACAATCCCATACATTCCCCGCCCCGTTGCCATCCTTACAGTAGCATACTTTCTTATGAACTTTCCGATAGGTATGGTTTTCGTATTGTTCCTTAAATTGTGTTTGGCATTGGGTTTAGCCAATCGTATTGGTTGTGATGATAGCAACGAGGTGATTTGTTTCTCTAAGCGATGACGTTAAAACCTTGTTGACATCGAAATCATCAAAACAACACATAAAATTCTCCCCTTGATTATGTCGAAATCATGCCGTAGTGCCGTACATCTCTATGTGATTCCTATAGGAGACTATGTCGATGATGATTGATGGAAAAACTCATCACTAATGAGTTTTTATGGATTTGTTAAAGAGAAAAAGATAATAATGTGTTATGCTAAATATTTTTTGGAGTGCATACTTTGTTAAATACTTTATAAAAATACCATAGTTAACTAAAAAACTCAGTAACGAAAAACAAAAGACTTGTTAATTTATATGGAAAAATCATGTAATATTTTAAAGTTCGTATCAAAAGTCAATAACTTCTAATCACATTTTTTAACGATAATATAAGTATTATTATCATACATTAATTTGTGACTTTGTGCAACTAGTCATGTACATATGCTTAACAATTTATAGGTTAAATTCGGATCTATTTTCTCATCATGAACTTGCACCACAAACAAAAAATTTATAGTTAAGTACTACATAAATCATCACCATATTTGTTTCTTAGTTTTTCTTTTTAGAAACATACAACAATGACAGAAAAGGGGTTGCTTCAAACTGAGGAGTTATACCAGGTTTGGTTTATTCAACTTGTTCACATAACTTTGGTTTAAGATTTATAATCCTTATTTGAGCAACTTTTTCATTGTGTTTTACTTGCATATAAGTACGTCATGAATGCTAACTAGTGTGTTTTATATGTAGTACATACTGGAGACTAGTGTGTTCCCTCGTGAGCCCGAACCATTGAAGGAGCTTCGAGCTCTCACCGCTACACATCCATGGTGAACATCATGCTTTATGAACCAAAATATTTGTTTTTCCTATATAGTACGTTAGATGTTTAGTTTTAAAGTGCAACCTAATGAACAGAAACTCATAGAAAGTACTAGTATGTTTTATTTTGCTACCCTTTGTAGGGCTTTCATGAGTACAGCACCCGATGCTGGCCAAATGATCGCGATTTTGCTAAAGATCAGCGGAGCAAAGAAAGCCTTAGAGGTTGGAGTTTATACGGGTTACTCATTGCTTTTAACTGCGTTGGCAATTCCAAATGATGGCAAGGTTTGTGATTATGGTCATGGGACAGTATGTCTTATAGAAAATTTGTTACTACATATTTAGCATATAAACTTGTAAAGTTTGGTACAGATTGTAGCTATTGATATGGATCGAGAATCGTATGAGATTGGTCGTCCGGTTATACAAAAGGCCGGGGTAGAGCACAAGATTGACTTTATAGAATCTCAGGCTCTACCGGCTCTTGATAAGTTGCTAGAAGATGTAAGTATTTCGTATATGCATGTCGATTATATGGGAATACAAGCTTATTTATGATCAATTCAAAATGGTTGTTGTCATCTCATCTAGTCTTTTTTTTCTTTCTTTCTTTTTTTCGTTTCATTTTTTGGTTTTGCACGCCTAATCACAAATCAATCGTCTCCTCTTGATTAGCCTAAAAATGAAGCAAGTTTCGACTATGCATTTGTTGATGCGGACAAAATAAACTACATCGACTATCATGAGAAGATAATGAAACTAGTGAAGGTGAACGGGATTGTTGTATACGACAACACACTCTGGTTAGGATCAGTCGCGCAACCTGAGGAAATGGTTCATGAACTTATCAAAAGTGTGAGAGTGAGCACTATAGCATTTAACAAATCACTCGTAGCTGACCCTCGTATTGATATCTCTATGGTTCCATTAGGCGATGGCATGACCATTTGCAGACGTCTCTACTAGAATTCGAGGCACTGCTTCAATGTTTTCCATCATGCATAAAGCACGGTTATTCTAAGTCTTGAACATTTGGTTTCTTCGATAGTTCAAATTTTGAAATGTGTTTTAATTGCTTGTTGTGGTTGCTAATGAAATAAAAAGGTCTAATTTGTTGTACATGATTATAATTTCGACTCTTTTGTGAATGAAAGAAATAATGTTTCTTTTAGTAAACATAGACAATTTACATATGCATAATTTAAAGATATATCATTACTAATCATATGTTTCCACTGTTTCTGTTAATACAAATATCAAAAACGTTATTTATATTTTACGATCTTTGCTATATTTTGTTAACTATAATAATAAACTTTATTTTAAAAGTATAATTTTTGTCAAGTATTTTATATATAGCTACAAAGTTTTTCTTTAAAAGAGATTTTAATATAAATTACAAATGATTTTTACATAAGTAGTTTTTAAGTCATACTAAACAAAATGTTACATTAGGTGTTAATGTAAAAAAAGCATGTTTTACTAATGATACAAATAAGTCTTATAATAACATAAGTAACCAAACATTTTTGTAACTCACAAAACTAACTAGTTACTTCTTAATTAACATCACTTAGCTAGCTACAATTTTCATTTTACAAGTTTAATTTGTTAAAATTTTTAATCAAAATAAAAATGCATTTTTACATCACTCCATGGATCATCCTACTCTAAGATTATTTGAGATATCAAACCTAATAGGATCATAGAAAATATTTAAAAAAGATAATGTTAGCAATAGAAGTGTTGATCATCAATGGAATCAAAGTGAAATCTCAATGATCACCCCTTAGAAGGAGATTGTTTAGAAATAGAAGTGACGATCATTGTCGAGTCATTGAGTCTTGTAATAATGTAACGTGTAATAGTTAGTCCGATAATCTATCCCACATCGCCCCATGAGGTAAACCTTGTAAAGGTTCGTTATCTATAAAAGGAACCAATGACCTCCCTTATGGGGTGTTAAGTGTGTCTCTAGGTGTTGTAATTCTATCTCTCATTCTTCTCATCTAATAATATCCTTTCTTTCTCTCGCTAGAATTCTCTATCTTTCTTTTCTACAACACCACCACCATGCCACCATCTCATCTCCATCTTCTTCTCTATTTCTTTAGATATTGTGTAGTAAAGTTGTTATATCCAAGGTCTTACAGATATGAACTAGATTTGCTTGATTTTGGAAGATTTCATGTCAGACACAGGCGGAAACAAAGTAATACATAGCCGGAACCATTTTTTGGGTTCCGTGTGATCCGTGGTCTGCTGAGACATTTGGCTATAAATAGCAAGCCAAACTAAGTTGTTTTTCACACACTTACATACATAAACTTTTTATTTTCTCTCTTACATAAGTATGTTTCATAGGTATGCTTGAAAGTCGGCTTGGAACCAAACGAATTGATAAAAGATAGCGGATGCTCAAGACACATGACGGGGAAACAAAAGCATCTTCTTAACATATCAAGAATATGACAGAGGTAATATCACTTTTGGTAGCAACCTTAAAAGCAAAATCATTGGCAAAGGTACGATCGCTCATGACTCTCCCTTTATTGAAAATGTTGCTCATGTTGATGGACTAGGATTTAACTTACTTAACATTAGTCAACAATGCGATAAAAAGTATAAAGTTCTTTTTTGAGGAAAATAGTAGTAAAATCATAAAAGACAGAATCACCATAGCAAAAGAAGTTAGGAAAAACAGCATATATATCATGAAAATAGATAGAACATCTAGAGATAAACTTTGCCTTACAACTATAGACGAGAACTCCACTTTTTGGCATAGACACCTAAGCCACACTAATATGAGACTAATCCAATCTTTGTCATCAAAGGAACTAGTTAGAAACTTATCCAAGTTGAAATATAACCAACACTTTTGTGATGCTGGAAAAATTAGGAAACAAGTTCATAGTAGTCAATATCAAGGAATCTAAAAGTCATCCATTAGATAGTGTCATAGGACAACTTAATGAAAAAAACTTAAGATAAAAAGTCCAAAATCTAAGTAACTTCTTTTGTTTTGTTTCAACCATTGAACCCAAAAATGTAAATGAGGCTATAAAAGATGAATCTCGGGTCATAGCAATGCAAGAAGAATTTCAATTTGTTAAAAATGATGTTTGGACACTTGTATCTCAACCCAAAAATCATACTATAATTGGAACAAAATGGGTATTTCTAAATAAAATAGACGAAAACGGTGTAGTGTCTAGAAACAAAGCTAGGCTAGTAGCATAAGGTTATAATCAAGAAGAATGCATTGACTACGAGAAGATAGGCCAGGGACTTATGGGTATTTGGCTGAGAAGATAGGCCGGGTGGTGATGGTTGTTGGTTAGGTGTGGGTGGGCTAGAATGGGCGGATACGAGACCCTGGGGTTGGGGACTAAACGAGGGGTAGGGGTGGTATGGTGGGTTGGTCATTAGTGATATTTGTATTATTTAGAGGGGTAATAGTGGGTTGTAAAAAATGAATTGAGTGTCGGGTAATTGATGATGGTGAAACGTAAAGGAAGTCATAAGACGGACGTGAGATTATTGATATGGAGCCACAAGGGAATTAAAGTTCATCAAAGGTTACATATCGAGAGAGAACAATTTTATTTGTGGAGAGGTCAAGACAACGATAGCCTCGATGGTATGCAAGGCATCCCAGAAGATACAAGGTGTAGCTTGTGGAGCAAGGTTGCAAGGAGAATGTAAATGCGGGTGACAAAGACATCCGAATACACGAAGACGAGAGTAATCAAGAGCTTTGTTACATAATTTTTTTAAGGGGGTGTCATTTTGTGTAACCGAGGATGGAAGAAGGTTAAGTAGGCAAGCAACCATATGAAGAGCCTCTATCCAAAATGTTGGTGGAATGTTTTCTTGGTAAAGCAATGTACGTATCATATTATTAATGGTTAGTATCATGCGTTCGGATTTGCAAGTTTTATTAGAGGTTTTTGGGCATGAGAAATGAATATTTTGGCCATTTTTGTCCAATAAGTTGAGAAGTTGGGTATTGTTCTATTCACCACATGGTTACATTAAAACACATTGATATCTGTTTTAGATTGATTGTTAACATATGAATGAAAATTCACAACCTTTTGGAACACCTCATATTTGTTACGAAGAGGATAAATCAACAAATAATGGGAGAAACGATCTAAAAAGAGAACATAATATTTAAAACCACTAGTGCTGACAATTGGAGATGTCCAAATATCATAATATATAATTTCAATACAACTAGAAACATGAGAGTTTGAACTGGAAAACGGTAGTCGTACATGTTTTTCAAGTTGACATGCATGACAAAAATGAGACGACTTCTCTTTATTACAAGAAAAAAAAATTGCGAGAAACAAGAGATCGTAACACATCCTCGCCTGGGTGACCGAGCTCTTAGTGCTACATAGTGGGACTAATGGAAAGCAAAGCACTAGGAGGATAGGATGGATTGGTGATTGGATAGAGATCGCCTAACCTATCACATCTGTGTAGGATGTGGCGAGTCAAGAAATCCTAAACTATTACATCTTTTCTTAGAAAATTGACGAACAAAAATAAGATTTTTAATGATGTTAGGAGTAACAAGATCATTATGAAGATGTAAAGGGTGATGAGAATGATATAAGATACTATGGTCCGTGTTAGTAATGGGTATTGATTTTTCATCACCGATACAAACCGATGGATATAGACATTTATTATAAATAGTACTTAAGTTATTTGAATTAGAGTTAAGGTAAGATGAGACAATATTATCTGTTCCAAGTGCGGTTCTGAAGAGTCATGGTACTGAAAGCACTCTGAAACATAGCAGAAGCAGGATCAAGATACCTGAAGAATCATGATCTATGACGAAGCATATTAAGGGGCCACAAATGGCTGTTTATTTTTGCCTATAATAGAATATAATCCGAGTTCCCGAGGGCCACAAATGGTCATTCATCAAAAAGTTTTGTCTCCACTTACTCTCATGTTGGGCCACATGTGATTGATATATTCGTCCTAATCCTATATTTATTGTTGTGTTTTCGATTGTCGTTACTAGTTTAGATGAATATTAAACTACTAACATGGAATATTATGTTTATAAAAGATTTATAATAATGATGTGGCAAAATTATTTGTTCAACTAGAACAATTATAAAATATTAAAAATCTATTTAATTAAACAAATAATCTTGCTATATCATTATGTGTAACTTTTTTTATAATTTTTTTATATGAATATATCATTTCTCGTTACTAATATACAACTTATAAAACTTGACGGGACAAAAACATGCACTAATATTATTGGGCCGAGGAATTCGGTAGCAGAATGAAAAATAAAAAACTTGTTAATTTATACGGAAAATTTATGTAATATTTTAAAGGGAAATTTGCATAAAAATGCATCATACTTGTCACTTTTTGTCATTGTGTGTAGCGAACTATTTTTTTTATCATTGTGACACCAACCTTTTTGGAGCGTGCTATTGTATGTATTTTGTGACCATTTTACCCTTAATTTTTTCAAAATTTGAAGGGTAAAATGGTCATTTTACATGAAAAAATAGTCACAAAATACATACAATAGCACGCTCCAAAAAGGTTGGTGTCACAATGATAAAAAAAATAGTTCGCTACACACAATGACAAAAAGTGACAAGTATGATGCATTTTTATGCAATTAACCCTATTTTAAAGCCGGCTCCAAAGTCAATAACTTCTAATAATATTTTTTTACAATAATATAATAATAATTATTATATACATTAAGTTGTGACTTTGTGCAACTAATCATGTACATATGCTTAACAATTCATAGGTTATATTCGGATCTTTTTTCTGATCATGAACTTGCATCACAAACATTAATTCATACTTAATCACTCCATAAATCAACACCATTTCTGTTTCTTATGTTTTACTTCTAAAAAACAACATTGATACTAACATAATGACACAAAAGGGGTTGCTTCAAACTGATGAGTTATACCAGGTTTAGTTTATTTTACTTGCTCACACTATTATTTTTTATTGTGTTTTACTTGCATATAAGTACATCATGGATACTAGCTAGTGTTTATTATATGCAGTACATATTGGAGACTAATGTGTTCCCTCGTGAGCCCGAACCATTGAAGGAGCTTCGAGCTCTCACCGCTACACATCCATGGTGAACATCATGTTTTACGAATCAAAATATATGTTTTTGTACATAGCCCGTTAAATGTTTAGTTTAAAGTACAACACTATTGTGGTGCACTTTGTAGGGCTCTGATGAGTACAGCACCCGATGCTGGCCAAATGATCGCGATTTTGTTAAAGACCGCCGGAGCAAAGAAAACAATAGAGGTTGGAGTTTTTACGGGTTACTCATTGCTTTTAACTGCGTTGACAATTCCTAGTGATGGCAAGGTTTGTGATTATGGTCATGGTACAATATGCCTTCTAAAAAGTTTGCTACATATGTAATTAGCACTGAAGTTTTTGTTATAGATTGTAGCAATAGATATGGATCGGGAAGCATATGAGATTGGTCGTCCGGTTATACAAAAGGCCGGGGTAGAGCACAAGATTGACTTTATCGAATCTCAGGCTCTACCGGCTCTTGATAAGTTGCTAGAAAATGTAAGTTTTCGTAAATTGGTTGTTGTCATTTGGTTCGATCTATTTGTTTTTCTCGTTAAGTAATTGAAACTACACACATAATCAACTATGCTTTTGTTGATTAGCCTGATAACGAAGGAAGTTTCGACTATGCTTTTGTTGATGCGGATAAAATAAACTACATCAACTATCATGAGAGACTAATGAAACTAGTGAAGGTGAACGGGATTGTAGTATATGACAACACACTTTGGTTTGGATCAGTCGCGCAACCTGAGGAAATGGTTCTAAATAAATTCAAAGAGGGGAGAGTGAGAACTATAGAGTTTAACAAATCACTCGTAGAAGACCCTCGTGTTGACATCTCTATGGTTCCATTAGGCGATGGCATCACCATTTGCAGACGTCTCTACTAGAACAGAGGCACTGCTTCAATGTTTTCCATTATGCATAAAGCACGGTTATTCTGAGTCTTGAACATTTGTTTGCTTCGACAGTTCAAATGGTGGAATGTGTTCTAATTGCTTGTTGTGGTTGCTAATGAAATAAAAAGGTTTTACTTGTTGAACATGATTATGATTTGGACTCTTTTGTTAATGAAAGTTAATGAAAGAAACTATTTTTTGATTTTTTTAGTAAACAGACTATTTACATTTGCAGAGTGTAAAAAGTATTTATAGCAAATTGTTTGGGTAGATCCATGTTTGATATTTGGTAATGACCAAACCACCCGAGACCAAGTCGCATAAAATGTCTCCCGGACCAAATGAGCATGATTAAGATACACTGAGTTCGATATCAAAGCTGATTATTCCAGATGAAAAACAAAGTCTGCTAACAATCAACATTTCAAATAAAAACTGACTTTTTTAATTCTTAAGAAACTAGTAAAAAATCAAAATAGTAGTCAGGATGAATCTATGACTAAAGTTGATGATGAAACGAATGTACATATATACAAATGACCGATACTGTTGCTAGTTTGTAGCCTCCTCATCAGATGACTTGTGGCGTTAAATCAGAGAGACCATCTATATCAGTTATCCAAGAAGGATAACAATCTTCTGCACCTTCTCGCCAGATTCCCCATTTCCACTTCAATCCAGGCCAGCAAGTCATACATCTTAAAATGAAAGTTCTGGAGACCGCGCCATCAACATCACCATGGATGAGCAACGAGAACTCTGACACACCCATGCATTAACTCAACACACGCGAAACAGCTGAGAAAATCAATTCCGATTCAACTAGCAACAAATATGCACTAAATGTTTCCAATCCTCTTGTCACACCCCTAGGTATGGTCCATTGACAGGTTTTCAGGCTGAGAAGGTGGAGTTTCTCATTTGATCGATCACCTTACTAAGTAAGTTATCTAAAGTTATCTAAGATTGTAATTGTGAACCACGTTTATGCAGTTTCTCATTTGATCGATTACCTTACTAGACAAGGAGGGATAATTTGGCGCATAACCGGAACTAAAGTCTAAAAGATACAAACAAGAATATCTGTCTGACCCGTAGAAGCCGTGCATACAGAATACAAGAACCGGATTTCCGCCTTGAAAAAAGGTTTAGTGGTGCAACTGATCCTGTTAGTAATATAGGTCTCTCGTGTCATCGACTGTGTGATCCTATCTCAACCATCTTAAAGCTAAGACTTGGCATAGCTATGTGCTGCCATGTGTCACAGTTAGTTAAGAAGTTAGAAATCCTTAATAGTTAGAAGTTAGATTGAAATTTCAGTTAGTTGCTGTGTAAGTCTTGACTCGTTCGACCCGTATGACCCGCAACCCGTTTTGACCTGTTACCCGAACTGCCCGTTTTGCCATCTCCAACATAATTACATAATAACGCCAATCAACCACCAATTTTACCAATGTTTTATAAGTTATTATATCATCATTATCATTATTAACCGAGATAATCATTATACATTGCTAGGGTGAAAATTCACAATCAACTTTAGATAAATGATAATAACTTTGTCATTTCAATCAAATTTTACAGCATCACCATATACAGAAAAACAAGATTAAGATTAGCATAAGTAACAAACTTACAATAGCAAGAAACCAATGGCAAAACAATTGATCTACGTCGACAAGACTGAAGCAAAAAATCTGACATCGAAAGCGACTTCGGATGTGCACAAACTGTTGGTTTTATGGATATAAATTAGTAGACGTGAGTTAGGATCGAACTCGAGACCACAGGATTGCACACTTTACGTATGAGAATTAAAGTTAAGTAATTAAATATAAACGTTGTATTTATTTATTAATTAAACGAAATAACTAACAGACGTTAAGTAATTAATGTAATGGACTAACGGGCGTTAAATGTATTTGGAAAAGGACTTGATTGCAAAGTTTGGGAAGGTTCCGGAATCCCTCTTGTGGGATTACAACCGATCGGCCAAGAGGAAAGGGAACCCAACCCAACCCAAACTCAAACTTGTTCACCAAGTTTGCTTGAGTATATATACAAAACCAAGGGTGTTTGTAAATTATCTCTTGTATTCATAAGCTAAACCTAAAAGTGTTTTGTGTGTGTTTTTGCTCTCAAAACCGGTCGACCACCTCCCTTGGGTGTCGATCCACTTCTTTTCCAAACATCAAGTTATTTGGTTTGATAAACTAGCATTACTTTAATTCGGTTTAGTACGTGTGTACAAGAAAGTGGTACTAACACAGTATTGTTAGTATTCTTGGATTGAATTACAAAACGGTAAGGGGTAATTCACATAATCCTAATTAAATCAAATTAGGGTTCTTCCATTGCTAGTTTGTGGATTTGATTCTTGTTCGGCTAGAATCAAGTAAGGTACGCATATTCTTCTTATGTTAATTAATTATTCGTTAATAAATCCTATACGCTTCCGCATGTATACTTTGATGGTTTTGTGATTATTTATTGAATGTCATGTTATCTAATTCCAACAGTGGCATCACGAGTCATTAGTTTTTAATGAGTAATTAATTACATAAACGCGTAATAAAACAAATAATTGTATGTTGTTTGATATGGTTAATCTAGGGTTTATGTTTTATTTTTTTTGGTCGATTTAATTTTAATTGGGGCGTACCCCATTATTTTTTTTAAGTCGACATGTAAAAAAAATTCTTTAGGGTTTTGAAAATTGTTTGCTAGAAACCTAGAATTATATATGTGTTACGTGATTAATTCATGAATAATTTGTTATGTGACATGTGATTATTGATATGCGATCTTGTGACTATTTGTATAATTGTTATGATATATCCATGATGATACATGCATGTTTGTCATGGATAGTTGCTTTGATAATTGTTTAATTGTTAAGATATATTTATTTACGATAAATCTTGAAGTGGGGAAGACTCCAATTATATATATTAATGAATCAAGTATGTGAAATTTGGTATATTATTAATTATGGGTTTATGCAATCGATTCATCGATGTATGTGGCTCACTTTCAATTGAGAGAGTGAAAACCCTAATTAATATATACATTAATTTAACCTAGACATTGATTATTAATAGGGTTTTATCGAATAAGTTGCATGTGGCTACTTGTTTACACGTATTAAATTGTTTATTATGTGCGCATTGTTTTTAGTTGTTTATTTTTTATTTGTTTACTTGTTTGTTTATTTTGTTAGACAGTTTTAAGCAAAGGGTAATTTTGAATAGAAAAATAATACGGACTAAACAATGGTGAAATTTGATTTGTTTTTTTGAAGAGTTAAGTTTTCAATAGGTTAATTGATTGATGATTTTGGTACAAATGGTCTGAATGGCTCACCCACTAGAACAAACTATAAAGGGGTTAATAAAGAAGTGCGCACAGTCACACTGAAAGGATGTCTAAGGTTATGCTTTTGCGCTTATCTGGTCCTCTGCCCCCTGTGAGTTCGATTGGAGCTACTTAGTAAGCTATAAATGTACAAACTCATCCTAAGGGCGAATTAGTTTTAATTCAATGCGCTACTTCGGTGGTAATTACCCGAAACACTAAGTGTTTACACTTATGCCAAAGTACGGTATAATGGACGATAATTAACGCTAAATTCCTTAATTGGTGAACCCGATACCTCAATCAAAACTTTGATAATTTGATCTTTATAAATTGGTAATAAAAAGTTTTTTATTAAATTTATGCTACAAGATGAATGCATGACATCTTTCTACATATTTGATTTGACCATATAAAATCAAAATCAGTACCCTTTTAAATTAAGTTATATGCCATCTAATTAAAAGAAACACTTGAAGTTGCAATTTACGTCATGACAGTACTTGGCTAGATTGCGATGGAGAGGTAAATCTCTATGTAAAGTCAGACCTTACATGGACATATTTGCAGTTTTTTTAAGTTAGACACTTAAGTTGATTAGGAAGTGAGAACTAGACTCATGGCATAAAATGGGATGAAAAATGTTTATATTTGTTTGCCAATTAATGTTCGACAGATTACCTTATTATATGCTTTCGTTACTAGCAGATCAACTGATGTAATGAACCTATGATAATTTGGATCCTAGTTTTCGAGAAAATTATATGGTTATATGTTTATATTACCGTTGGGTATATTTTATTTTCTTGAAAAGTTGTATTATCGAAAATACTAATAATTGAACTTTTTTCTGTAGAAATGGCTCAAAACAACGATAACACTAACACTGCACTAAGTTCTGCGTTCAAAAGCTTTTTTGATCGAGAAAAGTTGACTGGCTCTAAGAATTTCAATGATTGACACCGCTCTTTGAGAATTGTCTGTAGATTTGCTGACCGGTTGAAATACCTTTATGAACCTTGTCTTGCTGAACCAACAGGATCTACATCTACTCAAGCTGAAAAGAACGCTTGGAAAATTGAGTATAAGCGTCATAATGATGTGGCTTGTATTATGTTGGGAACGATGGAATCTGCTCTTCAAAAGCAGTTTGAACATTATTTCCGATATATTATGCTCAATGAACTTCGAACTATGTTTGAGAAACCAGCTGCTGTCGAGATTTATGACTTGACCGACGCATTACACAGCTGTAGGCAGGGAGAGGGTAAACCCGTAAGTGCTCATGTATTGGAAATGAAAGGTTACATGGACCAATTAAAGGCACTTGGCAAAACTTATGATGATGACATGGCTGTGAATTTGATTAATAGATCCCTTAACAAGGATTTTAATGGTTTTGTTAGAAACTTCAATATGCACTGCGTGGGGAAGACAGTTACTGACCTATACGCATTGCTTATTGATTATGAAAAAGGGTTACCTCAAAAGGTTCCGATTCCCCAGGTACTTGCTATTCAGGGTGGAAGGATTAATAAGCCAAAACCGCAGCGTGCGAACAACAAGAAGGTGAAGGGCAAAGGGAAAGTTGATAAGGGTAAACAAGTTATGGCCTATCAATCACAACCCAAGAAGTACCCTACTCCTAGGAAGGAAAATCCTAAAAAGGATCAAGCATGCCACCACTGTAAGAGCGTTGGGCAATGGAAGAGAAACTGGGCTCTCTATCTTGATGAATTGCGGGCAAATAAAATGAAGTACGAAGGGTCCTTGGGCGTCGGTTCTTCAGGTAATTTAATTATCATTGAATTATTTACTCTAAATCATAAAAATTCCTGGGTATATGATACTGGATGTGGTATTCACATTTGTAATACACTGCAGGGGTTTAGAGTGGAAAGGAAGCTGGCCTATGGGGAGCAATATCTGCACGTTGGAAATGGCGCACATGCAGCTGTTGAAGCCATAGGAACGTTTAGTTTAGTATTGCCTTCGGGCTTAGTACTGTTAATGAACAATTGTCATTATGCACCTTCTATAATTAGAGGTGTTGTTTCCTTTTCAGTTTTGTTGGATGATGGTTTTACTCATACTATTTCACGTAATGGAATTTCTGTTTCTTTAAATGGTGTATTTTATTTTAATGTGATTACTGTGAATGGTGTGTTTGAAATTGATGTGATTGGAAATGAATCTAACAAATATAATAATTCGATGTTTAGCATCAATAAGAAGATAAAGTTGGACTTGAATTCTTCTTATCTTTGGCATTGTAGACTTGCTCATATAGGCAAGGCTCGCATGCATAAGCTACAACAATAAGGGCTTTTGCAAAATATCTGTTGGGTCTATTATAGATTTGATAATACAAAACAAGAAGAGTGAAACATCAAGGACTTAAAGTGACAAGAAGGGAAACTACAAAAAGATGGAGGATTTGGAAGATTCTAGAAGATATGCTTAAAAGAATATTTAGTTTCCTAATTGTATTGTTTCCTAATTGTATTATGATTCCTCTTGTAAACCCTAGATGTCTTTAGTATATAAAGAGACATAGGGTCATTAGTTTAGTACGTACGTACAAGATGTAGATGTCTAAAGGTGTGTGTGTGTGGGAACCTAGGCGTAGGGATTTGAGAAAACGCCTAGGGTTTAGTTAGTTAGTGTTAGATAAAGTCTTTGATCTTTATTATAGTTAGTTAGTTAGAGATGGTGAATGAAAAACCTTGTTCATAATAATATTGATTCTATGTTTGAATATTCCGCCTTTATTATTATGTGTTCCTAGATATAATATTAGACCTCGTCTAAGAGCTTACAACGATCTTCACAATATCAACGATGAATCATTTGATAAATGTGAGTCATGCATATCTGGGAAGATGACGAAGAAACCTTTTCATAGCAATATGGAGAGGGCTTATGATCTACTTGGTCTTATTTATACTGATGTGTGTGGACCACTTAGACATGTGTCAAAGAGAGGTGCTAGCTACTTCTTAACCTTTACTGATGATTTCAGCTGTTATGGTTATTTTTATTTACTTAAGCATAAACATGAGGTGTTTGAAACATTTAAGGTTTTCAAAGCTGAAGTAGAACTGCAATTGGGAAAGAAGATTAAAGCTCTTCGATCCGATAGAGGAGGCGAGTATCTAAGCCAAGAGTTTAAAGATTACTTAGTTGAGAATGGAATTGTCCAGAATCTCACTTCTCCATATACTCCACAACAAAATGGTGTATCTGAGAGAAGAAATCATACATTGTTGGACATGATACGATCTATGTTTAATCTTACCACTCTACCTTTATCCTTTTGGGATTATGCTTTGGAATCAGCTGTTCGCATTCTAAATATGGTTCCCACAAAGAAGATTGATAAGACACCATATGAAATATGGCATGGTAAAGCTCCTAACCTATCTTATTTAAAGGTCTGGGGTTGCGAGGCGTATGTTAGAGATGACTCAGCAGATAAACTCCAACAAAGATCTGTAAAGTGTATCTTCGTAGGATACCCCAAGGAAACTATGGGTTACTACTTCTACTATCCAACTGAAAATAAAGTAATTGTTGCTAGGTATGGAGATTTTCTTGAAAGAGATCTCGTATCTCAAGAATTCAGTGGGAGAGTTTATGATCTGGAAGATGATCAAGATGATGCATTACCTTCTAAAAACACTAACGTACTTCCGGTAGAACCTGATAGTCTGGGTCCTCCACCAGAAGTTGAAGTGATTCCCGTTTGTAGATCCGTAAGGACTACGCGTGCACCTGAATGTCTATGTCTTAACGTAGAGGTTGAGGAAACTATGTTAGGAGATCTTGGAGAGCCTACTAGTTATAAAGCTGCCATGGCAAGTCCTGATAAGGACAAATGACAAGTTGCAATGAATGGGGAAATGCAATCCATGAGAGAAAATGAAGTCTGGGAAGAGGTCGATTTACCTCTAAACGCCAAGGTGGTTGGAAGTAAATGGCTCTATAAAATTAAGACTGACATGGATGGCAATATACACGTCTATAAAGCTCGTCTAGTTGTGCAAGGTTTTACTCAAGCTTATGGCATAGATTACGAGGAGACCTTTTCTCCTGTAGCGGACATTAGAGCTATTAGAATTCTCATAGCTATAGCAGCATACTATGACTATGAGATATGGAAAATGGATGTCAAAAACGCCTTCTTAAATGGTTGCTTAGATGAAGACATCTATATGAAGCAACCTGAGGGGTTCGTGAATCCACAATTTCCAAACCGTGTATGCAAACTTCAAAGGTCCATTTATGGATTGAAGCAAGCATCAAGGCAATGGAATAAGAGATTTGATGAAGAAATCAAAAGGTATGGATTTATTCAAAATCTTGATGAGCCATGTGTATATCACAAATTTAGTGAGAGTGATGTAATTTTCCTAATTCTTTATGTCGATGACATATTAATTATGGGAAAAGACATTCCAAGTTTGCAAAGTGTTAAGGCATATCTTGGGAAGTGTTTTTCCATGAAGGATTTAGGAGAACCTGCATACATTCTGGGAATCAAGATCTACCGAGATAGGTCAAAGCGGTTAATTGATTTAAGTCAAAGAGCTTACATTGATAAAATATTGAAGATATTCAATATGCAAAATTCCAAGAAAGGATATTTGCCAATGGAAGTAAAGCATGACTTATGTAGCGATATGTGTGCTTCAATACCTGCTGAGGTGGCACGCATGCAGAAAGTTCCTTATGCTTCGGCTGTCGGATCTATTATGTATGCTGTGAGATGCACAAGGCCAGATGTGGCGTTCGCTAAAAACATGACCAGTCGATATCAACAGAATCCGGGTGAACTTCACTGGATTGCTGTTAAACATATTCTAAAGTATCTTAGGAATACGAAAGATATGTTTTAGTGTATGGTGGAAATCCGCACACGATCTCGGTGTTATAGGTTACTGTGATGCGTCCTGGCTGTGTGATAAAGATGATACGAAGTCTCAGATGGGTTATGTCTTTGTCATCAATGGAGGAGCAGATTAAGCTGGAAGAGCAAGAAGCAGAGTACGATTGCGATGTCTGCGATGAAGCCGAATACATAGCTGCCGGAAGCGCAATGGAGGTCGTTTGGATTAGGAAATTCATTTCCGGGCTTGGTGTTATGCCTTCAATTGAATCACCTATTGATATTTATTGTGACAATTCTTCTGCAATCATATTTGCCAATGAACCTGGAGTCATGAAGGGCACTAGACATTTTCTACGGAAGTATGACTATGTTCGGGAACAAGTCCGTGAAGGTGAAATTAATCTATTGAAAGTTCACACAGATGATAACTTAGCTGATCCTTTCACTAAGGCTTTAGCTAAAGACAAGCTTATTGGACTTGCCAATGGAATTGGACTTCGTTTAGCTAATAATTTCATGCATAACTGTGATTAGTATTTGGATAAAGGATATTGTAAAACATTTATTATTTTGATGAAATAAAGTTTGGATTATGTTTATTTTCATTTATAATATTGTTGTCCTATATTTGCATGTTTAATCCGTGAATAACTAAGTTATTCTAAACGTCCGTTGTCGATTAATGATATGGGAGTATCATTAAACTAAGACAAATATGAGAGATGTGGTAGAGTATACTTGAAAGTGTATTGATGAGAATGCATACTAATTTCAGATGATATTCAATGAATTGAATATAGGACTTATCCCAACTACATAATTTACTTTGTGGATATTGTTATAAGTAAATTATGAATAGTTATCCTCAGACTTGAGATACCAGATAAGTGTCATGAATGTAGTGCATTTCTGTGGAGCAACTTAATGCTATACGTAACTGGTAGTTATAAGGTTTGTTTTCAGAAATGTTACAAAGTTTGTGGGTTATTCTTGTAGTCAAGATAGAATTTGTTCATTCAAATTTATTTGGAGTTTAATACTGCTGGGCCCCTCGTAGGGTTGACAAGATGTTTGTGCGGCCGCACCCAAAATCTCCCCTAAATATGTTTAGAAGATTTGGTAATCTTGGTCAATCACTTACAACGACAAACATAATAGTTTTATAAAGAATGACTTAATTCCATATCTTTATTTAACGTGGTATTAGAAACAAAAGGATAATAATAATGAGAAATCATTAAAAGGTTTTCCAGGAGCCTTACTCGAGTCGTACTAGAGGCATCGAAGTGTTGCTAGACGCTAACCGATGTGATCACTCTATTAAGATATATCCAAGTGGGAGCTGTTGGTTTTATGGGTATAAACTAGTAGACGTGAGTTAGGATCGAACTCGAGACTACGGGATTGCACACTTTACGTATGAGAATTAAAGTTAAATAATTAAATATAAACGTTGTATTTGTTTATTAATTAAACGAAATAACTAACGGACGTTAAGTAATTAATGTAATGGACTAACGGGCGTTAAATGTATTTGGAAAAGGACTTGATTGCAAAGTTTGGGAAGGTTCCGGAATCCCTCTTGTGGGATTACAACCGATCGGCCAAGGGGAAAGGGAACCCAACCCAACCCAAACTCAAACTTGTTCACCAAGTTTGCTTGAGTATATATACAAAACCAAGGGTGTTTGTAAATTATCTCTTGTATTCATAAGCTAAATCTAAAAGTGTTTTGTGTGTGTTTTTGCTCTCAAAACCGGTCGACCACCTCCCTTGGGTGTCGATCCACTTCTTTTCCAAACATCAAGTTATTTGGTTTGATAAAACTAGCATTACTTTAATTCGGTTTAGTACGTGTGTACAAGAAAGTGGTACTAACACAATATTGTTAGTATTCTTGGATTGAATTACAAAACGATAAGGGGTAATTCACATAATCCAAATTAAATCAAATTAGGGTTCTTCCATTGCTAGTTTGTGGATTTGATTCTTGTTCGGCTAGAATCAAGTAAGGTACGCATATTCTTCTTATGTTAATTAATTATTCGTTAATAAATCCTATACGCTTCCGCATGTATACTTTGATGGTTTTGTGATTATTTATTGAATGTCATGTTATCTAATTCCAACACAAACTCTAGGCAACCACAACTTAACAAACACATCTTCAGTCAAATAAATATGATCAGCCTCATCCACAACACTACGGTATAGTACGAGAAATCACGAAGCTCATTATCAATGCCAATACGTATTGATTCAATAGCTTTCAAATTCGATGTCATATCAAAGAAAACTGTCTTGAAAGGTCTAAACACTTGTGATGCATTTGAAGTTGAACTTGTAACCATTGGTCTGACTTGAGGTACCTTTTCAGCGTGCGCGGAAGGTTTATCAATCGAACGTCTGGATATGCAGTATTGAAATCCTTTGAAGCGACTCTGCAACGACTTACGTGCTGAGTCGTTGACACTACAACAATCGGATGGACGGGCGAGGAGCTTTTCGCCGGGGACACCATGTCCCTGGCGAAAGTCACTAAACGAGAAAATAAAATCTGACGTGGCACATAAATACGCTGACTTGTTATGGAAAATTCAACTGATACTTTTTGCGGGGAGATGTCCCCGGCGAAAGTAAGTTTGATTTTTATTAAACTTTGACCGGATAGTCAAAATTCAACGTAAAGTTTCTCCGGGGACGTGTCCCCGCCAAAAGTATTTTCAACTTTTATCAAAATTTGACCAAAGTCAAAAGCATGTTAATTGTTCGCGGGAAAATTCCCGCCAAACCTTTTCCCGGGGACATGTCCCCGGCAAAACCTGTTATTCAGAAAAATTACACTTTATTGCAACTATTAATACATAACTAAAACCCCGATGCTTGGATAGTCTTTTCATTACGTAAAAACCCTAAATTAGTTTAAAATTAAAACGGCATATCTTTAGTTCCATCGTCTGTCGTTACAAAATATCTGGTCAAAAGAAACAAAGACTTGAATTTTGAGCAGTTGGGTTGTATCTCCAGGTTATCCAACGCTTGGGATTTATTGATGAGACTTGACGAAACAGAGTAGATATATGGCTATGGGAAAAACCAAAATATTAAATTTATGATGAATTAATATGGTTCTTAATTCATGTTTGTTAAATGTGACATTGTTTCTTCAGTTTCATTCTTTGAGCATATGTAATTTAGTATTGGAAAAGGGGTGTTTGGACACCATAATCTGGTTAACTAAGAACATGGTCAGCTTTACAAATCCAGCATGTGCTTTGATTTATAAAAATACTTGACAGATACATACTACAAGAACAACAACAACATCAACAACAAAAACTACAAGAACAACTACTACTTTGATAAGCAACAACAAGAACAAGAACAAGAACAACAACAACAACAACAACAACAACAACAACAACAACTACTACTACTACTACTACTACTACATACGAAGATTTTCCATGTCACCTAACAGCTCACGAAGTAATGCATCCGACTGACATGCGTGGTCGTCAAGAATCCTTGCCATTTCAAGTCGGCCTCCAAAGAACCTTACTCTTGTCTCTAGCACATGTTTTTGTGATTCCAGCAAGTGTATCCTAAGATCTTTTTCATGGCAGCTCGAGCACTCTGTTGGTGCAGAGATTGTTCTTAAGTACTCGTCAAATGCATCCTTCCACATAAAATATCCGCACCCATTATCTTTTCTGGGTTGTTACATAATAAGAAAATTATAAGAGATTACAACCCAATTATTTGTATATTTACATAAATAGGAAATGTATGATTGTTCACCTTTGACAGAGGACATGAATAATATTGTCGTCCTGATGAATATTCTCTATGTGATGTTCTTAATTTTATATTTCCCGCTCCACAAGAACACATAAAAGGATTAAATGACTCCATCTCTGGTTTTGAAATTTGTGTGAAGATAAGAGGTTGTGAGGTTGATTGGTTTTGAGGATAAGATTTGGTAGTTTTTGGTGGGATAAGATCTCAAGTTTTCTTTATGTGATATATACAGCAGATCTGGTAGCTTTTGGTGGGAAGTTTTGGCGCCATGTTTTTGGTGGGAATTCTTGGCGCCATTTTTTTGGTGGAAAGTTGAGACCAGTAATAATAATAATAATAATAATAATAATAATAATAATAATAATAATAATAATAATAATAATATTAATAATAACAATAATAATAATAATAAAATTTGGCAGTTTTATATTTCACACGTGTCACAAAAGAGGCTGAATCCACCTTCCCACGTTTAACATGATACGTATACCAATACACCTATACCCAGTCCTTTAACATGATACGTATACCAATAGCACCTATACTTGGTCGTTTAACATAATACGTATACCAATGCACCTATACCCGTATCGCCGTGTCCGTGCAACCTAAGTTAAAAGTAATTAGATTAGTTTTATAATTTTTAGGTTAAATTTAATTATATAATTTTATAATTTATTATTAATTCTAATTATTTAAAATGATATTTATAATTTTATAATTAAACCTTTTCACGGGTGATATCTATGGGGATCATGCCGTATCATGCGCAGGTATTATTGGTATTAAACATCGACATAATGTGGTGCGTGATACTCTCGCTGATATCTGCTCCCGGGTAGGGGTTTCGGCCCGTAAAGAAGTTGATATCGGGCTCTGCGGAGAGATGGACAAACACTGCGCCAAACTGACTTGTTACTTTACTCGTGGGAGAGAGGCCTTGATGTATGTGTTGATCTTACTTGGGTCATCGCCTTGACGCAAACTAGTATGACTGACTTTGTGGCGTATGCCGTGATTGAAGCCGCACAGCAAAGCGTGTCAAGTACTGAAACCAAATGCGCTGATATTGGATATGGGTTCATCCCTCTCTCTCTTCTCTTCCTTTGGTGAACTCGAGAAGGAGGCGGTGACCCTGCGAAGCGTTTAATCCGAAAGTTCTCTGTCACTCAAGATATTGGCGCGCGTGGTGCTAACTATATTTTTAGTAGGGTTTGTTTTGCTATTGCTAGAGGGGTGGGAGCCCAGTTAGTTTCTCGGCTCCCCACTAATTTCATGTAATTTCCAATGATTTTCTAATGAAGTGATGTTTTTATAAAAAAAAAAATAAAAATAAATAATAATAATAATAATAATAATAATAATAATAATAATAATAAAAGTGTTGATTTCTCGGCTTCCCACTAATTTTTTGTAATCCAATGAGTTTTTAATAAAAGTGTTGATTTAAAAAAAAAGAAAATAATAATAATAATAATAATAATACGTATTATATGATACATATACCAATGCACCTATACTCGCTCGTTTAACATGATACGTATACCAATACACCTATACTTGGTCGTTTAATATGATACGTATACCAATGCACCTATACTCGCTAGAGGAGTGGGAGCCCAGTTAGTTTCTCGGCTCCCCACTAATTTCATGTAATTTCCTATGATTTTCTAATGAAGTGATGTTTTTGTCAAAAAAAACAATAATAAAAATAATAATAATAATAATAATAATAATAATAATAATAATAAAAGTGTTGATTTCTCGGCTTCCCACTAATTTTTTGTAATCCAATGAGTTTTTAATAAAAGTGTTGATTTAAAAACAATAATAATAATAATAATAATCATACGTATACCGTGATACGTATACCAATGCACCTATACTCGCTCGTTTAACATGATACGTATACCGATGCACCTATACTTGGTCCTTTAACATGATACGTATACCAATGCACCTATACTTGGTCCTTTAACATGATACGTATACCAATGCACCTATACTTGGTCGTTTAACAAGATACGTATACCAATGCACCTATACTCGCTCGTTTAACATGATACGTATACCAATAGCACCTATACTCGCTCGTTTAACATGATACGTATACCAATGCACTTATACTTGGTCCTTTAACATGATACGTATACCAATGCACCTATACTTGGTCCTTTAACACGATACGTATACCAATGCACCTATACTTGGTCCTTTAACATGATACGTATACCATTGCACCTATACTTGGTCGTTTGACATGATACGTATACCAATAGCACCTATACTCGCTCGTTTAAGATGATACGTATACCAATGCACCTATACTTGGTCGTTTTACATGATACGTATACCAATAGCACATATACTCGCTCTCCTAACATGATACGTATACCAATGAACCTATACATGGTCCTTTAACATGATAGGTATACCAATGCACCTATACTTGGTCGTTTAACATGATACGTATACCAATAGCACATATACTCGCTCGTTTAACATGATACGTATACCAATGCACCTATACTTGGTCCTTTAATATGATACGTATACCAATGCACCTATACTTGGTCCTTTAACATGATACGTATACCAATGCACCTATATTTGGTCGTTTAACATGATACGTATACCAATAGCACATATACTCGCTCGTTTAACATGGTACGTATACCAATGCACCTATACTTGGTTCTTTAACATGATACGTATACCAATGCCCCTGTACTTGGTCGTTTAACATGATACGTATACCAATAGCACCTATACTCGCTCGTTTAACATGATACGTATACCAATGCACCTATACTTGGTCGTTTAACATGATACGTATACCAATAGCACATATACTCGCTCGTTTAACATGATACGTATACCAATGCACCTATACTTGGTCCTTTAACATGGTACGAATACCAATGCACCTATACTTGGTCCTTTAACATGATACGTATACCAATGCACCTATACTTGGTCCTTTAACATAATACGTATACCAATGCACCTATACTTGGTCGTTTAACATGATACGTATACCAATAGCACCTATACTCGCTCGTTTAACATGATACGTATACCAATAGCACTACTCGCTCGTTTAACATGATACGTATACCAATGCCCCTATACTTGGTCGTTTAACATGATACGTATACCAATAGCACCTATACTCGCTTGTTTAACATGATACGTATACCAATGCACCTATACTTGGTCGTTTAACATGATACGTATACCAATAGCACATATACTCGATCGTTTAACATGATACGTATACCAATGCACCTATACTTGGTCCTTTAACATGATACAAATACCAATGCACCTATACTTGGTACTTTAACATGATACGTACACAATTGCACCTATACTTGGTCCTTTAACATAATACGTATACCAATGCACCTATACTTGGTCGTTTAACATGATACGTATACCAATAGCACCTATACTCGCTCGTTTAACATTATACGTATACCAATAGCACTACTCGCTCGTTTAACATGATACGTATACCAATGCACCTATACCCGGTCCTTTAAGATGATACTTATACCAATGCACCTATACTTGGTCGTTTAACATGATACGTATACCAATAGCACCTATACTCGCTCGTTTAACATGATACGTATACCAATGCACCTATACTTGGTCCTTTAACATGATACGTATACCAATGCACCTATACTTGGTCGTTTAACATGATACGTATACCAATAGCACCTATACTCGCTCGTTTAACATGATAAGTATACGAATGCACATATACTTGGTCGTTTAACATGATACGTATACCAATAGCACATATACTCGCTCGTTTAACATGATACGTATACCAATGCACTTATACTTGGTCCTTTAACATGATACGTATACCAATGCACCTATACTTGGTCCTTTAACATGATACGTATACCAATGCACCTATACTTGGTCGTTTAACATGATACGTATATCAATAGCACCTATACTCGCTCGTTTAACATGATACGTATACCAATAGCACCTATATTCGCTCGTTTAACATGATACGTATACCAATGCACCTATACTTGGTCCTTTAACATGATACGTATACCAATAGCACCTATACTTGGTCGTTTAACATAATACGTATACCAATGCACCTATACCCGTATCGCCGTGTCCGTGCAACCTAAGTTAAAAGTAATTAGATTAGTTTTATAATTTTTAGGTTAAATTTAATTATTTAATTTTATAATTTATTATTAATTCTAATTATTTAAAATGATATTTATAATTTTATAATTAAACCTTTTCACAGGTGATATCTATGGGGATCATGCCGTATCATGCGCAGGTATTATTGGTATTAAACATCGACATAATGTGGTGCATGATACTCTCGCTGATATCTGCTCCCGGGTAGGGGTTTCGGCCCGTAAAGAATTTGATATCGAGCTCTGCGGAGAGAGGGACAAACACCTGCGCCCAGCTGACTTGT
Organism: Chrysanthemum makinoi; assembly: GCA_910596185.1. Classification (NCBI taxonomy): domain Eukaryota; kingdom Viridiplantae; phylum Streptophyta; class Magnoliopsida; order Asterales; family Asteraceae; genus Chrysanthemum; species Chrysanthemum makinoi. Next base: position 14,774,979 of record OU343221.1, on the reverse strand, counting down.
TACTTTACTCGTGGGAGAGAGGCCTTGATGTATGTGTTGATCTTACTGGGTCATCGCCCTTGACGCAAACTAGTATGACTGACTTTGTGGCAGGGCGTGCCGTGATTGAAGCTGCACAGCGCAAACGTGTCAAGTACGAAACCAAATGCGCTGATATTGGATATGGGTTCATCCCCTTCACTTTCTCTTCCTTTGGTGAACTCTAGAAGGAGGCGGTGACCCCTGCTGAAGCGAATCCGAAAGTTCTCGGTCACTCAAGATATTGGCGCGCGTGGTGCTAACTATATTTTTAGTAGGGTTTGTTTTGCTATTGCTAGAGGGGTGGGAGCCCAGTTAGTTTCTCGGCTCCCCACTAATTTCATGTAATTTCCTATGATTTTCTAATGAAGTGATGTTTTTATAAAAAAAAAAAATAAATAAATAAAAAAAAAAATAAATAAATAACAATAATAATAAAAGTGTTGATTTCTCGGCTTCCCACTAATTTTTTGTAATCCAATGAGTTTTTAATAAAACTGTTGATTTAAAAAAAAAGAAAATAATAATAATAATAATAATACGTATTATATGATACGTATACCAATGCACCTATACTCGCTCGTTTAACATGATACGTATACCAATACACCTATACTTGGTCCTTTAACATGATACGTATACCAATGCACCTATACTTGGTCCTTTAACATGATGCGTATACCAATGCACCTATACTTGGTCATTTAACAAGATACGTATACCAATAACACCTATACTCGCTCGTTTAACATGATACGTATACCAATAGCACCTATACTGGCTCGTTTAACATGATACGTATACCAATGCACCTATACTTGGTCCTTTAACATGATACGTATACCAATGCATTTATACTTGGTCGTTTAACATGATACGTACACCAATAGCACATATACTCGCTCGTTTAACATGATACGTATACCAATGCACCTATACTTGGTCCTTTAATATGATACGTATACCAATGCACCAATACTTGGTCCTTTAACATGATACGTATACCAATGCACCTATACTTGGTCGTTTAACATGATACTTATACCAATAGCACATATACTCGCTCGTTTAACATGATACGTATACCAATGCACCTATACTTGGTTCTTTAACATGATACGTATACCAATGCCCCTATACTTGGTCGTTTAACATGATACGTATACCAATGCACCTATACTTGGTCGTTTAACATGATACGTATACCAATAGCACGTATTTCGCTCGTTTAACATGATACGTATACCAATAGCACCTATACTCGCTCGTTTAACATGATACGTATACCAATGCACCTATACCTGGTCATTTCACATGATACGTATACCAATAACACATATACTCGCTCGTTTAACATGATACGTATACCAATGCACCTATACTTGGTCCTTTAACATGATATGAATACCAATGCACCTATTCTTGGTCCTTTAACATGATACGTATACCAATGCACCTATACTTGGTCCTTTAACATAATACGTATACCAATGCACCTATACTTGGTCGTTTAACATGATACGTATACCAATAGCACCTATACTCGCTCGTTTAACATGATACGTATACCAATAGCACTACTCGCTCGTTTAACATGATACGTATACCAATGCACCTATACCCGATCCTTTATCATGATACGTATACCAATGCACCTATACTTGGTCGTTTAACATGATACGTATACCAATAGCACATATACTCGCTCGTTTAACATGATACGTATACCAATGCACCTATACTTGGTCCTTTAACATGATACGTATACCAATGCACCTATACTTGGTCGTTTAACATGATACGTATACCAATAGCACCTATACTAGCTCGTTTAACATGATAAGTATACCAATGCACCTATACTTGGTCGTTTAACATGATACGTATACCAATAGTACATATACTCGCTCGTTTAACATGATACGTATACCAATGCACTTATACTTGGTCCTTTAACATGATACGTATACCAATGCACCTATACTTGGTCCTTTAACATGATACGTATACCAATGCACCTATACTTGGTCGTTTAACATGATATGTATACCAATGCACCTATACTCGCTCGTTTAACATGATACGTATACCAATAGCACCTATACTCGCTCGTTTAACATGATACGTATACCAATGTGATCGGTGCTGAACCGTCAAGTTTAATCACTCAAGCTAGCCACTTGTGAATGGCCAACCGTAATAAACTCAAAACAGCTCAAACACCAAATGCAATTTAAGATCAGAGGAATATAGTGTATTCCCGGGTCGTTAAGTCCCACGGAGGATGAATTGGTGTTAAACAACTTCAGATGATAGAATGATCACTAAGGATAGTGATCAGAAAGGATTTTGAGATATTTATACCTAAAGAAAAGATTTATAAATTACAGCGACTTAAATGCAAATTAAAGGAAATAAAAGATAAAATATATTAAATAAACGCTATCACTATTTTTACAATGATGTTTTTGTGATTTTATAAAACAAAATATCTTAAATAAACTATTTTAACTAAAACGTAAACTTAAATTATCTAAAAACGTGATTAAAAATGAAAACGTACGTTAAGTCTAAAAATTACGCGAGTGCGCAAGCAAAAACGTAAAATTTATGAAATAAAAGACCTACAAGTGTAAAAACAATTTTATTACGTACTATATGATAAAAGAAAATTTTAGAAAAAAGATTTATATTTTTTTGACTTTTATATTTTTTATTATGAATTAAATACGATTTTTCACTAATTAAATGATTAAAAATACTAAAACATTTAGGAAAAATCTGAAACTTTTTGATAAAATACTTAATACTAATACAAATTTATGAAAAATACAAAAGTTGAAAAAGCTATTATAAATAAGCTAGAAATAAGCTAAATATCTCGTATAAGCTTAAACTGACAAAAGGTGGTCATATATTTGATTGTGCATGATTTGAACGAGACAAGTCCCAAGGGCAATTGGTATCCAGGTACCCTTCTAACACGCTCCTAAGGGGGAGGTCTCAGGTTCGAGCCTGCCTACCCCTTTTTGCTAAACATTTTATTTTTGGATTTTTCTTTTTGCAACTTATTAAGCTACTTAAAATAAGCAAATTTTATAACTAACACTTTTTACAAAAACAACTAATAAGCTCAGATTTGAGCTTATTATTTCAACAGTTGAGCTTAAGAGCTTATTTGGATGGTTTAAGCTTAAACAAGCTTATAAGCTAGGACCAAAGTTAAAATAAGATACAACAAGCTACAAGCTACTTATTTGAAGCTAAAAAACACAGAGAATCATACTAAGAAGCTATAAATAATCAAATAAGCACTATGACTAAACTATGCAACCAATCAGGCCTGCAAGGATATTCAAGACCAATTTAAGCTAAAAGAAAAAGCTCCAAAGTAAAAAATAAGCCTTGAGTCAACAAGCTGGGTTGGTGGGCTTTCCAAAAAGCCAAAGATAACAAGCTGAGGGTAACTAGAGAGCTTATTAAGAGCTTGTGAAAAAGGGTCCAGATCACTGCTCAGCTTAAGCTGAGACAGTTGATACTGAATGTTGGACAGAAATAAAAACCACTAGCAACCCTATCAAATGAGCTACAAATTGAAAAGCTAATATTGGAGCTTCAAGATGGCTAGGTCAGCTATCCAAAGAACCAAAATTCAAAAGCTGGGGCTTACTAATAAGCTCTGTGGGAGCTTATAAAAATAGCCATGAAACTGTGTACAGGGCAAGCTTTTGAAAAGGGTACCTAAAATAAGCTAAGGTTTAAGCTACTAAACAAGCTATCTAGAAAATATAAAAAATACAGTGATAAAGATGAGCAGTTGTATTTTTATATCCCAAAGGCTCAAATTATGAAACTCAATATTTAATCCTATATAAAATAATCTATTTTATTCAAAAACGACCAAATGGAAATTTTGACTTTTATAAAAACTAGCTAAGTTGACTAAAATGAAATTTAAACTGATTCTATTAACTGATTATGTTGTTTAATGATAAAATGGACCTAATGCAAGCTATACTAACTACTTTTATTCCTTTTTGTGAAATATGGATAACTGATTCTAATGGAGATAACCACAAGACCAGTTTACAATAATTTTTGACTTTCAGAAGTATGAGATGCAAAATATAACCTAAAATGGATCACTTATGCCTAAAGAGAGCTGGAACAAGCAAATCTAACCTCTGATTTATCCTCTAAATCAGATTTGCAAAATTAAGCCAAACACCCCTTATTGGGAATGAAGTAATTTAAAAACTGGTCTAGCTAACACAGGCCAAGAACTTAACTTTCTAATGATATAATAACTTAAAACTAAGCTACCCAAACAGAAATCAAGCAGGCATAAGCACTTAATAAGCTAAACTAATTTATGACTATTTTTATGATTTTTTTGAGTTTTTTCAAGAAAATAAAGCAAAGGTTATTAAGAGCTAATAAAACTAAAGAAATACACTTATAAACTGATATTAAGCAGATAATCACTAGAATAAGCTAATAATAAGCTATGCTACAGTAACATGGAAATTAAAAACAAATAAAAAAAACTGAAAATTGCTTACAAAGATTTCCAAGTACAAATCAGTGAACCAAAGGCCAAATACACTTCTTAAAGCCTCCCTTGAGGTACTAATACCCTTGAAATCCAAAACCAACCTGCTTTAGCCTTCTTGTACCTTTTTCCATTGCTTTTTTTTATTTTCTCACTATTTTTCTTGATTTTTATGAATTTTTAAGCTTTATAACTATAACTGATTTCAATGGTTCTAAAAGCTCTCAGATGCTATATAAAGAACTTATATGAGCTTTTGAGTCCAAGAAAACAACCAAAAATAACATTCGAACCTATTGAGATTTTTGAATTTGAAAATTGCACAAACTTGAAATCTTATTAACTTGGAATAATTACAGTACAAAAGTGAAATTTAACTTGAATTAAACTTGATTTTACACTTAAGAGCTTAAATTTAAACTAAAACAGACATGAAATAACTTTTACACTACAAATTGGTCTAAAAACATGCGACTCCTACTATCTCTGCCTTCTTTTTTTCTTTATAGACATCCAAAAGCTTCCTCTCACATCTCTGATCATTTCCCACTTTGAGTTATGGCCATTGGATCAGTCAAAGTGATCCTGGCCTTTGAAATGCAAATTGGCGCCAAAAGTCCTAAAGCAGGTTTTATGCATTTAATTCTTCTTGGTTGTATGTAGAGGTGGAGGGGGGTTGGTATACAGGTGGGGGGATAAGATGGCAAGGTGGAAAGTGGTGGTGAGACCACTGGTTTTGGGATAACAGGTGTGGGAGAGGAGAAGCACGGTGCTGAGCGGTTTATTATTTAAACATGGTTTGGGCTTTGGACTGGACTTGGGCATGGCTGGGTTTATTGGATTTGGGTTTATTAATTAAAAGGGTCCATTTGGTTATTGTAGCTAGTAAACACAAGGACCATTCATGTAACTTACTGATTTTTGAAGGACTGAACTAGCAACTTTTCCAAAGTTAACACAAGGGTTAAACCTGCAAATAATGGTTAGTACAAGGACCAAATTTGCATAAAGTTCCATTAGTATAAGTCCAGGGACCAAAACTGTCAATTTTGAAACTTTAAGAGACCAAACATGTAATTTTCCAAAAGTTTACCATAAGGACCAATTTTGTCATTTATGAATAGTACAAGGTTTATTTTTGATTATTTTCACTTTTTTAAAATTCACCAAGGACTATATTTGACATTTTTCAAAGTTCAGGGACTAAAGTTGTCATTTTGTAAATTTTAGACTTTAAAGGGTTTATTTTGACAACTTTTGAATCCCATGGACCTTAAATGACATTTTACAAGTTTTTGAATTACCAGGGACTAGTTTTGACAACTTTTGAAACTTGGGGGACTAAAATTGCCAATTATGCAAACTTAATACGTTTTTCATCTGATTTTGATATTTTTGCATTTAAAACACATAAAACACTTGTTTGTGATATTTTCATCATTTTGATGCATTTCTTAGTGTTTTCAGATGTTTTTGCAGTCTAGATAGTACAAAAATGATGAGTATTTAGACACTCATCACAATGCACCTATACCCGGTCCTTTAACATGATACGTATACAAATAGCACCTATACTTGGTCGTTTAACATAATACGTATACCAATGCACCTATACCCGTATCGCCGTGTTCGTGCAAACCTAAGTTAAAAGTAATTAGATTAGTTTTATAATTTTTAGGTTAAATTTAATTATATAATTTTATAATTTATTATTAATTCTAATTATTTAAAATGATATTTATAATTTTATAATTAAACCTTTTCCCGGGGACATGTCCCCTGGGAAAGTTTTGGCATAAATTTTCATTTTCCCTCCTCACTTTTACTTTATCCCGCCATCACTTTCCCCGGGGACTTGTCCCCGACAAAAGTGTCACTAGAAGACAAAAAAAACTTTCACTGGGGACGTGTCCCCGGCAAAAGTGGAAAGGAAATATTAACCTCAATTATTGACAGATCAAGTCTCACTCGGGGAAAAAAAAACGAAAAGCTAACTCGTCTTCCTCCCTCTCACCACCACTCCCTCACAACCGGCAACACCACAGCACCACCACTCCCTCACCACTAATACTTCACCACCACCTCCATTGCTACTCTCAGCACTAATACTTCACCACCACTACGTTGTCTTCCCCTCACTCGCACCACTGTGCACGATGCATCTCAACCCCCCTCATTGTTTAATTCTTTCCTCAAACCATCTCATTGTTTGATTCTTTCTCTTCTCTTCTCATTTCTTACTCTCGACAGTGGTACCACATTACAACCGAGGTTAATTTTTAATTTTTTCAACTGTTTTTAATTTTTGTTAATTTGTTAATTTGGGTTAATTTTTGTTAATTTGTGTTAACTGTTTTTAGTTTTTGATTTTTTATTAATTTTTTTGTTAATTTTTTTTTGGTATACTTACTGCTAAGACCTGAAGCCGATACCAGAAGCCGATACCCGAAGTCGAGAACTGAAGCCGAGACCACACCGCACCTGCTCTCCAGACCCCACAACCGAGGTATTTTTTTGTGTTTATGTTTGTAGCGGGGACATGTCCCAGGCGAAAGTTTATAGTCATTAATTTGTTTTTATGTTTTTTTAGAAATAACCTAATAACAAAAATATAGTAGTTTCAAGTACTCTCACTATGAACGCCATAGAACTTGTTTCGCCTATCACCCCACAAGGGGCGTTTGTTTCGGCTTATAACCGGCTTATTAACTAACTAACTAACTAATAGATAACGTAATGTCTACAAGCTAACATATGCTAGACAATAGTTGGGGTGACCGACACTTCACTATAGATTTTCTAAATCCTAACAAGAATAGGCAGTTCTTAGCTGGATCTAACTGGTTCTTGGCCAAAATAGCATGTTTTTAACTGGTTCTTACTGGTTATTGGCCGGAATAGCTAGTTCTTATCTTGTCTAACTGGTTTGTACTGGTTCTTGGCCGGAATAGGCTGTTCTTAGCTGGATCTAACTGGTTCTTGGCCAGAATAGCTGGTTCCTATTTGGATCTAACTATTTATTGGCCGGAATAGCTAGTTCTTAACTGGTTCTTGGCCGGAATATCCGGTTCTTAACTAGTTCTAACTGGTTCCTACTGGTTCAGGCTGTTCCGGTCTGTTTGACAGGTATTTCGCTGAAAACGGAGTTACGGTTCAAAAGTTATGGCCGTTTGAAGTTTTGACGTAAAAAGTCAAATTTGGTGAAGCCGCAAGTGGTCAAACCGCAAGTAGTCAAACCGTAAATGTCAAAACTCAGTTTTTTTGATCAAATCGCAGGATTGTCAAACTGCTGGAATACAAACCGCTTAAATCAAACCGCTTTTTATCAAACCGCTTCTTATCAAACTGCTTAACTCAAACCGCTTCCTATCAAACGGCTCAGATCAAACCGCTGAAGACAACCCACTTGAGTCAAATCCCTTAAGTCAAACGACTAAGGACAAACCGCTTGAGTTAAACCACTTAAGTCAAAGCGCTTAAGTCAAACCGCTTAAGTCAAACCGCTTCCGATACAACGAATCTAGACAAACTGCATCCAAGAACTTGACAAATCGCTTCCTTGATCAGATCAAATCGCACCCAAATGACTTCAAACCGCATACAAGAAAATAGTACGAGACTCAAACCGCTTCCTTGAAACTCTTCAAAACTAAACTTTTCCAATCCAAAACACTATAACCAAGATGAATTAAGCCTTCCAAACCGAAACCTAAGCACTTATGATGATTCTAAACACAAAAGTACTAACAAAATTCAAACTTTAACACTTTTAGGGTATAGAATTCGAACCAACAAACCACACAAGTAACCAATCTTTATGATCTAACCATGGCTCTTGATACCAATTGTTGGATATTGGTTATTGTAACACACAAATAATCAATTATATGGTTCGAATCTTAGCAAGAAACTTAGAGAGAGAAAGTGGGAGATGGGATCTTTCTAGAGAGAGAAAGTGAGTGAAAAATAAAGAGAAGGTTAGATTAAGAAATGAAAGGTCCAACCCTCTACCTTGGGAGGTAAAGGGTATTTATAGTTTTACATAATACGCCCTCTGTCAGGCTGTGGATCAGGCACACAGTGGGTAAAGACCCGTCCGTCCTCCACGGTGTTACTCTAACTAACTAACTAATTAACTAATAGATAACGTAATGTCTACGAGCTAACATATGCTAGACAATAGTTGGGGTGACCGACACTTCACTATAGATATTCTAAATCCTAACAGGAATAGGCAGTTCTTAGCTGGATCTAACTGGTTCTTGGCCAAAATAGCATGTTCTTAACTGGTTCTTACTGGTTATTGGCCGGAATAGCTAGTTCTTATCAGGTTCTAACTGGTTTGTACTGGTTCTTGGCCGGAATAGGCAGTTCTTAGCTTAACTCTAACTGGTTCTTGGCTGGAATAAGTAGTTCTTAGCTGGATCTAACTGGTTCTCAGCCGGAATAGCCGGTTCCTATTTGGATCTAACTATTTATTGGCCGAAATAGCTAGTTCTTAACTGGTTCTTGGCCGGAATATATGGTTCTTAACTAGTTCTAACTAGTTCCTACTGGTTCAGGATATTCCGGTCTTTTTGACTGGTATTTCACTGAAAACGGAGTTACGGTTCAAAAGTTATGGCCGTTTGAAGTTTTGACGTAAAAAGTCAACTTTGGTCAAGCCGCAAGTGGTCAAACCGCAAGTAGTCAAACCGTAAAAGTCAAAACTCAGTTTTTTTGATCAAATCACAGGATTGTCAAACCGCTGGAATACAAACCGCTTAAGTCAAAACTCAGTTTTTTTGATCAAATCACAGTGGTCAAATCTCATTGGTCAAATCGCAGGATTGTCAAACCGCTTAAATCAAACCGCTTTTTATTAAACCGTTTCTTATCAAACCGCTTCTTATGAAACTGCTTCTTATCAAACCGCTTAGATCAAACCGCTGAAGACAAACCGCTTGAGTGAAACCACTTGAGTGAAACCGCTTAAGTCAAACCACTTATGTTAAACCGCTAAAAACAAACCACTTGAGTCAAACCGCTTAAGTCAAACCACTTAAGTCAAACCGCTTATGTCAAACCGCTTAAGTCAAACCGCTTCCGATACAACGAATCTAGACAAACCGCATCCAAGAACTCGACAAATCGCTTCCTTGATCAGATCAAATCGCACCCAAATGACTTCAAACCGCACACAAGAAAATAGTACGAGACTCACACCGCTTCCTTGAAAATCTTCAAAAACTAAACTTTTCCAATCCAAAACACTATAAAAAAGATGAATTAAGCCTTCCAAACCAAAACCTAAGCACTTATGATGATTCTAAATACAAAAGTACTATCAAAATTCAAACTTTAACACTTTTAGAGTATAGAATTCGAACCAACAAAACACACAAATAACCAATCTTTATCATCTAACCATGGCTCTTGATACCAATCGTTGGATATTGGTTATTGTAACACACAAACAATTAATTATATGGTTCGAATCTTAGCAAGAAACTTAGAGAGAGAAAGTAGGAGATGAGATCCTTTTTAGAGAGAGAAAGTTAGAGAAAACCAAAGAGAAGGTTAGATTAAGAAATGAAAGGTCCAACCCTCTACCTTGGGAGGTAGAGGGTATTTATAGTTTTACATAATACGCCCTCTGTTGAGCTGTGGATCAGGCATACAGTAGGTAAAGACCCTTCCGTCCTCCACGGTGTTACTCTAACTAACTAACTAACTAATAGATAACGTAATGTCTACGAGCTAACATATGCTAGACAATAGTTGGGGTGACCGACACTTCACTATGGATTTTCTAAATTCTAACAGGAATAGGCAGTTCTTAGGTGGATCTAACTGGTTCTTGGCCAAAATAGCATGTTCTTAACTGGTTCTTACTGGTTATGGCCCGGAATATGTAGTTCTTATCTGGTTCTAACTGTTTTGTACTGGTTCTTGGCCGGAATAGGCAGTGCTTAGCTGGATCTAACTGGTTCTTGGCCGGAATAGCTGGTTCCTATTTGGATCTAACTATTTATTGGCCGGAATAGGCAGTGCTTAGCTGTATCTAACTGGTTCTTGGCCGGAATAGGCAGTGCTTAGCTGTATCTAACTGGTTCTTGGCCGGAATAGCTGGTTCCTATTTGGATCTAACTATTTATTGGCCGGAATAGCTAGTTCTTAACTAGTTCTTGGCCGGAATATCCGGTTCTTAACTAGTTTTAACTGGTTCCTATGGTTCAGGCTGTTCTGGTCGTTTTTACAGGTATTTTACTGAAAACGGAGTTACGGTTCAAAAGTTATGGCCGTTTGAAGTTTTGACTAAAAAGTAAACTTTGGTAAAGCCGCAAGTGGTCAAACCGCAAGTAGTCAAACCGTAAAAGTCAAAACACAGTTTTTTGGATAAAATCACAGTGGTCAAATCGCATTGGTCAAATCGCAGAAATGTCAAACCACTGGAATACAAACCGCTTAAATCAAACCGCTTTTTATTAAACCGCTTCTTATCAAACCGCTTAACTCAAACCGCTTCTTATCAAACCGCTTAGATCAAACTGCAAAAGACAAACCGCTTGAGTCAAACCGCTTAAGTCAAACCACTTATGTTAAACCGCTAAAAACAAACCGCTTAAGTCAAACCGCTTAAGTCAAACCGCTTATGTCAAACCGCTTAAGTCAAACCGCTTCCGATCAACGAATCTAGACAAACCGCATCCAAGAACTTGACAAATCGCTTCCTTGATCAGATCAAATCGCACCCAAATGACTTCAAACTGCATACAAGAAAATAGTACGACACTCAAACCGCTTCCTTGAAACTCTTCAAAAACTAAACTTTTCCAATCCAAAACACTATAACCAAGATGAATTAAGCCTTCTAAACCAAAACCTAAGCACTTATGATGATTCTAAACACAAAAGTACTATCAAAATTCAAACTTTAACACTTTTAGGATATAGAATTCGAACCAACAAAACACACAAATAACCAATCTTTATGATCTAACCATGACTCTTGATACCAAATGTTGGATATTGGTTATTGTAACACACAAACAATAATTATATGGTTCGAATCTTAGCAAGGAACTTAGAGAGAGAAAGTAGGATATGAGATCCTTTCTAGAGAGAGAAAGTGTGAGAAAAACAAAGAGAAGGTTAGATTAAGAAATGAAAGGTCCAACCCTCTACCTTGGGAGGTAGTGGGTATTTATAGTTTTAGATAATACGCCCTCTGTCGGGCTGTGGATCAGGCATACAGTAGGTAAAGACCCGTCCGTCCTCCGCGGTGTTACTCTAACTAACTAACTAACTAACTAATAGATAACGTAATGTCTACGAGCTAACATATGCTAGACAATAGTTGGGGTGACCGACACTTCACTATGGATTTTCTAAATCCTAACAGGAATAGGCAGTTTAGGTGGATCTAAATGGTTCTTGGCCAAAATAGCATGTTCTTAACTGGTTCTTTCTGCTTATTGGCCGGAATAGCAAGTTCTTATCTGGTTCTAACTTGTTTGTACTGGTTCTTGGCTGGAATAAGCAGTTCTTAGCTGGATCTAACTGGTTCTCAGCCGGAATAGCCGGTTCCTATTTGGATCTAACTATTTATTGGCCGAAATAGCTAGTTCTTAACTGGTTCTTGGCCGGAATATATGGTTCTTAACTAGTTCTAACTGGTTCCTACTGGTTCAGGATATTCCGGTCTTTTTGACTGGTATTTCGCTGAAAACGGAGTTACGGTTCAAAAGTTATGGCCGTTTGAAGTTTTGACGTAAAAAGTCAACTTTGGTCAAGCAGCAAGTGGTCAAACCGCAAGTAGTCAAACCGTAAAAGTCAAAACTCAGTTTTTTTGATCAAATCACAGGATTGTCAAACCGCTGGAATACAAACCGCTTAAGTCAAAACTCAGTTTTTTTGATCAAATCACAGTGGTCAAATCTCATTGGTCAAATCGCAGGATTGTCAAACCGCTTAAATCAAACCGCTTTTTATTAAACCGTTTCTTATCAAACCGCTTAACTCAAACCGCTTCTTATGAAACTGCTTCTTATCAAACCGCTTAGATCAAACCGCTGAAGACAAACCGCTTGAGTGAAACCACTTGAGTGAAACCGCTTAAGTCAAACCACTTATGTTAAACCGCTAAAAACAAACCACTTGAGTCAAACCTCTTAAGTCAAACCGCTTAAGTCAAACCGCTTATGTCAAACCGCTTAAGTCAAACCGCTTCCGATACAACGAATCTAGACAAACCGCATCCAAGAACTCGACAAATCGCTTCCTTGATCAGATCAAATCGCACCCAAATGACTTCAAATCGCACACAAGAAAATAGTACGAGACTCACACCGCTTCCTTGAAACTCTTCAAAAACTAAACTTTTCCAATCCAAAACACTATAAAAAAGATGAATTAAGCCTTCCAAACCAAAACCTAAGCACTTATGATGATTCTAAACACAAAAGTACTATCAAAATTCAAACTTTAACACTTTTAGAGTATAGAATTCGAACCAACAAAACACACAAATAACCAATCTTTATCATCTAACCATGGCTCTTGATACCAATCGTTGGATATTGTAACACACAAACAATCAATTATATGGTTCGAATCTTAGCAAGAAACTTAGAGAGAGAAAGTAGGAGATGAGATCCTTTTTAGAGAGAGAAAGTTAGAGAAAAACAAAGAGAAGGTTAGATTAAGAAATGAAAGGTCCAACCCTCTACCTTGGGAGGTAGAGGATATTTATAGTTTTACATAATATGCCCTCTGTTGAGCTGTGGATCAGGCATACAGTAGGTAAAGACCCGTCCGTCCTCCACGGTGTTACTCTAACTAACTAACTAACTAATAGATAACGTAATGTCTACGAGCTAACATATGCTAGACAATAGTTGGGGTGACCGACACTTCACTATGGATTTTCTAAATTCTAACAGGAATAGGCAGTTCTTAGGTGGATCTAACTGGTTCTTGGCCAAAATAGCATGTTCTTAACTGGTTCTTACTGGTTATGGCCCGGAATATGTAGTTCTTATCTGGTTCTAACTGTTTTGTACTGGTTCTTGGCCGGAATAGGCAGTGCTTAGCTGGATCTAACTGGTTCTTGGCCGGAATAGCTGGTTCCTATTTGGATCTAACTATTTATTGGCCGGAATAGCTTGTAGTCAAACCGTAAAAGTCAAAACTCAGTTTTTTTGATCAAATCATAGTGGTCAAATCGCATTGGTCAAATCGCAGTATTGTCAAACTGCTGGAATACAAACCGCTTCAACAAGAAATCGAAGTCGCCACCGATTCGGCTAGCCAATAAAATCCATCCGAAAATGAAACAAAGATGACCGGCCGAAACCAGTAAAAACATGTGAATCGGGTTGTACTGAGATCATTTTTTCTCCGGTTAATCAGTTCCTTTTTATTTTTTGGCATTTAAAATTTAATTACAGTCAGGAGCTACAGTTTACACTTAAAAATCTACATGTCAAATGTCAGAACTACTCTTTAGTAATTTTGATTGTGTTTTTCCTTCACTAGTAGGGGTATACCTCTTAGTAGGTATTTTTTTGCGTTCCGATCTCCTCAACAGTCCAGCCACTTGTTTTGATTGGCGTTCCGATCTCTTCAACGGTTTAGCCGCTTGCGCTTCACCAACAACGGCATCTCCAACGGTCACATCAACTGTCCTGCACTTGATCGGCACAGCTTCATTTGCACATAAAACTGGATCCTCTTGAGTCTCACAAACATATGCATCTGCCACAACAGTCCCTGCGTATGCATCTGCATCAGCTGCATTGGGAGATGACAAAGATAAACCAGCTGCATTGGGAGATGAAAAAGATAAACCAGATGCATCGCCAACAAGGGATCTGAGATAATTCTGAAAACTGTTCTACAAGAGATGAATTCCCCAGATTAGTGGCAGCAGCAGCATGTGAATTCTCCAGACTTGGAGTATTCTGCAGACTTGGACCTTTTTCATCCTCTATCTCGTGCCCATCGTCTTCTATGGAAAGATATCCACATTCCTCAAAATGCACGTTTTGTTTTCGCCAATCTCGTGCTTCTACTGTGTTCTTCCACTCATCCAAAAACAAACCTAAACCAAATTGCTCACCGCTACTCTCAGCTTGAAACCGCCTTTGGAGATCTTCATTCTTCCATTGGGCCACGACAGGCCTGTTCCTTAGAATAGGAGGATCGAGCGCAATTGATACACGGTCACAGTACAAAAACTGCATAAAAAGAAAAATAAATTGTTAATTTACGTACCGTTAAAAAGTTAAAAAAAATACATTTAATTTACGTACCAGTAAAAATACAAGCGGGCCACAAAACAAATTTTTTTTCAAGTCTTCCTTGCAAGTTTCAACTGTGCGAAGCACATACTCGCACCAGTCGTATTCTTGACAAAAAAAAAATCAACCGGAAGGGTAACGAGGATTTCCCGGTTGCAGCTGTTGTTTTTAGAGGCAGAAATCAAAAGACTCGACATCAATATCAGGAAGTCCAGTTGGAACATCCGGTCACATTTTGTGTTTTTAGTGATTCTCTCAAATCTTTCAAACCGAATTTTTTTAGTGTGCTCCTTCCAAAGTTCACCAAGTTCTGAGTTGTAGTTCGTCACATTACGGCTAATAAACTTTTTATGCCAAATTGGGAAACCATATACCTCATGGACGCGGCGGTCAATAGGTATATCTCCATTATGCGTGTGAATGACCATCTGAACCGGGTCCAACTGGTCGATAACAAAGAGCACAAAATCCTTGGATAAACTCTTTAGCTGAAGTCCCAACACACCCCCAAAACCCATACTCTTTACAACCTGCTTTTGATCTCTAGTCATAGAGGCAATTGTCTCGGTCAACATCTTGGGTCTTGACCTTATCTCAACAGTCCTAACATCATTCAAATTTTGTGCTTCCATACTAAGATCTAGAGATGGGATAGCTCTTGCTCATGAGTGGAAGATCTCAGATTCTGTTTTCAACTAGTCCTAAACCCTAAACCCTAAACCCTAAACCTAAACCTAAACCCTGGAAGATAACCCTGACTGATTTAAGAAAATTTGAGATCGAATAAAACATACCTCTAAAACACGAGCACAACCAGTGAAAGAATGCTGAGTACGTCGACCTTTATCCCACCATTCACGGCAACTCTTCATAGCATCATGGAGATGCTCGGCTGTCGCCTGGGGCCAATTTACGGACCAACATTTTTTCAGATCCACGACCAAACGCCACGTCTCCCTCCTTGCCTTTTGCGGGTTTCATGAACATTGAAGAATTTTTTCAATCAAGTAATAAGTCATGAGTTGTTTGAACTGTGTCTTTTGCTCTTCACTGTCCACAGTCATTCCTTTCAATATAGTGACAATGTCAGTGATTCGAAGACTTGGAGAAACACTAGGAACCTCGGTGTATTTACCGCATTCCTTTTCATACTCATTATAATCTAAACCAGGATCCTCCATCTCAGGCACTCTGGCTACTTCTTTGCTACAGAAAGAAAAAGGTGTATGCTCGTTCAGATAACAAAGCCTCTCTGAAGCGTCATAGAGTCTACACAAAGTTTGCACGTAGAGTGCTGACGACTCTTTGATATGGTTAAATGATTGCTCTTGCAGGATGAAAAAGGAAATCGAATATTCAAATAAACTACAGTTTGTTCTTTTTTTACCGAATCTATTTGCTACTCATTTGCATGAAGAGTAAATGAGAAATGAAAAGAACAAATAAGGACATAAAAGAACAAATGAGAAGTGAAAAGAACAAATGAGAATTGAAAAGAACAAATATGAACAAAAAGAACTAATGATAATAAAAAAGAACAAATACAGTTTGTTCTTTTTAATTCTTATTTGTTCTTTTTGATTCTTATTTGCTCTTTCATAAAGAACAAGCAAGTCGCAATAGTCAACGTTTGTAGTATTATTTGCAGCCTTGTAGTTTCATATTGGAAATTAACGTAGTGTAATATTTAAACTTGAAATAAATAATCAACTATAAGGTGAATCAATCAAACCCATCAAGTGGCAATCGTGAATAATGAAAAACGTCAATAGTGCATTTACCCCGAGCCCCAAACCCTTCTGTGTATATGACGGGATATCATTTCACATTTTAAAACATGCAACTTGCATTTGCATGTGGTTAAAATTTAATGCTTTTTATTAAAATTTGTCTTTTATCTCGTACACTTCTTTATACAATCTATACTACGTATAAAACAAAATAAACACTCTCTCTTTATTTAATGCTCCAAAAAAATTAAGTAATCCAAGTCATAAAGCATAATGTACGTTCCTTAAATGCGTTAATACAACTTTTCACCACAAAAAAATTAAATAATCCAAGTTATAAAACAAAATGTACAACATTTATTCCTCCATGCATATGTAACAAGTATAAGCTAATTAAATACACTAATTAACGTTATTTTTAAAACACCCCTATAATAAAAAATACATATATTAAAGTAAAATATACAACATTTATTCCTTCACGCATATGTTACAAGTATAAACTAATTAATGTTATTTTAAAAACACCCTTAAAATAAAAAACATGTGATTATACACAATGTACAAGCTAATAAAACATAGTACAAATCTTAAAACAATTTATATGCTAGCAAGTTGATGATAGATATGGTTTTGAAAACTGAACCGGACCACGGGTTCAACCAGAAATCGAAGTCGCCACCGATTCGGCTAGCCAATAAAATCCATCCGAAAATGAATCAAAGATGACCGGCCGAAACCAGTAAAACCATGTGAATCGGGTCGAACTGAGAACATTTTTTCTCCGGTTAATCAGTTCCTTTTTATTTTATTGGCATTTAAAATTTAATTACAGTCAGGGTTGTACGGTGCCTCAATTTACTAACGGCAGGATGATAGATATGGTCCGGTTCAGTTTTCAAAACCATATCTATCATCAACTTGCTAGAATATAAATTGTTTTAAGATTTGTACTATGTTTTATTAGCTTGTACAATGTGTATAATAACATGTTTTTTATTTTAAGGGTGTTTTTAAAATAACATTAATTAGTTTATACCTGTAACATATGCGTGAAGGAATAAATGTTGTATATTTTACTTTAATATATGTATTTTTTTTTTATTATAGGGGTGTTTTAAAAATAACGTTAATTAGTGTATTTAATTAGCTTATACTTGTTACATATGCATGGAGGAATAAATGTTGTACATTTTGTTTTATAACTTGGATTATTTAATTTTTTTGTGGTGAAAAGTTGTATTAACGCATTTAAGGAACGTACATTATGCTTTATTACTTGGATTAGTTAATTTTTTTGGAGCATTAAATGAAGAGAGAGTGTTTAATTTGTTTTATACCTAGTATAGATTGTATAAAGAAGTGTACGAGATAAAACACAAATTTTAATAAAAAGCATTAAATTTTAACCACATGCAAATGCAAGTTGCATGTTTTAAAATGTGAAATGATATCCCGTCACATATACAGAAGGGTTTGGGGCTCGGGGTAAATGCACTATTGACGTTTTTCATTATTCACGATTGCCAGTTGATGGGTTTCATTGATTCAGCTTATAGTTGATTATTTATTTCAAGTTTAAATATTACACTACGTTAATTTCCAATATGAAACTACAATGCTGCAAATAATACTACAAACGTTGACTATTGCGACATGGTTGTTCTTTATGAAAGAGCAAATAAGAATCAAAAAGAACAAATAAGAATTAAAAAGAACAAACTGTATTTGTTCTTTTTTATTATCATTAGTTCTTTTTGTCATATTTGTTCTTTTCAATTCTCATTTGTTCTTTTATGTCCTTATTTGTTCTTTTCATTTCTCATTTACTCTTCATGCAAATGAGTAGCAAATAGATTCGGTAAAAAAAGAACCAACTGTAGTTTATTTGAATATTCGATTTCCTTTTTCAGCCTGCAAGGGCAATCATTTACCCATATCAGAGAGTCGTCAGCACTCTACGTGCAAGCTTTGTGCAGACTCTATGACGCTTCAGAGAGGCTTTGTTATCTGAACGAGCATACACCTTTTTCTTTCTGTAGCAAAGAAGTAGCCAGAGTGCTTGAGATGGAGGATACTGGTTTAGATTATAATGAGTATGAAAAGGAATGCGGTAAATACACCGAGGTTCCTGGTGTTTCTCCAAGTCTGCGAATCGCTGACATTGTCACTATATTGAAAGGAATGAATGTGGATAATGAAGAGCAAAAGACATAGTTCAAACAGCTCATGACTTATTACTTGATTGAAAAATTTCTTAAATGTTCCAGAAACCCGCAAAAGGCAAGGAGGGAGACGTGGCGTTTGGTCGTGGATCTGAAAAATGTTGGTCCGTAAATTGGCCCCAGGCCACAGCCGAGCATCTCCATGATGCTATGAAGAGTTGCCGTGAATGGTGGGATAAAGGTCGACGTACTCAACATTCTTTCACTGGTTGTGCTCCTGTTTTAGAGGTATGTTTTATTCCATCTCAATTTTTCTTAAATCAGTCAGGGTTATCTTCTAGGGTTTAGGTTTAGGGTTTAGGGTTTAGGGTTTAGGGTTTAGGACTAGTTGAAAACAGAATCTGAGATCTTCCACTCACGAGCAAGAGCTATCCCATCTCTAGATCTTAGTATGGAAGCACAAAAATCGAATGATGTTAGGACTGTTGAGATAAGGTCAAGACCCAAGATGTTGACTGAAACAATTGCCTCTATTACTAGAGATCAAAAACAGGTTGTAAAGAGTATGGGTTTTGGGGGTGTGTTGGGACTTCAGCTAAAGAGTTTATCCAAGGATTTTGTGCTCTTTGTTATCGACCAGTTGGACCCGGTTCAGATGGTCATTCACACGCATAATGGAGATATACCTATTGACCGCCTGACGGTCCATGAGGTATATGGTTTCCCAATGAGGCATAAAAAGTTTATCAGCCGTAATGTGACGAACTACAACTCAAAACTTGGTGAACTTTGGAAGGAGCACACTAAAAAAAAAATTCGGTTTGAAACAGATTTCTGAGAGAATCACTAAAAACACAAAATGTGACCGGATGTTCCAACAGGACTTTCTGATATTGATGTCGAGTCTTTTGATTTCTGCCTCTAAAAACAACAGCTGCAACCGGGAAATCCTCGCTACCCTTCCGGTTGATTTTGTTTGTCAAGAATACGACTGGTGCGAGTATGTGCTTCGCACAGTTGAAACTTGCAAGGAAGTCTTGAAAATTTTTTTGTTTTGTGGCCCGCTTGTATTTTTACTGGTACGTAAGTTAAATGTATTTTGTTTAACTTTTTAACGGTATGTAAATTAACAATTTATTTTTCTTTTTATGCAGCTTTTGTTCTGTGATCGTGTATCAATTGCGCTCGATCCTCCTGTTCTAAGGAACAGGCCTGTCGTGGCCCAATGGAAGAATGAAGATCTCCAAAGGCGGTTTCAAGCTGAGAGTAGCGGTGAGCAATTTGGTTTAGGTTTGTTTTTGGATGAGTGGAAGAACACAGTAGAAGCACGAGATTGGCGAAAACAAAACGTGCATTTTGAGGAATGTGGATGTCTTTCCATAGAAGACGATGGGCACGAGATGGAGGATGAAAAAGGTCCAAGTCTGCAGAATACTCCAAGTCTGGAGAATTCACATGCTGCTGCCACTAATCTGGAGAATTCATCTCTTGTAGAACAATTTTCAGAATTATCTGTATCCCTTGTTGGCGATGCAGCTGGTTTATCATTGTCATCTCCCAATACAACTGGTTTATCTTTGTCATCTCCCAATGCAGCTGGTGCAGATGCATACGCAGGGACTGTTGTGGCAGATGCATATGTTTGTGAGACTCAGGAGGATCCAGTTTTATGTGCAGATGAAGCTGTGCCGATCAACTGCATGACAGTTGATGTGACCGTTCAAGATGACGTTGTTGGTGAAGCGCAAGCGGTTAAACCGTTGAAGAGATCGGAACGCCAATCAAAACAAGTGGTTGGAC
This sequence comes from Chrysanthemum makinoi, assembly GCA_910596185.1. Lineage (NCBI taxonomy): Eukaryota > Viridiplantae > Streptophyta > Magnoliopsida > Asterales > Asteraceae > Chrysanthemum > Chrysanthemum makinoi. Next base: position 14,754,431 of record OU343221.1, on the reverse strand, counting down.
CGTTGAGGAGATCGGAACGCAAAAAAATACCTACTAAGAGGTATACCCCTACTAGTGAAGGAAAAACACAATCAAAATTACTAAAGAGTAGTTCGGACATTTAACATGTAGATTTTTAAGTGTAAACTGTAGCTCAAAATAGATATCATTAGTTCTTCAGCGGAGAAGCCATATGGCCACTAGGTCAAATCAAGCTACAGATAACAATTGGAGATACGGAACACGCGACAACATCCTGGATGACTTTCCTTGTAGTGCGCTCTCACTCACCATATAATGCCATTCTAGGTAGACCAGGGTTAGCAGCCATAAACGCAGTACCATCCACAGCTCATGGAGCAATCAAATTTCCAGTAGTCGGAGGCATTGTCACGATATACATCACAACTGCGCAAGTCGTAAGGAAGAGCCCCGCAAAAAGAGCAAGACTGTTCCCATCCGGAGTAGATAAATTCCTATCAATGAAGCGGCAAAATCAAGGAAAAAGGGCGAAGTCCAAAAACTCCAAAAATCTATCTAAGGACGTGTCCCCAAACAGCGCAAGACGCACTTGGGGACAACTAATCCAACCATGGAGCTCAAGAGTGTCAGAAGTAATGAACTTCAAAACAAAGAAGCGCTTGTGTCCTACAGCAAACAAAGTTGAAAAAAGCAACATGTATTATCCCGACAATTATTCAGATACTATGGTCACCCAGCCAAAAAAAAGGATGTTAGCAAAAAAAAAGTTGGTAACAAAATACATAATTGAGATGAATGTAGGTTGGGGTTTAGTCCATGCCGGTTGTAAAGACAAGGTTTAGTTTAAGATGACAATTTATCCATGGAGAAGATTTGAAGATAGATTTGATGTTACGTTTGTTGAAGAAGGATTAAGGTTTAGTTAAAGTGCTCCCATGTTGGTCCCATTTTCCTTGGTATTTTGCTTTGCTAGAACTGTTTAGGCGAAACACATATGTTCCTGTTTTGAATGTTGTTGACTTTACTCTTTTGTTGTAGTATCCTTGATCTTTTGCTTGTAATGTGCTTCTTTTATTGATGTCATTTCTCTTATTTCATCTAGTGCGTCTAGGTCTTCCCTCCGTCGTTTATCATTTTCCTTTGCATCGAAATCTTGAACCCTTTTTGTTTAAATGCTGATTTCGATGGCTATGATGGCTTCTGACCCGTAGTCTAGACTAAACGGGGTTTCTCCATTACTGGCTTTTGGTGTTTTCCTATGTGCCCATAGGACATGTGGTTTCTCCATAACTGGCTTAGTCATGGGTTTAGCAATCTTCGAAAATCCCTCAATGAATCTTCGGTAATATCTAGCAAGACCCAAGAATTGGCGAATCTCCTTTGGAGTCTTAGGAGATGCCCAATCCTTAACGGATTCGACTTTCGTTGGATCTACATGAATGCCCTTGTTATCAATAACATGACCAAGAAACTGTACCTTGGAAATCCAAAATTCTCATTTGGAAAATTTGGCATACGTTCTCCGTGTTCTTCCTTGTTCTTAGAAAAAATCAGAATGTCTTCTATAAAGACAATCACAAATTTGTCCATGTAAGGTTTACACACCCGATTCATGAGATCCATAAATATCACTGGTGCGTTAGTTAAACCAAATGGCATAACCTGGGATTCGTAATGTCCGTATCGAGTTCTGAATGCCGTCTTGGGTATATCTGCTTCTCGTACCCTCAACTGATGATAGCCAGATCGCAGGTCTATTTTCGAATAAACACTGGATCCTTGCAGCTGATCAAACAGATCATCGATTCTTGGAAGCGGATAACGGTTCTTCACCATCAGCTTGTTCAATTCTCTGTAGTCAATACACATTAGGAATGAACCATCTTTTTTCTTGAAATACAAAACCGGGGCTCCCCAGGGTGAGGAACTCGGTATTATGAATCCTTTATCAGATAGTTCTTTCAATTGTTCCGACAATTCCTTCATTTCAGATGGTGCCAAACGATAGGGTGCTCTAGCAACAGGTGCCGCGCCTGGTACTAGATCAATATGAAATTCTAATAGTCGTGTTGGTGGTATGCCCGGTAATTCTTTCGGAAACACATCAGGAAAATTTCGCACGACTGGCACATCTTCCATCTTTTTCTTGTCAGAGTTGTCTTCGTCGTCTTTCTGAGAAATGTAAGCTAAAAAGATAGGAGATCCTTTTAGTAGATATTTCTGAGTCTTCGTACACGAGATGAAGTTCAAGCGGGTTCTAGTGCCACCTGCACTCCCATCGCCTCGTATGACCATATTTTTCTTTCCCCACGGAATATGAACTAGTTTCTCATCGCAAATGATAACTGCGTGATGACTAGATAACCAATCCATACCGATAATTACATCAAAGTTACCAAGTTCTACTGGTAAAAGATCGATATTGTAAGTATGATTTAGAAGGTTTAGAGTACACCCTCGAATGATTTGGTTGAGACCAATTATTTTGCCGTCAGCAAGTTCAACATTATAATCGGTATCTAAAGCAGTAGGAGTAATATCAAACAGACTACTAAATGTAGTGGATATGAAACTCCGGTCTGCGCCAGTGTCAAAAAGAATTGAAGCATAGCGATTATTTAGTAAAAACGTACCCGTAACAACATTCGAGTCCGGGTTTTTTCCAGCATTTCCCACGGCATACACTCTTGCCTGGGCTCCACCATTCTTGTTTGCTTGCTTCGGACATTCATTACGGTAGTGGCCTGGTGCGCCACATCCATAGCACTGAACAGTTCTTGATCCTCCTCCGGTATTAACGTTCCCCATTCTACTGGTTCCCCTACCATTGCTTCCACCACTTATCTGACCATTTCCTCTTTAACGTTAATATGACACATTTTTCAACCGGGTTTCAAAAATGATTCATATTCTCTCTTTCTTTTTCAAACAAAAACCCGAATCAACCCGGTTCCCGACCCGATAAAACAAAGATGCACTCTTTTCAGAATTATTTTACCATTTGAATATCATCTCATACTCATAACATCATCCGAATTAGTACCAAACATAATTAATTATATATTCTAACTGGTACTATTTACTTTTCACGTCTCAATCAATATATAACCAGGCCGTCCTGCGAATTTCGGTGGCCCTGTGCTATAATGTAAACTAGGCCCTATTGATACGGAATGCCTATTAAATGTAAATGAAATGTTAATTAATACACAGATTGTAATAAGGAACCTAGACACATTGCCTAAGACTGGAATGTAAATGAAATGTTAATTAATACAAAGATTGTAATAAGGAACCTAGATGCATTGCCTAAGACTGCAACTCACAACAATGTTCTGATCGATATGGTAAAAACACAATGTTAGTTTGATAGATTCATAGTTGGTATTTCTATATCAAGTTAGAGTAATTACTACGTATTAGAAGCTTAAAAATTTACTTCAAATAACATTATATGAAATGTTATATAGGAAAATAGAAAGAACAAACTGCCCAAGTTAATTGCTAAGAGTTGAGTGGATTAATTGTACCATATTGATTGTCCTCTTGTGTTCACGTTTTTTAGCATGTTGTCACCCTAATTATCATCCTTTAACACAATTAGCCTATCTAAATAATTAAATATGAGCTTTTTATTGGGTTGAAAACTAAAAAAACGCGTCTACATCCTACATGTATATAATGGACTTGCATAAGTTTGAGGCCCTTTAAAATCGGTGGCCCTGTGCGCTCGCACTTACCGCACATGCCAATCACCGGCCCTGTTTAATATAACGTTTTATAATCCTCAACTATGTACATATTTGTTATTTTCAATATTTTATTTTAATTTTCAACATGTATTTAATTACATAGTATAGTAGTTGGTAAATGATACTGTAAAAGTATGATTTTATCATAGTAAAAAATGTTTTAGTGTAGAAATTGTAAGAATATAATATTGTTACAAGGAAATTAAGTACAAAGGTAAAACATAGAAATGAGGGTTCAAAAATAAAACAATGCTACACAAATAAAATATAAACATAAAGGTAAGTAGGGATGATCGTCTTACGATAATTAGTTATAATGATCCATCAACTTCACGCCTTGAGGAATAGTTCAATAGTATGCAAAGATTGATGGTGGTGGTTAAAATTTATTCTTGTATGAGAGAATATGCAATACATATTTATACACGAGGATACATGTCCCATTAAATTTTGGAGTTGTTACATTTAATTTTATTTCATAAACAAACATAAGTATGTTACGAGTTTCTATGTTAATGGATATCTGTTTTTATATGCTAATTATTTAACGCTTTAATTTTATACATTTAGCTTTATGAGTTGTCTACATTGATTAGCACAAAATGCAAATACTAAGGAAACGGTTCACAAATAACTCTATAAGAGTATGGCTGAATAAAGATTGAAGCCATGGAGAAGCTCAAGGGTCTCGAATTTCCCTTTATCGCTCACATGGAGCGCCTCCAGGACCATCCCATTGGTGGCATTATGTCTGCACTTACACTGGCGAAGCACCAAGGTGATGGTGCGAAGTCTCAACCTGACTTTCGCCTTAGGCCGTCTCCACATCAACTCAAGATCCCCAAGTTCGTCCCTGGTCAGGGTGCTCGTAAACTAGAGCGTGAGATCCCCCTTGATTCTGTACTCAATGATCATGCGCGCCGTGTGGCTGCTAAGAAGGGGATTGCTGCTGATGAAGTGAAGAAATCCCTGTTTCTTCATGGTTGTGTTGTGCCAAAGCTATCTCAGTCTAGTAGTATATAGGTGGTGTACCCTTTTGTAATAAATTTTTTGTTTCTTGTATCTTTACTTAGGTTTATAGCCTAAGTTAGTGTTAGTTTTTGTATGTTTATGAATATATCATGACACATTTAGTTTGTTCGTCATTCATGAATGTTTAAACTTACTTATGTTAGAAATAATCTTTTTATCATGTTTGTTTGTTGGAGCAACACTTTGTGTTTATCCGCGTACCCATTACGCATAATGGGGTGCGCGAATTCTTATTTCAACGTCTTGAGAATAAGTTGCTTAACAAGGATACGTGATCTATTGTTGATGGGGTTGCAACCCTCTTATACAACGAGTGAATTAGTAGGTTCCCTCATCCTTTTTTTCCTGTGGAAATTGTAAACGCATGTGCGCCTCATAGGCATGTGATTTTATCACTTATTCATTGAAACAAGTATAAGTTTTGAAACAATAAAAAAATCATAGAGAACCACGGGACTAGCTAGGAACCGTGGTGATTTTATTAATACTTGCAAATGTTTTGACAAGAGACCTACATATAGGGAAAAAGAAAGTAGATAAATGACTGAAATTACATGAACACTTATTGGTTGCTGTATTCAGCGGGGAGGCTTTCATGACTGGCGTTCCCTACTTTTCAGAGATAGCACCTCTTGAGGTTGCAGATGTTCAAAGTGCGTGGGAGTTCCTGTCCGTGTTGGTCACGCAACTTGTATGCGCCTTTGCCCAGGGCATCAATCACCTCGTAAGGTCCTTCCCATTTAGGGCCTAGCTTTCCTATATCTTCAGCGTGGCTCAATTTTTTCTTTTTCAAAAGGTGAATATTATTGATTTATAACATTTACAAGTTACTAGGATCAACAAAAAACTTATAATATGTCAACACATAAATATGAATCATAAAAACTTATAATATGTCAACACTGATATTTTGCATTCTTTTCCACACTTCCAATACATCTTTTGTGATTTGTAGGCTGCTGATATCTTCCAGCATGATGTGATGGATGATGAGGAATACGATTATCATCTGAAAAGATGCTTTCGTCCGACAGTCGATGCAGTACCACGAGTCCCAAGAGCTCTCACAGCCAACCGAAATGTAGGAAGCCGGCTATCAAGCCGCGGCGCTGGCTCCGGCGCGTTAATTTGGCTAGACTGAGATAGGTATTAATAGAGTTTCGTGTGAATTACTTCGTAGTCTCATTATCTTAAACCCCATTGGGTCTTGTTTGTGTAACTGTACACAAAACAAGGTTTTTATTCAGGTCGGTGGTCTGCACCGCCATCTCTCATTGGTTTCACCACCGTCCCACTACACTACCTAGCATACGTGGCATAAGTTTAGCATTGTGACACCTTCTAATCTGATTAGGATGTCGATCTTTTACCTTGAGTTCTGTCACAGGATGCTCGATATTTACTTTAGGTTGTCCTTCCAGAAAAGCTAAAGCTGTTTTTACTTTAGGTTCGTCTCGTGCCCGGATCAACACGCCTATGTGTTGCATCTCCCAATAGCACCATTTGGAGTGAAATCAGTGGTCCGGATCCATGGATCATCATCATCCAACATTTCGGATGGATGTGTGGTATGAATATCATCATCAGCAGTTCTATAAAATATAACAGGAGAGCATACAAGTTTAGAGGTTAAGGTTTAGGGTTTAGGGTTTAGGGTTGAGGGTTTAGGGGTTAGGGGTTAGGGGTTGGGGTTTAGGGTTTTGAGGTTTTGGGTTTTGGGGTTTGTGGTTTGGGGTTTGGGGTTTGGGGTTTGGGGTTTGGGGTTTAGGGTTTAGGGTTTAAGTTGTTTGGCAAACACTCTGTTGGGGCGAACATCACGTAAGAAAACGTATGGAACTTAAGAAAATGTACATTAATATGTAAAACATATGAAAGCGTATGAAAACGGACGAAGACGTCTAAAATAGATGAAAACGGGTAGAAACGGACGAAAACGGTCAAAAACTTATACAAACGGACTAAAACATGAAAAACCCAACGACAAAGTGTAAACACGGACGAAAACGTGTAAACAAAAATGAAACGTATAAAAACTGATTAAAAAGGACAAAGTCGTACGAAAACGGTGGAAAACGTATGAAAACAGACGCAAACGTGTAAAAACGTATGAAAATGTGTAAAAGTGTAAAAAAGCGTATGAAAACGGCGAAAAAGTCTTCAAAACATATGAAAATGGCTAAAACGGACAAAAAACGAACTAAAGCGGACGAAAACGTATAAGAACGTAATAAAATGTACGTTAATATGTAAAACAGATGAAAACAGACGAAAACGTCTAAAATAGATGAAAACGGCTAGAAACGGACGAAAACGGTCAAAAACTTATACAAACGGACTAAAACATGAAAAAACCAGCGACAAAGTGTAAACACGGACGAAAACGTGTAAACAAAAACGAAAACGTATAAAAACTTATTAAAAAGGACAAAGTCGTACGCAAACGGTGGAAAACGTATGAAAACAGACGCAAACGTGTAAAAACGTATGAAAATGTGTAAAAGTGTAAAAACGTACAAAAACGGACGAAAACATATGAAAAGAGACGAAAACGTGTAAAAACGTACAAAATCGGAAGAAAACATGTACAAAACTAAGAAAACGTATGAACACGGACGAAAACGTATATGACCGAATAAAACGGACGAAAACGCACAAGGGTTGTGTTACCGTGCCCAACGTATCTAACGCAACCCTAAACACAGTTTTACACAGTGTTTTGAGTAAGACACGTGAGTTAATGATTTTATGTCATCCTGAAATGTCAAAATTAACGTGCCCACCCTTAATAACTTTAATACAGTTCATATAACCTTCACACTATAATATGGGTCAAGGTATTTGGATTTTGTGAATAAATTTATGATAAAGAATAATGAAAGATATTTGGATTTTGTGAATAAATTTATGAAACATAAACTAAAAACAAAAAAAGAGCAAGGTTAGATTAAGTGGTTAACACTCTTGCCTCTGGAGAAAGAGGTCAAGGGTTCGATCCTTACCCCTTGCAAGGCCGGAGGTCCTTTTCTACCTTTGGTAGAACCGGAAGCAGCCTCTCAAGGGTTCGATCCTCACCCCTTGCAAGGCCGGAGGTCCTTTTCAACCTTTGGTAGAACCGAAGCGCCTCTCTACCTTAGGTAGGGGTAAGGCTCTCGTCTCAACCTCCCCCATACACCGTGGAAGACGGTATTGGGACCCATAACCCGTGGAAAACGGTACTGGGAGTTACTTTACTTTTTTTTTTAAACTAAAAACAACTAAATAAGCAAATAAATCAACTAACAAAAGTCGAAATAACCTAAAATGCACTTAATCCTAAAAATACCAAATATTCTAAATTTAAGCATAAAATTTAAAATTATTTTTTAAAAGTCCTAAATACTTAAACATAATTTTTTTTTTAAAAAAAATTGTATTTTTCTGAATTTTATTTTATTTATTATGAATAAAAAACATTTTTAAACTAATTAAATGAAAAAAATCATTAAATCATAAGAGAAAAAACATTTTTAAACTAATATGAAAACTTTTCAAAAATTTAAGCAAATTTAAAATTCCCCCCACAAATTAAATTTATTCCCCCCAAAGTTTGCATCAAGGCCATTCCAAACTAATTGCAAAAATTAATTCATCCTCCTCCTCCTCCTGTACCGCCACACCTCCCTCTCATCTCACCACAAATCCCGTCACCACCACAACTCTCCCATCATAGACCCACCAGTCCCGTCACCACTAGTAAGTATTGTTATCTTCCTTTTGTACACATCGTTCTAACACATAAAATAACCCTGTTAAGCCTATTAGCTAATTGAACATTTGTTTCGAGATATCCTCTTGTAAATTATGTCATTTTCTTGTTAAATTTAGATACTTAATTGGTTAAAAAATTTAAGAAACCCTGTTAAGCCTGTTACCACATGAACATGGAACCATAATTTAGCTAGTTAATTTCTAATTTTTCCTTGACCCAAACATCCCTTTAGGAACTGTTTCATTAGACTTTATTCAATTCTTAGCATAATTCAATCTTTGAGCTATCCTCATTACTTGGAATGTCTTTTTTAACTTTTAAGATCATCAATTGAAGTTTGATGTTGTCTTGTATAATCTTCAATAACTTGGACTGTCTTTTTAACATGCCTGCAGGGACTACATTTATAAACATTGCTGCTCGGATAAGTGGGACACATTTATAAACATGGACAAGTCTTGGATAGGAACTAATAGGACCAACAAATATTATGTTGATGGAGTAGCAGCGTTTATTGATTATGCAGTACACAACTTGCGAAAGATGGGGAACATCGACCCACGAGTTAAGAAAAATGATCTTTCAATGCCATGTCCGTGTACAGATTGTTTAAACCACATAGAGCATAAAATAGAGAAAGTGCAGTTCCATTTATTCAGCAATGGGTTTGATCTAAGCAACCTAAACTGGACTAAACATGGAGAGAAGGATGAGTCATCAATAAGTACTGAAACACCTGTTAACGCTACAACAGAGTTTGTTAATGACACGGATTTTGCTTCATATATTCCAACAGATGCCCCAGCAATAGTAGAAATGGTTAATGCTATAAAGGATAATTTTGATGAGGATGATCTTGTCAAGTTTCAACAATTATTATTAGACGCAGAGAAGCCTCTTTACGCAGGATGTCCTGACTGCACAAAGCTGTCCGCAGTAGTTAAACTACTCAACTTGAAGGGTAAGTACGGATGTTCTGATAAGTTCTTTACTGAATTACTAGGATTGTTAAAGAAGATGCTGCCTGCTGGTAACGAAATGGTGGAAAAAACTTATCAAGCCAATTTTTTTTTGAAATTGATGGGATCAGGATACAAAAAGATACATGTATGTATCAACAACTGCCTTCTTTACTGGAAGGGTGACAAGGATTTGACTGCGTGTCGAACTTGTGGGATATCAAGATGGAAGGTGGATAATAAGACACATAAAGTGTACAAAAACATTCCAGCAAAGGTAATGTGGTACTTTCCAATTATACCAAGACTGCAACGACTATTTAAGCTAGAAAGTATTTCAGAAGATTTAAGATGGCACGCGACACGGAGGATAACCGATGGTGTGTTACGTCACCCCGCAGATTCAAAGGCATGGTGTACCATAGATGAAAAATTCCCCGAAATTGCTGAAGATCCAAGAAATCTACGGCTAGGAATATCGGCTGATGGGGTTGACGTCAACTCAGGAAATAGGCATCACAGTGTATGGCCAGTTTTAACTGTCATATACAACCTTCCTCCATGGTTGTGTATGAAAAGAAAGTTTATCATGCTTTCGGTATTAATATCGGGATACCCGGGAAATGATATCGATGTTTTTCTAGAACCGTTTGTTGATGATCTGCAAACCTTATTCGATACAGGGGTTGATACATATGATGCATCCACAAAAGATAACTTTAATCTACGTGACGTTGTGTTATGGACAATAAATGATTACCCTGCACTTGGTACATTATGTGGCTGCCCGTACAGTGGATTCAAAGGTTGTGTAGTATGTGGGAAAGATACAAACTGTGTTAGACTTTCTGCCTCATCCAAGCAAAGTTATGTTGGTCACAGACAATATCTACCATATGACCATCCGTTCAGAAGGAAAAGGAAGGCATTTAATGGACAACAAGAATTTCTCCCGGCTCCAAATCCAATGACCGGGGAAAAAATATACAACGAGGTACAACATATTGAAAATAAGTGGGGAGAAGGAAAACGAACAAACAATAATGCATCAGAAAACCAAGAAGATACGAGAGGCAGAGGTGGGAAGATTCAAAAGCAGAAAAGAAACATAACAGAAGTAGAGGGTAGTTCAAGCCAAGTGAACGGACAAAACGGTGCGTATTGGAAGAAATTCAACATTTGGTATCGAAAACTTAGGTATTGGAGGCATAATTCCGTTCCACATTGTATTGATTTTATGCATGTAGAAAAGAATGTTGCTGAGAGTCTCGTCGAAACTTTGCTACATGTTCCAGGAAAGACGAAAGATGGACTGAATGCTCGATTGGATCTGGCTGAGTTGGGGGTAAAACAAGAGTTGTTTCCTATGCAAGAACAAGACAAAACAACACTACCTCCAGCAGGTTACACATTAACGAATGCTGAAAAAGATATTTTTTGTGAAACTTTACACAACATCAGGGTACCACAAGGTTATTGTTCAAATTTCTCTTGTTTGGTCAGCCTAAAGGATAGGAAGCTCATTGGCCTAAAATCGCATGACTATCACATGCTAATGCAAGAGTTTCTGCCCATTGCAATACGTTCAATCATGCACCCACCCACACGATATGCTATTATCAGGTTTTGCTTTTTCTTTAAATCAATATGTTGCAAAGAAATAATATTGCAAGAACTAGATAATATGCAAGCAGAACTGGTAGTGACACTGTGCCTACTCGAGAAGTTCTTTCCTCCATCATTCTTTGATATTATGATACATTTGACTGTGCACCTAACTAGGGAGGTAAAATTATGAGGTCCCATATGCTTTCGGTGGATGTATCCATTCGAAAGATGTATGAAGTTTATTAAAGGACATGTGCGGAACATAAATAGACCAGAAGGTTGCATTGCTGAGGAGACTATTGCGGAAGAAACAATAGAGTTTTTAGCGAATATCATAAATCCATGAAAACTGTTGGTATCCCACCTGATAAACATGAAACATATGAAATTGTACCGTATATCGAGTAAGTCTTACTAACACATGTCTATTTCGTTGCTGAAAATGATGTATCAAATATAATAATCAAACACATTGTTTCAGGCGACAAAATTTAGTTTTGAAAGCAGAAAACCCGGGTAAACGAATAGCATTTCTGGAGAATGAGCACAGCAAATCTTTTGCCAAGTGGTTACCCAAAGAAGTAATTAATCTTATGTTACTCAACATACCCTTTCTAAACCTTATTTCGCAGCTCATTTTGATCTAAAAATTGGTGTACTTATTCTTTTGAGCTAATACATACTTGTAATGAAATTCAGGTTGAGAGAGAGTTAGAAATCGACAAAGAAAGTGTAGCAGAAACTGTAAGGTGGATATCCTATGGACCACGCGCCACCGTAGTGAAATACGATGCATATCACATCAATGGGTATACTTTTCGTACGAAAGATCATGAAGGCAAAGTTTACCAGAACAGTGGGGTTAGTGTTGAGGCATTAGATATGCACATATCTAAAGAAGTTGCAACCACAAGAAAAGCATATTATTATGGGGTTTTACAGGAGATATGGGAACTAGATTACCGTTACATGCAAATTCCTCTTTTCAAATGTGACTGGGTTAATCACAAAGCTGGTGGTGTGAAACGCGATACTACTCTTGGGTATACATTGGTTGACCTGAATAGTTTAGGCCACAAGGTTGATCCGTTCATATTAGCCGTACAAGCACGGCAAGTGTTTTATGTGAAAGACCAGGTAGATAAAAAATTGTCTATTGTGTTTAAGACACCTCCCAAGAATTACAAAGATAAGTATGACGAAGCCGATGAGGAATTTAGTACCGTCATTCACCAACACAATGATAACATATTGCCACGTGTGGATCGACGTGACTTGGGTAACGAATCACGAACTGACTACTATCGAACCGACTGTGGAGGTGTTGTTATACGAAAATCCAAGTGAACCATGTTATGGTCAAGTTGTCACACTCTACCTTTATCATATTTCACTCTTTTAAAGCATATAGACATTCGAATTTTTGTACTTTTTTAAGGATTTATGTTTATAATACAAGACTTAATATTAGTTAAATCTGCTAGGTATATATTTTTGTTTAAGGATATGTTGAAAAGCAAGAATTCTCACAGATTGGAGATGTATGGAAGCTGTGCTAGTTGATGTGATATAGTACAGAGTTAATTCTGGTGATGTCATTGTTAAGTCTGTTTGACCATTCTTTAGTCGGGTAGTGCAAAAATTAAAAAACGATTTTTACTGTTTAAATAGTACCGTTACCTAATTTTAGTGGTCAGAAGTATTTATATGGATAATTTTTATTTTTATAATTCATATTTATCCTTTAATTACTTTATCCTAATCTTTAAAAGTTTAATTCTTTTATTTCGATTAAGTCTCCTTACTAGCACTAAACCCTAATTGCCCTGCACTACCAGTACTTCAATTAACATCAAAGATGGCACAATTAAAGTTTGTAGACAAGTACAATCAAGTGGGATTTCTCAAAAAGCCTGCTGAAAGCACAAGCTTCGAGCAGATAGTGGACTTTCTAAAGGGTAATCATATCAGGTATGCCCTTACTCATAATCCAACTATCTATGATTCCCTAGTCAAACAGTTCTGGCAGCTGCTTTGCTAGAACTATTGCTGATGGGACACTAGAGTTAAATGAAACTATTGATACGTTAGAGTGTTCAATCACTGAGGAATCAGTCAGAAGCAATCTTCAATTGGCTGATGCCTCAGGGATTTCAATGTTGGCAAATAATGACCTCTTTCAGGGATTGTAAAATATTGGATATCTAACTGATGAAACATTCACTTTTTGGAAGAGTCATTTTACGCCACAATGGCGTTTCCTTGTGTATCATATTTTACATTGTATGAGCTCTAAAAGTGGTGGATGGGATCAATTTGGAAGCAATATTGCTTCTGCATTGGTCTGTCTCTCAACTGGCAGACTCTTCAATTTTTCAAAAATGATTTTTGATGCCATGGTTGCTAATTCCAAGAATAAGAAAAAGTTTTTGATGTACCCAAGATTTTTGCAAATGATCTTAAATGTTGAAACAGCAAGCAAACATCCTTACATTGCTCTCCCTTTCACTAAAAAGATATTTGGTAATATGAAAAGGGGTTTTGAAGGGGCACACAAGTCACTTTTTTCTGCTATGTTGACTTCTGTTGCTACTGACCCTGAAGGTACATCTACATCTGTTCCATCTCCTACTGCTACATCAGAAGCTCAGGCTCAACCTACATCTGAACCAGAAAAAACAGAGTTTGAACAGAGGACACCAACACCCCCACCACCTTCACCTTCAGTCCATGAGGAAGAACCACCAGTGATTCCTCAACCACAACCTCCAACACCCACTACTAAAACAGAACCCAGTTCCTTATCTATGGAAGATCTACTTCAACTGGTTCCACAACTGTTGAAGAGGTGAACACTAGGTTTGAGAATACGTTGTATGGGTATTTCCTTGGTCAACGCCTTGCTTTTCCTGTCGTTGATTACTTTGTACGCAATGCGTGGGCTAAGTTTGGTATACAAAAGGTAATGATGAATGCAACGGGGTTCTTCTTCTTTAAGTTCAATTCGAAGAAAGGTGTTGATGATGTTCTTGAAAACGGTCCTTGGTTGATTAGAAATGTACCTATTATTCTTAAACCATGGACATTGAACACCAACTTACTTAAAGATTTGACCAACATCCCAGTGTAGGTTAAATTCCATGATTTTCTTCTTGCTATGTTTTCTGATGATGGCCTTAGTCTCCTTGCCACATTGATAGGCACTCCCAAAAGGTTAGATGCTTTTACTAGCCAAATGTGCAAGGACTCGTGGGGCCGTAATAGTTTTGCTAGATGCATGATTGAAGTGAAGTCGGATGAGGTGCTTAGGGACAGCCTTACTGTTGAGATACCATTACTTGATGGGTCGGGTTCGACTATTTTTGAAGATACGGGTTGAATACGAGTGGAAACCACCTCATTGTGATAAATGTAAGATTTTTGGTCATACTCTTATTGAATGTCCTAAAGTTGTTGAACCTCCTGCTTAGCCTACTAAGCGTGTTAATGATGGTTTCAAGACGGTCAATAATAAGAAGAAGGGAAAGCAAGGTGGTTCTACTATTCCGGGTCAAGGAGGGTTTACTAAACCTGTTGTGGGTAAGCAGTTTCAATATCAACCCAAAAAGACTCCTCCTGAACCTAAGAAACTGGAAGTCACTAAGAAGAATGCTTCTGATGTGGCTAGTTCAAGTGGAACAAAGATCTCTACATCTAATAAGTTTGATGCTCTTAATATGGAATATACGGATGCTTTTGGTATTCCTTCAAATGATACCAACAAGGATGTGGATTCTGGTCGTACAATGGAAGTTAATGAAGATAAGTCTACTAAGACAGGTACTGCATCACAAGAACCCCTTGTGAGTGATTTGAAAGAGATGGAGTCGGGTGTGGCTCCTAAAACTAGTGATTCTTGTATACCGCCCGACTCTTCTACTAAGAGAGTTAACCCTTTTTCTAAAGTGGGAGAGATCGTGGTGTCTAACTCTGAAGATGAGGTGGTTGCTAACCCATTTGATGAGTCTGGTAATCTATTCGGTGGTGGCCAAGAGTTTGAAGATGAGTATGATGAATATGACTACGATGACTATGCGAAGCAGGTTTCTAATCTTCCAGGGAATTTGGATGCCTTTAATGCAATGTATGGCACCAAGCTTCAAGGACCTAGGAAGTAATTTGCTTTCGTTATGTCCTATGTTATCATTTGAGTAGTGGTTTGTTTTCTTGTTTAGAAAATAGGTAGTATCTTGTTATGTAAGCTTTATGCCTATCTAACGGGCTGAGATATGGGATTTCACTCATATCCAGTGTACTTAAACGTTTTTGGTTAATATATTTACCAGGGTGCAGGATTACTCCCCTTTACCCAAAAAGATTTCAAGGGTTGATGAGTTGGAGAAAAAATTGAAGAAGACCAAGAAGTCACTGGGGACTACTCGCAAAAGAGTTAAGAAATTGGAGGGGAAATTCAAACAGACGGGGATAGACATTACAGACTCAGAAGGTGAGGAATCCTCTGAGGAAACTCAAATTAGTCCTCAAGGATTGGAAGCAGCTGAAATCTTGGTTAAGAATTTCAGTCACAAGAAATCCTTTAAGAAGAGACTGGATAAAGAAGCTGCAAGTTCTAGTGAAGTGGATAGGTCTGGTGACTTTACTAAAGATAAGTCTGGTGGTGTTGAAATTAAATCTGCTTTTGATGAAGATTTTAATACTGGCTTTGATGCTGAAGTTAATACTAGTATTGAACATATTAATCCTGGTAGTGATCCAGGTAGTACTGGTGAGGAGTTTGTGCATAGGGAAGGCAAAGGAGTAGTACAAGAATCTTCTGAGCCAGTGAAGACCAAAAAGCAACTCATAGAAGAGGAAGCTAGCTTAGCTGAGATTGCTAAGATTCAAGCAGAGGATGAGTCTGAAGAAGCTAAACGTGCAGAACAAACAAGGGATGATGAGCTGATTGCCAAAAGTCTGCAGGAGGAACCACAATTAACTGAAGAACAAATGAAAAGGAAAGCTGAAATTGAGGAATCTGCCAAATTCTACACTGATGAAGAATGGGATACTATAAAGGCTAGATTATTAGTAAACAGAGATATCCTTCCTGATATTGGCGGAGAAGACTATGCAAGTAAAATGGTTGAGCTAATTAATCAGAAGAAGAGGCTTCTTAGAGAGCAGAGACAAAGAGAAAGGATGAACAGACCCTTGACCAAAGCTGAGCAAAGGGATTATATGATCCACTACGTCAAAAGTCAAGGGAATCCTACCTGGAAGTTGAGCCAGTTAAGGAAATTGAAGAATGATGATCTAAAAGCAGAATTTGAAAAAGTAGTGTACCAAAATAAAAAATTTATTCCAATGGATTCAGAGTTGGAAGCTTCAACACTTAAAAGGAAGGGTTACAATCTTCAACCAAAGGATGCTAAGAAGCAGAAGATTGCAGAGAATGAAAAGGTTGCTGAAGTTGAAAAACTTGGTGATAAGCCAAAAACTGTAAAGAAAGAGGAGGAAGTTGAGGTTAAGTAACCAGTTTTGAATATGACAAGGAAGAAATCCACTGGAAAGAAAGGAGTGAAAAAGGATAAGACAAATTTTAAGAAGGAAGTGGAAGAGTACATGAAGGATAAGGTTGATGAACCGTCATCAGAAGAGTTTACCATGGGCTCCATTCCTACAGGTTCAACACTTCCTGCTAAGATTGCAAAGGTTCAGATCATCAAAAATGGGAAAAAGGTAGTTTACCTGATAGTAAGGGAAAATCACACAGACACTATATATGTGAACTTTCCTGGTTTATTGAGTGATTTGTCCAAGGATGATTTGAAGACCATGTACCAGCTGATGATGGAGAAGCATGGTGACGAGAGACCTGAAGAGGAATATGAAAGAGTCCTCTGGGGTGACTTGAAGACCATGTTTGAGATACCAGATGCTGATGATGAAATGTGGAAGCTGGCCTGTCAAGAACAAGTGATCAGATGGAGATATTTCCACACTTGTCGGGTGCACAGTTTGGAATTAGAAACTACAATTCTTTATATGCTTACAGAAGTGGAGTATCCACTTCCAAATAGTATTTGCAGGGCTATGCTTGAGAAGAAGCTGTTAGGTGAAAGAAAGGATGATGCATGCTATCAGCTTTTGAGGTTAATTGAATCAAAAGCTCAACAACAATAATACTTGGCATATAACATTAAGTCTGGTAATATTCGTAGTTAGTTCTGTTTATGAAAAACAGAATAGTTTATTAGAGTTTAGGGAAGGCATATGTACGCGTAAAGATATCTTTGGAAGAGATATCTATATCCTTCTACACGTTTTGTATACTAGGTTTTTCTAAGTGTATAAAGGAACCCTAAAGTATAGTGAAATGAACTTGTACTTAGATGAATAGAAATATTAATAAAAGAAGTTTATTAGTGAAATAGTATTTGTGTTCTTATTGCTTGTTGTTAAGATTCCGCATTAACAATCAAGTACTCGTCGTTAAAGAGTTCTTCATATATATAATTAGTTTGGATTTATCCAAGTTTAGTAGATTGTGGTGTTGCACAAGTGTTAATGTGTGTGTTTGTGTGTGCATATCAATGTGACTATAAAAGCCATCACCTACAAACCCACATTTTCATTAACAGCACAATAAATGCAACAAACTTGACCATATGGTGTTTAAAGTGAAGAAACGTGTATTTTGTGTGACTATTGATCATCCAATAGCCACATCAAATTTATGTTTGTGTGGCCTTTTCTAACATTTAGTCACACAAAGAATGTTTGTTTTGGGTATTTAGTCACATACAATTAATCATAAAGTGGCCAAAAGTGTTAATAAGTGTGACCATATGGTGTTTCAAGTGAAGAAATGTGTGTTTTGTTTGACTATTGATCATCCAATGGCCACATTAAATTTATGTTTGTGTGGCCTTTTCTAACATTTAGTCACACAAAGAATGTTTGTTTTGGGTATTTTGTCACATAAAATTAATCATAAAGTGGCTAAAAGTGTTAATAAGTGTGACCATATGGTGTTTCAAGTGAAGAAACGTGTATTTTGTGTGACTATTGATCATCCAATGGCCACATGAATTTTATGTTTGTGTGGCCTTTTCTAACATTTAGTCACACAAAGCATGTTTGTTTTGGGTATTTAGTCACATACAATTAACCATAAAGTGGCTAAAAGTGTTAATAAGTGTGACCATATGGTGTTTAAAGTGAAGAAACGTGTATTTTGAGTGACTATTGATCATCTAATGGCCACATATTAAGTTACGTGACCATATGTACTGGATTTTGGCTACACTTAAATAATATGTGTGACAAAACGTTTAGCGTGACCATATATGGCATTTGGTCACGGTGTTAGTAGCAAATGTGACTTTATAGATTAGCTTTTGGCAAGCTAACACAAACTAAACTTTAAACACACATATTAACTTACGTGAACATATGTACTGGATTTTGGCTACACTTAACGAATGTGTGACAAAACATTTAGTGTGACCATATATGGCTTTTGGTCACAGTGTTCAAGTGTGTGACATATATTTGTCACTGTTTATATGTATATCGTGACTAATGCTTCAACCTTACTTTTCATTTTTCACTTGTTCCAATTTCAGATATGGCTAAAGAGTTGGCAAAACATATCAGTCACCCTTAAATAATGTGTGACAAAACTTGACTCTATGATTTAGACACACAAAAAATTACTTCATGTGACTAACGCATCAAGGTTACTTGTATTTGTCATGCATTCCAAATTCATATGTGGCTAAATGATCTGAAACAAAATCACCAGATACCTTTAGCCACACAATGTTCAATTGTATGGCGATACAGTTGTAATGGTCACACAATCAAAATTTTCATGTGTGACTAATTAGTAAATGTAGTCAATTTTCGTACCTTCAGCCACACAAATATGCGAATGTGTGGTCGTTCCATTTCGACCATGCATGACCAAATCCCGTTTTTGTACTAGTGCTATTAGCTAGTTAGTTAGTCAGAGTAACATCGTGGAGGACGGACGGGTCTTTACCCACTGTATGCCTGATCCACAGCCTGACAGAGGGCGTATTATCTAAAACTATAAATACCCTCTACCTCCCAAGGTAGAGGGTTGGACCTTTCATTTCTTAAATCTAACCTTCTCTTTGTTTTTCTATCACTTTCTCTCTCTAGAAAGGATCCCATCTCCCACTTTCTCTCTCTAAGTTTCATACTAAGATTTGAACCATAAAATTGATTGTTTGTGTGTTACAATAACCAATATCCAAAAATTGGTATCAAGAGCCATGGTTAGATCATAAAGAATGGTTATTTGTGTGTTTTGTTAGTTCGAATTCTATACCTAAAAATGTTAAGTTTGAATTTTGTTACTACTTTTGTGTTTAGAATCATCATAAGTGCTTAGGTTTTGGTTTGGAAGGCTTAATTCATCTTGGTTATAGTGTTTTGGATTAAAAATGTTTAGTTTTTGAAGAGTTTCAAGGAAGCGGTTTGAGTCTCGTACTATTTTCTTGTATGCGGTTTGATGTCATTTGGGTGTGATTTGATGTGATCAAGGAAGCGATTTGTCAAGTTCTAGGATGCGGTTTGTCTAGATTCGTTGTATCGGAAGCGGTTGACTTAAGCGGTTTGACGTAAGCGGTTTGACATAAGTGGTTTGACTTAAGTGGTTTGACTCAAGCAGTTTGTCTTTAGCAGTTTGACATAAGCACTTTGACTTAAGAGGTTTGACTCAAGCGGTTTGTCTTCAGCGGTTTGATCTAAGCCGTTTGATAAGAAGCGGTTTGAGTTAAGCGGTTTGATAAGAAGCGGTTTGATAAAAAGCGGTTTGATTTAAGCGGTTTGTATTCCAGCGGTTTGACAATCCTGCAATTTGACCAATGCGATTTGATCAAAAAATTAGAGTTTTGACTTTTACGGTTTGACTACTTGCGGTTTGACCAGTTGCGGCTTGACCAGAGTTGACTTTTTATGTAAAATTTCAAATGGCCATAACTTTTGAACCGTAACTCCGTTCTCAACGAAATACCTGTCAAAACGACCAGAACAGCCTGAACCAGTAGGAACAAGTTATAACTAGTTAAGAACCGAATATTCCTGCCAGAACTAGTTAGAACCAGTTAAGAACTAGCTATTCCGGCCACTAAATAGATAGATCCAAATAGGAACCAGCTATTCCGGCAAAGAAACAGTTAGATCCAGCTAAGAACTGTCTATTCCGGCAAAGAACCAGTACAAACCAGTTAGAACCAAATAAGAAATAGCTGTTCCGGCCAATAACTAGTAAGAACCAGTTAAGAACATGCTATTTTGGCCAAGAACCAGTTAGATCAAGCTTAGAACTGCCTATTCCTGTTAGGATTTAGAAAATCTATAGTGAAGTGTCGGTCACCCCAACTATTGTCTAGCATATGTTAGCTCGTAGACATTACGTTATCTATTAGTTAGTTAGTTAGAGTAACATCGTGGAGGAGGGACGGGTCTCTACCCACTGTATGCCTGATCCACAGCCCGACAGAGGGCGTATTATGTAAAACTATAAATACCCTCTACCTTCCAAGGTAGAGGGTTGGACCTTTCATTTCTTAAATCTAACCTTCTCTTTGTTTTTCTCTCACTTTCTCTCTCTAGAAAGGATCCCATCTCCCATTTTATCTCTCTAAGTTTCTTGCTAAGATTCGAACTATAAAATTGATTGTTTGTGTGTTACAATAACCAATATCCAAAAATTGGTATCAACAGCCATGGTTAGATCATAAAGATTGGTTATTTGTGTGTTTTGTTGGTTCAAATTCTATACCCTAAAAATGTTAAAGTTTGAATTTTGTTAGTACTTTTGTGTTTAGAATCATCATAATTGCTTAGGTTTTGGTTTGGAAGGCTTAATTCATCTTGGTTATAGTGTTTTTGAATGGAAAAGTTTAGTTTTTGAAGAGTTTCAAGGAAGCGGTTTGAGTCTCGTACTATTTTCTTGTATGCGGTTTGATGTCATTTGGGTGCGATTTGATGTGATCAAGGAAGCGATTTGTCAAGTTCTTGTATGCGGTTTGTCTAGATTCGTTGTATCGGAAGCGGTTTGACTTAAGCGGTTTGACTTAAACAGTTTGACGTAAGCGGTAAGACATAAGTGGTTTGACTTAATCGGTTTGACATAAGTGGTTTGACTTAAGCGGTTTGTCTTTAGCAGTTTGACATAAGCGGTTTGACTCAAGCGGTTTGTTTTGAGCGGTTTGGTCTAAGCAGTTTGATAAGAAGCGGTTTGATAAGAAGCGGTTTGATAAAAAACGGTTTGATTTAAGCGGTTTGTATTCCAGCGGTTTGACAATCCTGCAATTTGACCAATGTGATTTGATCAAAAAATTAGAGTTTTGACTTTTACGGTTTGACTACTTGTGGTTTGACCACTTGCGGCTTGACCAGAGTTGACTTTTTACGTCAAAATTTCAAACGGCCATAACTTTTGAACCGTAACTCCGTTCTCAGCGAAATACCTGTCAAAACTACCAGAACAGCCTGAACCAGTAGGAACCAGTTATAACTAGTTAAGAACCGAATATTCCTGCCAAGAACCAGTAAGAACCAGTTAGAACCAGTTAAGAACTAGCTATTCCGGCCACTAAATAGATAGATACAAATAGGAACCAGCTATTCCGGCCAAGAACCAGTTCGATCCAGCTAAGAACTGTCTATTCCGGTCAAGAACCAGTACAAACCAGTTAGAACCAGATAAGTAATAGCTGTTTCGACCAATAACCAGTAAGAACCAGTTAAGAACATGTTATTTTGGCCAAGAACCAGTTAGATCCAGCTAAGAACTGCCTATTCCTGTTAGGATTAAGAAAATCCATAGTGAAGTGTCGGTCACCCCAACTATTGTCTGGCATATTGTAGCTCATAGACATTATATTATCTATTAGGTAGTTAGTTAGTTAGAGTAACATCGTGGAGGACGGACGGGTCATTACCCACTGTATACCTGATCCACAGCCCGACAAAAGGCGTATTATGTAAAACTATAAATACCCTCTACCTCTCAAGGTAGAGGGTTGGACCTTTCATTTCTTAAATCTAACATTCTCTTTGTTTTTCTCTCACTTTCTCTCTCTAGAAAGGATCCCATCTCCCACTTTCTCTCTCTTAGTTTCTTGCTAAGATTCGAACCATAAAATTGATTGTTTGTATGTTACAATAACCAATATCCAACAATTGGTATGAAGAGCCATGGTTAGATCATAAAGATTGGTTTTTGTTGTGTTTTATTGGTTCGAATTCTATACCCTAAAAGTTTTAAAGTTTGAATTTTGTTAGTAATTTTGTGTTTAGAATCATCATAAGTGCTTAGGTTTTGGTTTGGAAGGCTTAAGTCATCTTGGTTATAGTGTTTTGGATTGGAAAAGTTTAGTTTTTGAAGAGTTTCAAGGAAGCGGTTTGAGTCTCGTACAATTTTCTTGTATGCGGTTTGATGTCATTTGGGGGCAATTTGATCTGATCAAGGAAGCGATTTGTCAAGTTCTTGGATGCGGTTTGTCTAGATTCGTTGTATCGGAAACGGTTTGACTTAAGCAGTTTGACTTAAGCGGTTTGACGTAAGCGGTTTGACATAAGCGATTTCACTTAAGTGGTTTGACTCAAGCGGTTCTTCTTTAGCAGTTTGACATAAGCAGTTTGACTTCAACGGTTTGACTCAAGCGGTTTGTCTTCAGCGGTTTGATCTAAGCGGTTTGATAAGAAGCGGTTTGAGTTAAGCGGTTTGATAAGAAGCGGTTTGATAAAAAGCGGTTTGTATTCCAGCGGTTTGACAATCCTGCAATTTGACCAATGCGATTTGATCAAAAAATTAGAGTTTTGACTTTTATGGTTTGACTATTTGCGGTTTGACCATTTGCGGCTTGACCAAAGTTGACATTTTACGTCAAAACATCAAACGGCCATAACTTTCGAACCGTAACTTCGTTCTCAATGAAATACCTGTCAAAACAACTATAACATCCAAAACCAGTTAGAACTAGTTAAGAACCGGATATTCTTGCCAAGAACTAGTTTGAACCAGTTAAGAACTAGCTATTCCGGCCAATAAATAGTTAGATCCAAATAGGAACAACCTATTTCGGCCAAGAACCGGTAAGAACCAGTTAAGAGCATGTTATTTTGGCCAAGAACCAGTTAGATCCAGCTAAGAACTGCCTATTCCTGTTAAAATTTAGAAAATCCATAGTGAAGTGTCGGTCACCCCAACTATTGTCTAGCATATGTTAGCTTGTAGACATTACGTTACATATTAGTTAGTTAGTTAGTTAGAATAACACCGTGGAGGACGGACGGGTCTTTACTCACTGTATGCCTGATCCACAGCCCGACAGAAGGCGTATTATATAAAACTATAAATACCTTCTACCTCTCAAGGTAGAGGGTTGGACCTTTCATTTCTTAATCTAACATTCTCTTTGTTTTTCTCACTTTCTCTCTGTAGAAAGCATCCCATCTCCCACTTTCTCTCTCTAAATTTCTTGCAAAGATTCGAACCGTATAATTGATTGTTTGTGTGTTACAATAACCAATATCCAACAATTTGTATCAAGAGCCATGGTTAGATCATAAAGATTGGTTTTTGTTGTGTTTTATTGGTTCGAATTCTATACCCTAAAAGTTGTAAAGTTTGAATTTTGTTAGTAATTTTGTGTTAAGAATCATCATAAGTGCTTAGGTTTTGGTTTGGAAGGCTTAAGTCATCTTGGTTATAGTGTTTTGGATTGGAAAAGTTTAGTTTTTGAAGAGTTTCAAGGAAGCGGTTTGAGTCTCGTACAATTTTCTTGTATGCGGTTTGATGTCATTTGGGGGCAATTTGATCTGATCAAGGAAGCGATTTGTCAAGTTCTTGGATGCGGTTTGTCTAGATTCGTTGTATCAGAAACGGTTTGACTTAAGCGGTCTGACGTAAGCGGTTTGACATAAGCGGTTTGACATAAGCGGTTTGACTTAAGTGGTTTGACTCAAGCGGTTTGTCTTTAGCAGTTTGACATAAGCGATTTAACTCAAGCGGTTTGTCTTCAGCGGTTTGATCTAAGCTGTTTGATAAGAAGCGGTTTGATTTAAGCGGTTTGTATTCTAGCGGTTTGACAATCCTGCAATTTGACCAATGCGATTTGATCAAAAAATTAGAGTTTTGACTTTTACGGTTTGACTAATTGCGGTTTGACCACTTGCGGCTTGACAAAAATTGATTTTTTTCGACAAAACTTCAAACGACCATAACTTTTGAACCGTAACTCCGTTCTCAGCGAAATCCATGTCAAAACGACCAGAACATCCTAAACCAGTAGGAACCAGTTAGAACTAGTTAAGAACCGGATATGCCTGCCAAGAACCAGCAAGAACCAGTTAAGAAGTAGCTATTCCAGCCAATAAATAGTTAGAGCCAAATATGAACCAGCTATTCCGGCCAAGAACCAGTTAGATCCAGCTAAGAACTGCCTATTCCAGCCAAGAACCAGTACAAACCAGTTAGAACCAGATAAGAACTAGCTATTCCGGCCAATAACCAGTAAGAACCAGTTAAGAACATGCTATTTTTGCCAAGAACCAAGTAGATCCAGCTAAGAACTGCCTATTCCTGTTAGGATTTAGAAAATCCATTGGTAAGTGTCGGTCACCCCAACTATTGTCTTGCATTTTTCAGCTCGTAGAAATTCCGTTATCTATTAGTTAGTTAGTTAGTTAGAGTAACACCGTGGAGGACGGATGGGTCTTTACCCAATGTATGCCTGATCCGCAGCCCGATAGAGGGCGTGTTATGTAATACTATAAATACCCTCTACCTCTCAAGGTATTGGGTTGGACCTTTCATTTCATAATCTAACCTTCTCTTTGGTTTTCTCTCACTTTCTTTCTCTAAAAAGGATCCAATCTCCCAATTTCTCTCTCTAATTTCTTGCTAAGATTCGAACCATAAAATTGATTGTTTGTGTGTTACAATAACCAATATCCAACAATTGGTATCAAGAGCCATGGTTAGATCATAAAGATTGGTTTTTTTTGTGTTTTATTGGTTCGAATTCTATACCCTAAAAGTTTTAAAGTTTGAATTTTGTTAGTAATTTTATGTTTAGAATCATCATAAGTGCTTAGGTTTTGGTTTGGAAGGCTTAAGTCATCTTGGTTATAGTGTTTTGGATTGGAAAAGTTTAGTTTTTGAAGAGTTTCAAGGAAGCGGTTTGAGTCTCGTACAATTTTCTTGTATGCGGTTTGATGTCATTTGGGGGCAATTTGATCTGATCAAGGAAGCGATTTGTCAAGTTCTTGGATGCGGTTTGTCTAGATTCGTTGTATCGGAAACGGTTTGACTTAAGCGGTTTGACATAAGCGGTTTGACATAAGTGGTTTGACTTAAGTGGTTTGACTCAAGCGGTTTGTCTTTAGCAGTTTGACATAAGCAATTTAACTCAAGCGGTTTGTCTTCAGCGGTTTGATCTAAGCGGTTTGATAAGAAGCGGTTTGATAAGAAGCGGTTTGATAAGAAGCGGTTTGATTTAAGCGGTTTGTATTCTAGCGGTTTGACAATCCTGCAATTTGACCAATGCGATTTGATCAAAAAATTAGAGTTTTGACTTTTACGGTTTGACTAATTGCGGTTTGACAACTTGCGGCTTGACAAAAGTTGATTTTTTTCGACAAAACTTCAAACGGCCATAACTTTTGAACCGTAACTCCGTTCTCAGCGAAATCCATTTCAAAACGACCAGAACAGCCTGAACCAGTAGGAACCAGTTAGAACTAGTTAAGAACCGGATATGCCTGCCAAGAACCAGCAAGAACCAGTTAAGAAGTAGCTATTCCGGCCAATAAATAGTTAGATCCAAATATGAACCAGCTATTCCGGCCAAGAACCAGTTAGATCCAGCTAAGAACTGCGTATTCCGGCCAAGAACTAGTACAAACCAGTTAGAACCAGATAAGAACTAGCTATTCCGGCCAATAATCAGTAAGAACCAGTTAAGAACATGCCATTTTTGCCAAGAACCAAGTAGATCCAGCTAAGAACTGCCTATTCGTGTTAGGATTTAGAAAATCCATTGGTAAGTGTCGGTCACCCCAACTATTGTCTTGCATATGTCAGCTCGTAGAAATACCGTTATCTAATAGTTAGTTAGTTAGTTAGAGTAACACCGTGGAGGACGGATGGGTCTTTACCCAATGTATGCCTGATCCGCAGCCCGATAGAGGGCGTGTTATGTAATACTATAAATACCCTCTACCTCTCAAGGTATTGGGTTGGACATTTCATTTCATAATCTAACATTCTCTTTGTTTTTCTCTCACTTTCTTTCTCTAAAAAGGATCCAATCTCCCAATTTCTCTCTCTAATTTCTTGCTAAGATTCGAACCATAAAATTGATTGTTTGTGTGTTACAATAACCAATATCCAAAAATTGGTATCAAGAGCCATGGTTAGATCATAAAGATTGGTTTTTGTTGTGTTTTATTGGTTCGAATTCTATACCCTAAAAGTTTTAAAGTTTGAATTTTGTTAGTAATTTTATGTTTAGAATCATCATAAGTGCTTAGGTTTTGGTTTGGGAGGCTTAAGTCATCTTGGTTATAGTGTTTTTGATTGGAAAAGTTTAGTTTTTGAAGAGTTTCAAGGAAGCGGTTTGAGTCTCGTACAATTTTCTTGTATGCGGTTTGATGTCATTTGGGGGCAATTTGATCTGATCAAGGAAGCGATTTGTCAAGTTCTTGGATGCGGTTTGTCTAGATTCGTTGTATCGGAAATGGTTTGACTTAAGCGGTTTGACATAAGCGGTTTGACATAAGCGGTTTGACTTAAGTGGTTTGACTCAAGCGGTTTGTCTTTAGCAGTTTGACATAAGCGATTTAACTCAAGCGGTTTGACTTCAGCGGTTTGATCTAAGCGGTTTGATAGGAAGCGGTTTGAAAAGAAGCGGTTTGATGAAAAGCGGTTTGATTTAAGTGGTTTGTATTCCAGCGGTTTGACAATCCTGCAATTTGACCAATCCGATTTGATCAATAAATTAGAGTTTTGACTTTTACGGTTTGACTACTTGCGGTTTGACCACTTGTGGCTTGACAAAAGTTGATTTTTTTCGACAAAACTTCAAACGGCCATAACTTTTGAACCGTAACTCCGTTCTCAGCGAAATACCTGTCAAAACGATCAGAACAACCTGAACCAGTAGGAACCAGTTGGAACTAGTTAAGAACCGGATATGCCTGCCAAGAACCAGCAAGAACCAGTTAAGAAGTAGCTATTCCGGCCAATAAATAGTTAGATCCAAATATGAACCAGCTATTCCGGCCAAGAACCAGTTAGATCCAGCTAAGAACTGCGTATTCCGGCCAAGAACTAGTACAAACCAGTTAGAACCAGATAAGAACTAGCTATTCCGGCTAATAATCAGTAAGAACCAGTTAAGAACATGCTATTTTTGCCAAGAACCAAGTAGATCCAGCTAAGAACTGCCTATTCGTGTTAGGATTTAGAAAATCCATTGGTAAGTGTCGCTCACCCCAACTATTGTCTTGCATATGTCATCTCGTAGAAATTCCGTTATCTATTAGTTAGTTAGTTAGTTAGAGTAACACCGTGGAGGACAGATGGGTCTTAACCCACTGTATGCCTGATCCGCAGCCCGATAGAGGGCGTGTTATGCAATACTATAAATACCCTCTACCTCTCTAGGTATTGGGTTGGACCTTTCATTTCTTAATCTAACCTTCTCTTTGTTTTTCTCTCACTTTCTTTCTCTAAAAAGGATCCCATCTCCCAATTTCTCTCTCTAATTTCTTGCTAAGATTCAAACCATATAATTGATTTTCTGTGTGTTACAATAACCAATATCCAAAAATTGGTATAAAGAGCCATGGTTAGATCATAAAGATTTGTTATTTGTGTGTTTTGTTGGTTCGAATTCTATACCCTAAAAGTGTTAAAGTTTGAATTTTGATAGTACTTTTGTGTTTAGAATCATCATAAGTGCTTAGTTTTTAGTTTGAAAGGCCTAATTCATCTTGGTTATAGTGTTTTGGATTGGAAAAGTTTAGTTTTTGAAGAGTTTCAAGGAAGCGGTTTGAGTCTCGTACTATTTTCTTGTATGCGGTTTGATGTCATTTGGGTGCAATTTGATCTGACCAAGGAAGCGATTTGTCAAGTTCTTGGATGCGGTTTGTCTAGATTCATTGTATCGAAGCGGTTTGACTTAAGCGGTTTGACGTAAGCGGTTTGACATAAGCGGTTTGACTTAAGCGGTTTGACTCAAGCGGTTTGTCTTTTGCGGTTTGACTTAAGCGGTTTGACTCAAGTGGTTTGTCTTCAGCGGTTTGATCTAAGCGGTTTGATAAGAAGCGGTTTGATAAAAAGCGGTTTGACAATCCTGTGATCTGACCACTGCAATTTGATCAAAAAAATTGAGTTTTGACTTTAACGGTTTGACTACTTGCGGTTTGACCACTTGCGGCTTGACCAAAGTTGACTTTTACGTCAAAACTTCAAACGGCCATAACTTTTGAACCGTAACTCCGTTTTCAGTGAAATACCTGTCAAAACGACCGGAACAGCCTAAACCAGTAGGAACCAGTTAGAACTAGTGAAAAACTAGATATTACGGCTAAGAACCAGGAAGAATCAGTTAGAACCATTAAAGAACTAGCTATTCCGGCCAATAAATACTTAGATCCAAATAGGAACCAGCTATTCCGGCCAAGAACCAGTTAGATCCAGCTATGAACTGTCTATTCCGGCCAAGAACCAGTACAAACCAGTTAGAACCAGATAAGAACTAGCTATTCCGGCCAACAACCACTAAGAACCGGTTAAGAACATGCTATTTTGGCCAAGAACCAGTTAGATCCAGCTAAGAACTGCCTATTCCTGTTAGGATTTAGAAAATCCATAGGTAAGTGTCGGTCACCCCAACTATTGTCTAGCATATGTTATGTTGGGATATTGAAAGTCAAAGTACTGAAGATTCAAAGTGCTGAAGAAGTCAAAGTACTGCTAATGAAGAAAGTCAAAGTACTGCTCATTCATCAAAGTACTGCAGGCTTAAAGGACTGATATGCAAAGTCGCTAAGGATTAATGTGTAATTTCTAGAATGTTCTAAGCTTAATATAGTATTACTTGTCGTAAAAGGTTACAAATTGTAAACCGACTAGGGTTATCTTTAAGCCTATAAAAGGACCCCTAGGTTGGCATTAGAGAATACGTGTTTTTAGAGTTTTAGAGAAGTACGATTTTAGAGTTTTAGAGTTTTTTAAAGAATCTGCATAACAAGCAGATTTAGAGTTATTAATAATATCGTTGAAAGTTAAAGTTAATTCTTCTTAGCTTTGTTAAGTAAATTCCGCATACTTAATAGAGTTTGCTCAGTGTTTCATTGTTAATAACTTAGGATTTATCTGAGGTTATTAAACCCTTAACAAGCTATATAGTTAGTTTGGTTAGATTACATCGATCCAACAAGTGGTATCAGAGCTTGTGTGGGAACTCTGACTAAGAAGAAACCCTCAAACCCTACTTAACAAAACCCTAAAGATGTCGACTGAAGCTGCACCACCACCATCCATCACCTCACTAAGAATACCAATCATCAAGAAGGGTGAATACGATCTATGGAGCATGAAGATGAGGCAGTATATTGCAATTACAGACCATGCTCTGTGGAATGTGATTGTCAATGGTAATGAAGTTGTGGATGAACCTGTAGACATTCCTGGACAACCAAAAGCACCTAAACCCATCTTGCCAGCCGCTACAATAAGGAATCAAGAGAAGGCTCTCAACATACTCTTGTCTGCTATACCTGATGGTCATCTACTCAAGTTTCATGATGCTAAGGATGCAAAACAGTTATGGGCTGCTCTCAAGACAAGGTTTGGAGGTAATGATGCTTCCAAGAAGATGCACAGAAATCTGTTGAAGCAACAGTTTGAAACTTTCACTGTTGGTGAAAGAGAAGGTCTTGATGCTGCCTATGATCGATTTCAGAATCTCCTCAGCATGCTAGAGTTATACAAGGCAGAGGTATCTATTGAAGATGCTAATCTGAAGTTCTTAAGGAGTTTGCCATATACATGTCATGTAATTGCAACCATGATCAGAGGACAACTAGGTTTGGACACTATGGACTTTGATGATCTCTACAATCATCTGAAGGTGTATGAGCATGAGATGAATGGCCAAACGAGTTCAAAGTCTCACAGTATAGCGTTTTTGTCTTCTGGAAAGAGAGGTAGTACTTATACTAAAAGTACTGCTTACCCTAATCAAAGTACCGTTGCTCAAAGTACTGGACATCCTACTCATACTATCACAAACATGACCAACCCCACATCATCACCAACAAACACCCTCCATTTTGATGAAGTCGTATGCTCATTCTTTGCTCAACAAGCTACCTTACCTGTTACTTATGAAGAAGACTTGTCACAAATTGAAGAGGATGCTCATTTAGAGATTGATATAAGGTGGCAGGTTGCTATGATCACTACAAGAATCAAGAAGTTTATGAAGAAAACAAGAAGAGGCATTGACTTCAAGCCTAAGCAGGGTATCACTTTTGACAAATCCAAGATTGAATGCTTTAACTGTCAGAAGACTGGACACTTTGCAAGGGAATGCAGGTTTGCTAAATATCAGGCAAACAGGATGACTGAAAAACCAAAGCTTGAACTAAAAGAAATTCCTATTACTGAAACAAAAGCCTTGGTTGCTCAAGAGAATCTATCAGAGGTTGACTGGAGTGCTGAGGTTGATGATGAACCAGTAACCTACTGTATGGTGGCAATGGAAGAGTTTGATTGGAGCACAGCTTTTGATGAGGAACCTGGATTTGCTGAGTTGGAATCCAGAGATGGTCTTGGAAGCTATGATTGGAGCATGGAGAATGAAGATGAACCTGTTCTGCTTGCAATGGTAGCCACTTCACCAAGTTCACCCCTATCTCTGAGGTATGTTCTAAGTGTCATGACTTTTATCAAAAAGTACTTAATGATTATGTGACTGAAAGAGATAAGTGTAGAACGGCTAGGGCTGAGGTAGCTGGTTACCAAATTACTTTAGAGTCAATGGAAGCCAAAATAATAACACATGAAAATAATGAAATGGCATGGGCTGAAAAGTATGAACAACAGGATTATTAGTTAAAATTAAGTGAATGAAAGTTAGGATGTAAGGTCTCTGAACTAGAAAAAGTAACTAAGGAGAGGGATGAATTGCTAGAAAAGTTTGCTGCTTGGGGAAAATCTGGTCTTTCTCATGTTAGTTATGTTAAAAAACATAGAAGAGCTTACATTAGAACTAGACTAGGTTTTGG
This sequence comes from Chrysanthemum makinoi, assembly GCA_910596185.1. Lineage (NCBI taxonomy): Eukaryota > Viridiplantae > Streptophyta > Magnoliopsida > Asterales > Asteraceae > Chrysanthemum > Chrysanthemum makinoi. The sequence goes on along the minus strand of OU343221.1, from coordinate 14,723,046 downwards.
TATGGATTTCAGTAGCATAGAAGAGGACCCACCTAGTAATCAGGATGACCTTGATTTTGAGGATATAACAACTAGTGATGATGAACTCATTAACTATGTAGACACATCTAGTAATGAGGAATCACTTAGTGAAACACCTCCTGAATATAAGAAAGATAAAGGTTATCATGCAGTCCCTCATCCCACTGGTAGTTTTCAACCACCTAGGCCTGATGTTTCTAGTTATGGAGTAGACAATCTAGAATTTAGGAAAAAGCTTATTGGTCAAACTAATACAAGTCCATCTAGTTCTGAAACCCCTAAAGAAACAGTTGAGAAACCTAAGGATGATAGTGTTAAGAGTCAAGCAGTACCTTCTTCTCAAAGTATTGCTAGACGTTCAGCAGTACCTTCAAGAAAACCTTTTCAAAATACTGCTAAACCTTTTAGGGATAACTTTGGTCATAATAATTCTCATCATTCATCTAGAAGACATGATAGGTTTGGTCATACACATAGAGGAAACAATTTTGGGATAACAGGTCAAAAATTGTGTTTTGTTTGTTACAGTCCTAACCATTTGATTGAGAACTATGACTTTCACTCAGAGTACCTAAGTAAATTCCCAAAGAATAGATCAACCAATCATAAGCCTAGAGAGAATAAACCTGTCTGGAATCACTCACATAGGGTCAACCATAGCAACTTCTCACAAGACTATAGGTACCCTCACCAAAGAAGACCTTTTTCGAAACCCCCAGTACCTTCAAACACTTTTCAAGGTACTGTTAAGCCAAAACCAGTACCTTTTCAAGGTACTACTCAGTTTTCACCAACCACTTTTTGGAATAGGAACCCTAGGAGATCTAGTTACTATCAATCTAGAAGGCGTTACAACTCAAGGAAAATAGCTAGATCAAGGGACTCTACACCAGAAGTTAAAACCAAATGGGTTAAGAAGGAAAGTACTGATGGGGAACAAACAGTATTTTCAGCAAGTGAGACTGAAACAAAGATTTTGGTTGAAAATAATAAAGAAAACTTGATTGAAAACGAGATTTTTAATGAAAAACCAACACAAGTTTTGGAACAACCAAAGATAATTGATCATGTGCTTAAAGACAGTGGCAATTACATACTTAACTCCACAAGGGGAACACAAGTCAGTAATGGCTTGGGTTCCTAAAATTAACTAACTCTTTTTTCTTTGTGCAGGGCAACCCAGAAGAGGAGCTTAAAGATCATCTAATTATGGATAGTGGTTGCTCTGGAAGTATGACAGGAGACAAAGATATTCAGTCAGATTTTAGACCTATTGTGGAGGAAGAGTTGCATTTGGGAATGATGCTAGTGGAGGAAGAATTACATGCAAAGGAACTATTAAGACAGGGAGTATAGATTTTGAGAATGTTAGATATGTGAAGGAGCTTAAGTTCAACCTTTTGTCAGTCTCTCAGATCTGTGATAAGAAGCACCCTGTGTTATTCACTGACATAGAATGTCTCATCCTTTCCCCAAAATTCAAGCTTGTTGATGATAACTTGGTAATACTTAGAGTACCAAGAACCAATGATGTGTACAGTCTGGATATGAAGAGTCTTCACTCTTCTGGAAGAGCCACATGTTTAGTGGCAAAAGCAACATCTGAAGAAGCACATCAATGGCATAGAATATTGGGCCATGTAAATTTCAAGAATATCAACAAATTGGTCAAAGGAAATTTAGTTAGAGGTTTACCTTCCAAGACTTACAAGAATGATCACTCATGTTTGGCGTGCAAGAAGGGTAAACAACACAAAGCTTCATGCAAGAAGCTTGAGGACAAAACTATTAGAGAACCTTTGGAGTTACTGCACATGGATTTGTTTGGACCTGTTTCTGTAGCCAGTCTAAACAAGAAGAAGTACTGTCTTGTAGTGACACATGATTGCAGTAGATTCAGTTGGGTATTTTTCTTGGGATTTAAAGATGACACATTTGATGCTATTTATGATCTGATAATAGCTCTTGAAAACCAACTGAGACTTAAAGTAAAAGGTATTAGATGTGATAATGGGACTGAATTCAAGAACAAGCTTATGGATGAATTTTGTGCAAAGAAAGGAATCAAGAGGGAGTTCAGTATTGCTAGAACTCTACAACAGAATGGTGTTGCAGAAAGAAAGAACAGAACTTTGATGGAAGCAGCCAGAACAATGCTTGCAGATTCATTACTACCTATTCAATTTTGGGCTGAAGCTGTAAGTACTGCTTGCTATGTGCTTAACAGAGTATCAGTCACCAAACCTCAGATGAAGACACCTTATGAGTTGCTGATGGGAATCAAACCCAACATTCGTTTTATGAAACCTTTTGGATGCCCTCTGACTATTCTCAACACAATTGATAATTTGGGAAAATTTGATGGAAAGTCAGAAGAAGGATACTTATTGGGATACTGCACCAATAGCAAAGGATTCAGAGTATACAATAGAGTCACCAAGAAGGTTCAAGATTGTCTTCATGTTGAATTTTTAGAAGATCAAGAAAATCAGAAGGGTAAAGGTCCTGATTGGATGTTAGATCTTGAGGTTTTGACTCCTTTTATGAATTATGTACATGTTAGAGAAGAAAATCAAGCAGATCACAAAGAAGATGAATTACAGTACATTGTTCATGGAGTCAATATTAGACCTGATGTTGTTCCTGATGAAGAACCTATAACTGTTGAGAAGGACAAAGGTACTGATGAGCCAAAATCTACATTTTCTGCTGAAGATCAAGCTATTCAAGATGAGCTTAATAGTATGCTTTTTCAAGATATAGTAGCATAATCTTATGTTGATGATCAAAGAAGAGCTTATGAGGAAGCAAAGAAAAAGAACAAGGCTACAGATTTCTCTCACAGTACTTTGGATAACAGTACTTTAGATCAAAGTACTGCTGCACCTGATAACAGCACTTTGGATGATTTAGATGATCCTACCATGCCTGGCTTAGAAGATACTGATGATGAGTATGATGATGAAGGTATTTTCTCAAATTCCAATTAAGGTGTTGATTTCACAAATTTGGATGATAATGTTGAAGTTTCACATACACCAATCTTAAGAGTTCATAAGAATCATCCTACTGGTCAAATCATTGAACCTTCTACCTTTGGTGTACTTACAAGAAACAAAGCTAAGGGTCTTTCTACACCTCACAATGCTTTACTTAGCTTTGTTTATAAACAAAATAGGTTGAATCACAAGGATCATCAAACATGCCTATTCACTTGCTTTATCTCTCAAGAAGAACCCAAGAACATAGCTCAAGCATTATCTAAAGAAAGTTGGGTTGAAGCTATACAGGAAGAACTTCTTCAATTCAAACTTCAAGAAGTTTGGGTATTATGTGATCTACCAGATGGAAAGAAAGTTATTGGAACAAGGTGGGTTTTCAGAGTCAAGAGAGATGAAAGAGGTAATGTCATCAAGAACAAGGCAAGGTTAGTAGCTCAAGGCTACAGAAAAGAAGAAGGAGTAGATTATGATGAAGTATTTGCTCCTATAGCAAGGATTGAAGCTATTCGAATATTCCTTGCTTTTGCATCATATATGGGATTTCAGGTTTATTAGATGGATGTCAAGAGTTCCTTTCTCTATGGCACTATTATAGAGGAGGTTTATGTCAAACAGCCTCCTAGTTTTGAAGATCCTGCACATCTAAACAAAGTCTACAAGGTGGTTAAGGCTCTTTATGGTCTTCATCAAGCACCTCGAGCTTGGTATGAGAGGCTCTCTACTTTCTTATTACAACATGGTTACAAGAGGGGAGCCATTGACAAGACTTTGTTTATCAAGAGAGACAAGAAGGATATCATGTTGGTTCAAGTATATGTTAGTGATATCATATTTGGAGCTACCAAATAGTCCATGGTTAAGGAGTTTGAGCAGCTGATGCAGAATGAATTTCAAATGAGTTCTATGGGTGAGTTAAAATTCTTTTTGGGACTTTAAGTTAAACAGTCAAAGGAAGGAATTTTCATCAGTCAAGATAAGTATGTCTCAGACATACTCAAGAAGTTTAACTTTGATGCTATGAAGCCAGTCACTACACCGATCAAATCTATCAACTCATTGGGCAAGGATGAAGATGGTCAACCTATTGAAGTCAAGCTGTACAGATCTATGATTGGCTGTCTTATGTACTTAACTGCATTTAGGCCTGATATCATGTTTGCTGTTTGTTTATGTGCAAGATATCAAGTCTCACCTAAGGTCTCTCATATAAATGCAGTGAAGAGAATTTTCAGTTATTTGAAACAACAACCTAAGTTAGGGTTGTGGTATCCAAAGGATTCCCCTTTTCACTTGGAAGCTTTTTCAAATAGTGATTATGCAGGTGACAACTGACAGAAGATCAACTACTGGAGGATGCCAATATCTTGGAAGAAGATTATTTTCATGCCAGTGTAAGAAGCAAAAAATTGTAGCAACATCCTCTACTGAAGCAGAATATGTGGCTGCTGCAAGCTGTTGTGGACAAGTTTTATGGATGCAGAATCAACTCTTGGATTATGGGTTCAATTTCAAGAATAATCCTATCAATATTTATAATGAGAGTACCATTTGCATTGTGAAGAATCCAGTTTATCATTCCAAGACCAAGCACATTCAGATTAGGCATCACTTCATCAGAGATTGTTATGAGCATAGGCTCATTAATGTTGTCAAGGTGCATTCAGATGATAATGTAGCTGATTTACTCACCAAAGGATTTGATGTTTCAAGATTTAATCACTTGGTGGTAAGCATTGGCATGATTAATTATTAAGCTACGTTTAAGGGGAGGACTGATTAGTTAGTTAGACAGTCATGTGCTTTGCTTAAGGGGAGGCATTACAATGCCTATTTGGAGTATTTGTTATTATAGAGAAAAAGATGGAAAAGTACTGTTGTTTTGTCCTATGAATGTACTGCTCTGAAAGTACTGCTTTGGAAAGTACTGAGCACGTGGAAAGAACTGCTTGTCTTATCAACGTACTGTTCAAACGGTAAAAAAGAAGGGTAAATTCAAATAACGGTAACTTTGTTATTATGGGCTGTGATTTTTCAAATCCTACCTATAAATAACTATTTCTCGATTTTCCCTCTCATCTTTATTCATATCAATCTTTTCCATATTTCTCTCTTTATCACAATAACTTATTCACACACATCAATCACTTCTCCAATCATCAATGGCGAATCGTTACACAGTTTCTAAACACAACATGGTGGCGAATTTAGATAAAACAGAGGCCAATGTCATCTTCCATGTCATAATTGATTTCTTAACTGGTTCTCCAATCAATTATGCGCTTTTGGTGGAACGTGATATAATTGAGCCCTGGATACAGCAGTTTTGGGCAACTGCAAGGACACATATGGAGAATGATGAATCTTATATTCATGCTAAAGTTGCTGGAAGGCTTATCAAGATTACTAAAGCATCAATTCGTGAAGATTTATTGTTTGATGATGCAGAAGGAGCTATTAGGTTTGAGAAACAACTTCTTTGGGATACACTGAGAGATATTGGATATGAAGGGTCTTTGGTTGACACAACAACATTCAAGAAGCCCTTAATCAGTCCACATTGGAAGTACTTGGTACATGTTCTTCTTCATTGTATCAGTTCTAAAAGTACTTCTTGGGAGCAATTTGGTTCAAACATTGCATCTGCACTGGTAGGATTGGCTACAAACTGTATGTTTAACTTTTCAAGGCTAATCTTAGAAGGAATGCTCTCTCACATCTCTCAAGGATCAAGATAGTTAATGTATCCGAGATTTATTCAAGTCTTCTTGAATAAACAACTTTCAGATGTACCAAAGCCTTCAAGTCTTTTACCTATTGTGGTACAACTAGCCAAGATCTTCACATTTATGGCTAGGAAAAGTTATCTGTTCTTGGAAGGAACACTCCATTAACCACTTCAATGATGGAGGTTGTTCAAGCAATACGAGATGAGGCTGCAGAGAGTGATGACAGAGAAGGTACTGCTTCAACACAAGGTACTGCTTCTCCAAGTGCTGCATCTCAAAGAACTGAATCACAAGGTACTGCTTCACAAGGTACTGATGTTAATGAAGGTACTGCAGTTTCTCCCACCTCATCACGCCATACTACTCCACCTATTGCATCACCAGAACAAGATATTCCTATTCCCCCATCATCCTTTGGAGGAACTGCAGCTGATATACCCCCTGAAGGAGAAGTGATGGATAATTATGTTCTGACAAGGGAGCTAGTATGATTAAAGAAGGTAACTGAGGCTCAAGCTGCACAGATAGCCTAGTTGAGGACCAAGCTTAGAAAGTTCAAGAAGTCTGTTTGGCCCTTGGTTAAACATCACAGGTTATGGGTCAAAGCTGAAAAGAAGAGGAGAAGGCATTTAAAGAAGACTTCTACATGCAAAAAGGTTTCTCAGCATTCTTCTGTCCAATTGGGGAGGAATTTGGAAGAAAAGAATTTGAAAGAAGATGCTGAACAATATGAAGAAAAGGAGAATGAACCTCAAAGTACTGAAGCAGAGTTAAATATTCAAAGTAGTGAGCCTGAAAATATTGGTGATCAAAGTACTGATTTTCAATGTATTCAAAGACAAGAACAAATAACACCAAGAACTTTAAACTTTGATGAAGAAGCTGGTCCCTCTACTATTCTACACGAAGAGGAGGTTGATACACCTATGGTTGAGCACACTGAAGTTGTGGATGAAGAAGTTGTTGAAATATTGTAGAATTTATCAAGACCAAGAGGTGTTAGCATTCCTGGTGTTACTGAAGAACAACAACAAGTTTCTTAACCAGTTATAGATCCAAAAGATAAAGGCAAAGGTAAGCTGGTGGAAACAAGGAAAAAGAAAAATCTGACTTTGGCATAAATTAGAGCAATTGAAGTGGCTAAGAATGAAGAAGTTGCTAAAAAGGTACAAGCTGAATTGATGCTGAAGCTGCTATTGAAGAAGCTAAGAATAAAGAAGCAGCTAAGAAATTACAAGATGAATTGAATGCTGAAGCTGCTATCTTAAAAAAAATAGTTTTACCTAAAAGACCAATGAGTAAGGCTAAAGAAAGAAATGCAATGATGGCTTACTTAAAAGGTCAAGGATTTACAGGATTACAGAGGCTAAATCATCTTGAGATGAAAGATTTGTACAATGCTGTAAGGGAAGCTTATCAGAAGCAAGTTGAAAGCATTGTTTCATTCAAGGATGATAAGCACATGGAGGATTTTAAGAAAAGAAGCTTAAAAAGAAAAAGGACAATTGAAGCTGAACAGAAATCAAAGAAGGTTGAGCTAAGATCAGATACAGTTGATGAACTGAGAAATTACCTAAGGGTTGTCGACTTTGAAAATCCTAAATCCAAAGATGATGCATTAAAGAAGACAAAGATAACTACATTTGAAGTAGTAGAATCTAAGGAAGATGGAAATTATTTGATGTTCCATAAAGAGGATGAAAGTTTTAGAATCTTCAATCTGCTATGGGATATACTGCATATCATTGATAGAGCAGATCTTTTTCAACTGTACCAACTAGTTCAAGAATATTTTGAACACATTCCATCTAGTGGAGTTGGATTAGTCTTACTAGGAGATCTGACTACCATTTTTGAGACTGAAGAAACAAGCAATGATGAGCTCTAGCAGAATCAAGAAAACTGGGAGATTATTAGCTGGAGATTCTTTGAAGAATCAGGAGTTCATGCATTAGAGTTGGAAGATGGAACAATGATTCACATGCTAGCAGAAAGAAGATATCCCTTGACAAGAGGTCTCATGAGAAGGATGTTGGATCATGGAATGGAGGTTGAAGAAGAAAATGACACAGCCTTGATGGTCATTGAGTTATATATCAAATGCACAAAGGCTGAGGATGAAGCATAAAATACTGGTATGATGTTTATGATATATAAATTTTTGAAAAACAAGTACTTTATCCAAAGTACTGCTGGAACAAATAGTACTTTAATCAAAGTACTGCTTGCAGCATAAACCAGTAAATGTTTTGAAAGAAAAACTTTTGTTAAGTAAAGAATATTTTTGATACAAAAGTTAAAAGCAACAAATGGTTTTTGAGATGGTTATAATATTAGGTTATCAGTTCACCATGTTTAACAAAAGAACTGGCTAATCCACGAGCAAACGGCTCTGGTAAAGATATCTCAAATCCGTTATATAGTTGACAACTTGCTAATAAGTTATATGGTAATCAACTCACCATATCAGCAAATGTATAGAGTTGGCTAGCCCACAAGAAAATGGTTTGTGGTAAAGGCTGTGGAAAAACCATTTATATGGTAATTAGTTCACCATGATTGCAAGAACTAACTAGTCCAAAAGGGTACAACTTTTGGTAAAGACAAATCAAATCTGTTGATAGCTGATGGTTTGCTAAAAATCATATGGTTATCAATGTACCATGGTCTTACACACCTAAATATTTGGCTACTCCAGAGTTAATGGCTTTGGTAAAGAGACATCAAAATCCATTAAATTTCAATGATTCACCTCTCACAGGAGTTTACACACCTGGAAGTGATGAGAATAGACTGAAACTTAACTGAATTAATGTACAAATTGTCATATGTTGCTGAGTAGCTGAGAAGATGGAGCTTGCTGATTGTTGCTGAAAAGAATTACAAAGATAAAGACTACTTTGATGATGATGATATAAGTACAGAATCTACAAAGACAAAATTTGAAGATACAGTCACAATCCCTCTTTGAAGACAAAGATGTTAAAGTTAACTCTACAAAGGAACTTGAAATCAAGCAAGTAGAATTCAAGTTAGGGGAGGATTGTTGGGATATAGAAAGTCAAAGTACTGAAGAGTCAAAGTGCTGAAGAAGTCAAAGTACTACTAATGAAGAAAGTCAAAGTACTGCTCATTCATCAAAGTACTGCATGCTTAAAGGACTGCTATGCAAAGTCGTTAAGGATTAATGTGTAAATTCTAGAATGTTCTAAGCTTTACAAATTGTAAACCGACTAAGGTTAACCTTAAGCCTATAAAAGGACCCCTAGGTTGGAATTAGAGAATACGTGTTTTTAGAGTTTTAGAGAAGTACGATATTAGAGTTTTAGAGTTGTTAAAGAATCTGCATAACAAGTAGTTTAGAGTTATTAATAATATCGTTGAAAGTTAAAGTTAATTCTTCTTAGCTTTGTTAAGTAAATTCCGCATTCTTAATAGAGTTTGCTCAGTGTTTTATTGTTAATAACTTAGGATTTATCCGAGGTTATTAAACCATTAACAAGCTATATAGTTAGTTTGGTTAGAGTACATCGATCCAACATGTTAGCTCGTAGAAATTACGTTATCTATTAGTTAGTTAGTTAGTTAGTTAGAGTAACACCGTGGAGGACGAACGGGTCTTTACCCATTGTATGCATGATCCACAGCCCGATAGAGGGCGTATTATGTAATAATATAAATACCCTCTACCTCCCAAGGTAGAGGGTTGGACCTTTCATTTCTTAATCTAACCTTCTCTTTGTTTTCTCTCATTTTCTGTCTTTAGAAAGGATCACATCTCCCACTTTCTCTCTCTAATTTCTTGCTAAGATTCGAACTATATAATTGATTGTTTAGGTGTTACAATAACAAATATCCAACAATTGGTATCAAGAGCCATGGTTAGATCATAAAGATTTGTTATTTGTGTGTTTTGTTGGTTCGAATTCTATACCCTAAAAGTGTTAAAGTTTGAATTTTGATAGTACTTTTGTGTTTAGAATCATCATAAGTGCTTAGGTTTTTGTTTGGAAGGCTTAATTCATCTTGGTTATAGTGTTTTGGATTGGAAAAGTTTAGTTTTTGAAGAGTTTCAAGGAAGCGGTTTGAATCTCGTACTATTTTCTTGAATGCGGTTTGATGTCATTTGGGTGCGATTTGATGTGATCAAGGAAGCGATTTGTCAAGTTCTTGGATGTGGTTTGTCTAGATTCATTGTATCGAAGCGGTTTGACTTAAGCGGTTTGACTTAAGCGGTTTGACGTAAGTGGTTTGACATAGGCGGCTTGACTTAAGCGGTTTGACTCAAGCGGTTTATCTTTAGCGGTTTGACATAACCAGTTTGACTTAAGCGGTTTGACTCAAGCGGTTTGATCTAAGCGGTTTGATAAAAAGCGGTTTGAGTTAAGCGGTTTGATAAAAGCGGTTTGATTTAAGCGGTTTGATTTCCAGCAGTTTGACAATCCTGCGATTTGATCAAAAAACTGAGTTTTGACTTTTACGGTTTGACTGCTTGCGGTTTGACCACTTGCGGCTTGACCAAAGTTGACTTTTTATGTCAAAACTTTAAACGGTCATAGCTTTAGAACCGTAACTCCGTTTTCAGCGAAATACCTGTCAAAACGACCGGAACAGGCTGAACCAATAGGAACCAGTTAGAACTAGTTAAGAACTGGATATTACGGCCAAGAACCAGTAAGAATCAGTTAGAATCATTTTAGAACTAGCTATTCCGGCCAATAAATACTTAGATCCAAATAGGAAACAGCTATTCCGGCCAAGAACCAGTTAGATCCAGCTAAGAACTGTCTATTTCGGCCGAGAACCAGTACAAACCAGTTAGAACCAGATAAGAACTAGCTATTCCGGCCAACAACCAGTAAGAACTAGTTAAGAACATGCTATTTTGGCCAAGAACCAGTTAGATCCAGCTAAGAACTGCCTATTCCTGTTAGGATTTAGAAAATCCATAGGTAAGTGTCGGTTACCCCAACTATTGTCTAGCATATGTTAGCTCGTAGAAATTACGTTATCTATTAGCTAGTTAGTTAGTCAGAGTAACATCGTGGAGGACGGACGGGTCTTTACCCACTGTATGCCTGATACACAGCCCGACAGAGGGCGTATTATGTAAAACTATAAATACCCTCTACCACCCAAGATAGAGGGTTGGACCTTTCGTTTCTTAAATCTAACCTTCTTTTTTTTGTCTCACTTTCTCTCTCTAGAAAGGATCCCATCTCCCACTTTCTCTCTCTAAGTTTCTTACTAAGATTCGAACCATAAAATTGATTGTTTGTGTGTTACAATAACCAATATCCAAAAATTGGTATCAAGAGCCATGGTTAGATCATAAAGATTGGTTATTTGTGTGTTTTGTTGGTTCGAATTCTATACCCTAAAAATGTTAAAGTTTGAATTTTGTAAGTACTTTTGTGTTTAGAATCATCATAAGTGCTTAGGTTTTGGTTAGGAAGGCTTAATTCATCTTGGTTATAGTGTTTTGGATTAGAAAAGTTAAGTTTTTGAAGAGTTTCAAGGGAGAGGTTTGAGTCTTGTACTATTTTCTTGTATGTGGTTTGATGTCATTTGGGTGCGATTTGATGTGATCAAGGAATCGATTAGTCAAGTTCTTGGATGCGGTTTGCCTAGATTCATTGTATCGGAAGCGGTTTGACGTAAGTGGTTTGACATAAGCGGTTTTACTTAATCGGTTTGACTTAAGTGGTTTGACTCAAGCGGTTTGTCTTTAGCAGTTTGACATAAGCGGTTTGACTTAAGCGGTATGACTCAAGCGGTTTGTCTTCAGCGATTTGATCTAAGCGGTTTGATAAGAAGCGTTTTGAGTTAAGCGGTTTGATATGAAGCGGTTTGATAAAGAGCGGTTTGATTTAAGTGGTTTGTATTCCAGTGGTTTGACAATCCTACGATTTGACCATTGCGATTTAATCAAAAAATTTGAGTTTGACTTTTACGGTTTGACTACTTGCGGTTTGACCACTTGCGGCTTGACCAAAGTTGACATTTTACGTCAAAACTTCAAACGGCTATAACTTTTGATCCGTAACTCCGTTCTCAGTGAAATACCTGTCAAAACGACCAGAACTGCCCGAACCAGTAGGAACCAGTTATAACTAGTTAAGAACCGAATATTCCTGCCAAGAACCAGTTAAGAACTAGCTATTCTGGCCACTAAATAGATAGATCCAAATAGGAACCAGCTATTCCGGCCAAGAACCAGTTAGATCCAGCTAAGAACTGTCTATTCCGGCCAAGAACCAGTACAAACCAGTTAGAACCAGATAAGAAATAGTTGTTCCTGCCAATAACCAGTAAGAACCAGTTAAGATCATGCTATTTGGGCCAAGAACCAGTTAGATCAAGCTAAGAACTGCCTATTACTGTTAGGATTTAGAAAATATATAGTGAAGTGTCGGTCACCCCAACTATTGTCTTGCATATGTTAGCTCGTAGACATTACGTTATCTATTAGTTAGTTAGTTAGTTAGAGTAACATCATGGAGGACGGACGGGTCTTTACCCACTGTATGCCTGATCCACAGCCCGACAGAAGGCGTATTATGTAAAACTATAAATACCCTCTACCTCCCAAGGTAGAGGGTTGGACCTTTCATTTCTTAAATCTAACCTTCTCTTTGTTTTTCTCTCACTTTCTCTCTATAGAAAGGATCCCATCTCCCACTTTCTCTCTCAAAGTTTCTTGCTAAGATTTGAACCATAAAATTGATTGTTTGTATGTTACAATAACCAATATCCAATAATTGGTATCAAGAGCATGGTTAGATCATAAAGATTGGTTATTTGTGTGTTTTTTTGGTTCGAATTCTATACCCTAAAAATGTTAAAGTTTGAATTTTTTTAGTACTTTTGTGTTTAGAATCATCATAGGTGCTTAGGTTTTGGTTTGGAAGGCTTAATTCATCTTGGTTATAGTGTTTTAGTTTGAAAAAGTTTAGTTTTTGAAGAGTTTCAAGGAAGCGGTTTGAGTCTCGTACTATTTTCTTGTATGCGGTTCGATGTCATTTGGGTGAGATTTGATCTGACCAAGGAAGCGATTTGTCAAGTTCTTGGATGCGGTTTGTCTAGATTCGTTGTATCGGAAGCGGTTTGACTTAACCAGTTTGACTTAAGTGGTTTGACGTAAGCGGTTTGACATAAGCGATTTCACTTAAGTGGTTTGACTCAAGCGGTTCTTCTTTAGCAGTTTGACATAAGCAGTTTGATTTCAGCGGTTTGACTCAAGCGGTTAGTCTTCAGCGGTTTGATCTAAGCGGTTTGATAAGAAGCGGTTTGAGTTAAGCGGTTTGATAATAAGCGGTTTGATAAAAAGCGGTTTGATTTAAGCGGTTTGTATTCCAGCGGTTTGACAATCCTGCAATTTGACCAATGCAATTTGATCAAAAAATTAGAGTTTTGACTTTTATGGTTTGACTACTTGCGGTTTGACCATTTGCGGCTTGACCAAAGTTGACATTTTACGTCAAAACATCAAACGGCCATAACTTTCGAACCGTAACTTCGTTCTCAACGAAATACCTGTCAAAATGACCAGAACATCCAAAACCAGTTAGAACTAGTTAAGAACCGGATATTCTTGCCAAGAACTAGTTAGAACCAGTTTAGAACTAGCTATTCCGGCCAATAAATAGTTAGATCCAAATAGGAACAACCTATTTCGGCCAAGAACCGGTAAGAACCAGTTAAGAGCATGTTATTTTGGCCAAGAACCAGTTAGATCCAGCTAAGAACTGCCTATTCCTGTTAAAATTTAGAAAATCCATAGTGTATTGTCGGTCACCCCAACTATTGTCTAGCATATGTTAGCTCGTAGACATTACGTTACATATTAGTTAGTTAGTTAGTTAGAATAACACCGTGGAGGACGGACGGGTCTTTACCCACTGTATGCCTGATCCACAGCCCGACAGAAGGCGTATTATATAAAACTATAAATACCTTATACCTCTCAAGGTAGAGGGTTGGACCTTTCATTTCTTAATCTAACCTTCTCTTTGTTTTTCTCACTTTCTCTCTGTAGAAAGCATCCCATCTCCCACTTTCTCTCTCTAAATTTCTTGCAAAGATTCGAACCGTATAATTGATTGTTTGTGTGTTACAATAACCAATATCCAACAATTTGTATCAAGAGCCATGGTTAGATCATAAAGATTGGTTTTTGTTGTGTTTTATTGGTTCGAATTCTATACCCTAAAAGTTGTAAAGTTTGAATTTTGTTAGTAATTTTGTGTTTAGAATCATCATAAGTGCTTAGGTTTTGGTTTGGAAGGCTTAAGTCATCTTGGTTATAGTGTTTTGGATTGGAAAAGTTTAGTTTTTGAAGAGTTTCAAGGAAGCTGTTTGAGTCTCGTACTATTTTCTTGTATGCGGTTCGATGTCATTTGGGTGAGATTTGATCAGACCAAGGAAGCTATTTGTCAAGTTCTTGGATGCGGTTTGTCTAGATTCGTTGTATTGGAAGCAGTTTGACTTAAGCAGTTTGACTTAAGCGGTTTGACATAAGCGGTTTGACATAAGCGATTTCACTTAAGTGGTTTGACCCAAGCGGTTTGTCTTTAGTAGTTTGACATAAGCATTTTGACTTAAGTGGTTTGACTCAAGCGGTTTGTCTTCAGCGGTTTGATCTAAGCGGCTTGATAAGAAGCGGTTTGATAAGAAGCGGTTTGATAAAAAACGATTTGATTTAAGCGGTTTGTATTCCAGCGGTTTGACAATCCTGCAATTTGACCAATGCGATTTGATCAAAAAATTAGAGTTTTGACTTTTATGGTTTGACTACTTGCGGTTTGACCACTTGCGGCTTGACCAAGGTTGACATTTTACGTCAAAACATCAAACGGTCATAACTTTCGAACAGTAACTTCGTTCTCAACGAAATACCTGTCAAAACGACCAGAACATCCAAAACCAGTTAGAACTAGTTAAGAACCGGATATTCTTGCCAAGAACCATTTAGAACCAGTTAAGAACTAGCTATTCTGGCCAATAAATAGTTAGATCCAAATAGGAGCCAGCTATTCCGGCCAAGAACCGGTAAGAACCAGTTAAGAACATGTTATTTTAGCCAAGAACCAGTTAGATCCAGCTAAGAACAGCCTATTCCTATTAAAATTTAGAAAATCCATAGTGATGTGTCGGTCACCCCAACTATTGTCTAGCATATGTTAGCTCGTAGACATTACGTAACATATTAGTTACTTAGTTAGTTAGAATAACACCGTGGAGGACGGACGGGTCTTTACCCACTGTATGCCAAATCCACAGTCCGACAGAGGGCGTATTATGTAAAACTATAAATACCCTCTACCTCTCAAGGTAGAGGGTTGGACCTTTCATTTCTTGATCTAACCTTCTCTTTGTTTTTCTCACTTTCTCTCTGTAGAAAGCATCCCATCTCCCACTTTCTCTCTCTAAATTTCTTGCAAAGATTCGAACCGTATAATTGATTGTTTTGTGTTACAATAACCAATATCCAACAATTTGTATCAAGAGCCATGGTTAGATCATAAAGATTGGTTTTTGTTGTGTTTTATTGGTTCGAATTCTATACCCTAAAATTGTTAAAGTTTGAATTTTGTTAGTAATTTTGTGTTTAGAATTATCATAAGTGCTTAGGTTTTGGTTTGGAAGGCTTAAGTCATCTTGGTTATAGTGTTTTGGATTGGAAAAGTTTAGTTTTTTGAAGAGTTTCAAGGATGCGGGTTGTCTACATTCGTTGTATCGGAAGCGGTTTGACTTAAGCGGTTTGACGTAAGCGCGGTTTGACATAAGTGGTTTGACTTAAACGGTTTGACTTAAGTGGTTTGACTCAAGCGGTTTGTCTTTAGCAGTTTGACATAAGCGGTTTGACTCAAGCGGTTTGTCTTCAGCGGTTTGATCTAAGCGGTTTGATAAGAAGAGGTTTGATAAGGAGCGGTTTGATAAAAAGCGGTTTGATTTAAGCGGTTTGTATTCCAGCGGTTTAACAATCCTGCAATTTGACCAATGCGATTTGATCAAAAAATTAGATTTTTGACCTTTACGGTTTGACTACTTGCGGTTTGACCACTTGTGGCTTGACCAAAGTTGACTTTTTACGTCTAAACATCAAACGGCCATAACTTTTGAACCGTAACTCTGTTCTCAGCGAAATACCTGTCAAAACGATCAGAACAGCCTGAACCAGTAGGAACCAGTTAGAACTAGTTAAGAACCGGATATTCTTGCCAAGAACCAGTTAGAACCAGTTAAGAACTAGCTATTCCGACCAATAAATAGTTAGATCCAATTAGGAACTAGCTATTCAGGCCAAGAACCAGTTAGATCCAGCTAAGAACTGCCTATTCCGGCCAAGAACCAGTACAAACCAGTTAGAACCAAATAAGAACTAGCTATTCCGGCTAATAACCAGTAAAAACCAGTTAAGAACATGCTATTTTGTCCAAGAACCAATTAGATGCGGCTAAGAACTGCGTATTCCTGTTAGGATTTAGAAAATCCATCGTGAAGTGTCGGTCACCCCAACTATTGTCTAGCATATGTTAGCTCGTAGACATTAAGTTACATATTAGTTAGTTAGTTAGTTAGAGTAACACCGTGGAGGACGGATGGGTCTTTACCCATTGTATGCCTGATCCACAGCCCGACAGAGGGCGTATTATGTAAAACTATAAATACCCTTTACCTCTCAAGGTAGAGGGTTGGATTTCTTAATCTAACCTTCTCTTTGTTTTTCTCTCACTTTCTCTTTCTAGAAAGCATCCCATCTCCCACTTTCTCTCTCTAAGTTTCTTGCAAAGATTCGAACCATATAATTGATTGTTTGTGTGTTACAATAACCAATATCCAACAATTAGTATCAACAGCCATGGTTAGATAAAAAAGATTGGTTTTTTTGTGCTTTATTGGTTCGAATTCTATACCCTAAAAGTGTTAAAGTTTGAATTTTGTTAGTACTTTTGTGTTTAGAATCACCAAAAGGGCTTAGGTTATGGTTTGGAAGGCTTAAGTCATCTTAGTTATAGTGTTTTGGATTGGAAAAGTTTAGTTTTTGAAGAGTTTCAAGGAAGCGGTTTGATTCTCGTACTATTTTCTTGTATGCGGTTTGATGTCATTTGAGTGCGATTTGATCTGATCAAGGAAGCGATTTTTCAAGTTCTTGGATGCGGTTTGTCTAGATTCGTTGTATCGGAAGCGATTTGACTTAAGCGGTTTGACGTAAGCGGTGTGACGTAAGCGGTGTGACATAAGCGGTTTGACTAAATCGGTTTGACTTAAGTGGTTTGACTCAAGCGGTTTGTCTTTAGCAGTTTGACATAAGTGGTCTGACTTAAGCGTTTTGACTCAAGCGGTTTGTCTTCAACGGTTTGATCTAAGCGGTTTGATAAGAAGCGTTTTGAGTTAAGTGGTTTGATATGAAGCGGTTTGATAAAAAGCGATTTGATTTAAGTGGTTTGTATTCCAGCGGTTTGACAATCCTGCGATTTGACCAATGCGATTTGATCAAAAAATTAGAGTTTGACTTTTACGGTTTGACTACTTGCGGTTTGACAACTTGCGGCTTGACCAAAGTTGACATTTTATGTCAAAAATTCAAACGGCCATAACTTTTGAACCGTAACTCCGTTCTCAGCAAAATACCTGTCAAAACGACCAGAACTGTCTGAACCAGTAGGAACCAGTTATAACTAGTTAAGAACCAAATATTCCTGCCAAGAACCAGTTAGAACCAGTTAGAACCAATTAAGAACTAGCTATTTCGGCCACTAAATAGATAGATCCAAATAGGAACCAGCTATTCCGGCCAAGAACCAGTTAGATCCAGCTAAGATCTGTCTATTCCGGCCAAGAACCAGTACAAACCAGTTAGAACCAGATAAGAAATGGCTGTTTCGGCCAATAACCAGTAAGAACCATTTAAGAACATGCTATTTGGGCCAAGAATCAGTTAGATCAAGCTAATAACTACCTATTCCTGTTAGGATTTAGAAAATCTATAGTGAAGTGTCGGTCACCCCAACTATTGTCTTGCATATGTTAGCTCGTAGATATTACGTTATCTATTAGTTAGTTAGTTAGTTAGAGTAACATCGTGGAGGACGGACGGGTCTTTACCCACTGTACGCCTGATCCACAGCCCGAAAGAGGGCGTATTATGTAAAACTATAAATACCCTCTACCTCCCAAGGTAGAGGGTTGGACCTTTCATTTCTTAAATATAACCTTCTCTTTGTTTTTCTCTCACTTTCTCTCTCTAGAAAGGATCCCATAAAATTGATTGTTTGTATGTTACAATAACCAATATCCAACAATTGGTATCAAGAGCCATGGTTAGATCATAAAGATTGGTTATTTGTGTGTTTTTTTGGTTCGAATTCTATACCCTAAAAATGTTAAAGTTTGAATTTTGTTAGTAATTTTGTGTTTAGAATCATCATAAGTGCTTAGGTATTGGTTTGGAAGGCTTAATTCATCTTGATTATAGTGTTTTAGATTGAAAAAGTTTAGTTTTTGAAGAGTTTCAAGGAAGCGGTTTGAGTCTCGTACTATTTTCTTGTATGCGGTTCGATGTCATTTGGGTGAGATTTGATCTGACAAAGGAAGAGATTTGTCAAGTTCTTGGATGCGGTTTGTCTAGATTCGTTGTATCGAAAGCGGTTTGACTTAAGCAGTTTGACTGAAGTGGTTTGACGTAAGCGGTTTGACATAAGCGGTTTGACTTATGTGGTTTGACTTAAGCGGTTTGTCTTAAGAAGTTTGACATAAGCAGTTTGACTTAAGCGGTTTGACTCAAGCGGTTTGTCTTGAGCGGTTTGATCTAAGCGGTTTGATAAGAAGCGGTTTGAATTAAGCGGTTTGATAAGAAGCGGTTTGATAAAAAGCGGTTTGATTTAAGCGATTTGTATTCCAGCGTTTTGACAATCCTGCAATTTGACCAATGCGATTTGATCAAAAAATTAGAGTTTTGACTTTTATGGTTTGACTACTTGCGGTTTGACTACTTGCGGCTTGACCAAAGTTGACATTTTACGTCAAAACATCAAACGGCCATAACTTTTGAACTGTAACTCCGTTCTCAGCGAAATACCTATCAAAACGACCAGAACATCCTGAACCAGTAGGAACCAATTAGAACTAGTTCAGAATCGAATATTCCTGCCGAGAACCAGTTAGAACCAGTTAAGAACTAGCTATTCCGGCCAATAAATAGTTAGATCCAAATAGGAACCAGCTATTCTGGCCAAGAACCGGTAAGAACCAGTTAAGAACATGTTATTTTTGCCAAGAACCACTTCGATCGAGCTAAGAACTGCCTATTCCTGTTAAGATTTAGAAAATCCATAGTGAAGTGTCGGTCACCCCAACTATTGTCTAGCATATGTTAGCTCGTAGATATTACATTACATATTAGTTAGTTAGTTAGTTAGAGTAACACCGTGGAGAACGGACAGGTCTTTACCCATTGTAAGCCTGATCCACAGCCCGACAGAGGGCGTATTATGTAAAACTATAAATACCCTCTACCTCTCAAGGTAGAGGGTTGGACCTTTCATTTCTTAATCTAACATTCCATTTGTTTTTCTCACTTTCTCTCTGTAGAAAGCATCTCATCTCCCACTTTCTCTCTCTAAATTTCTTGCAAAGATTCGAACCATATAATTGATTGTTTGTGTGTTACAATAACCAATATCCAAAAATTGGTATCAAGAGCGATGGTTAGATCATAAAGATTGGTTTTTGTTGTGTTTTATTGGTTCGAATTCTATACCTTAAAAGTGTTTAAGTTTGAATTTTGTTAGTAATTTTGTGTTTAGAATCATCATAAGTGCTTAGGTTTTGGTTTGAAAGGCTTAAGTCATCTTGGTTATAGTGTTTTGGATTGGAAAAGTTTAGTTTTTGAAGAGTTTCAAGGAAGCGGTTTGGGTCTCGTACTATTTTCTTGTATGCGGTTTGATGTCATTTGGGTACAATTTGATCTGATTGAGGAAGCGATTTGTCAAGTTCTTGGATGCGGTTTGTCTAGATTCGTTGTATCGAAAGCGGTTTGACTTAAGCGGTTTGACGTAAGCGGTTTGACATAAGTGGTTTGACATAAACGGTTTGAATTAAGTGATTTGACTCAAGCGGTTTGGAGTTTCAAAGTTTTGTCATCATAGAGATGTAATTGTTTTGGTTCTTTGCTGCTGATGTTCGAGTACAATTCTCAAGTTCTGAAGCGTTAAAGATCTATCAAGAAACTAGAACTTAACCTAGTCAAATTCCAGTTTAGGGGAGGATTGTTGGGAATTCTGCTAAGTATGAATTATGCTGAATTTACTGCCGATGGATTCTGCTGAAGTGCAAGGATTCTGCTGAAGAAATAATTCTACTGAAGTCTTAAAACCGTGTAGATGGTTTCTGCGGAGATAGTTATTCCGCGTATTCTATAGTTAGTTAGGATATGCATGAGCTTTATTAGGAAGTGATAATGTATATCTTATTTAGTTTTATGTTTATACGTTTCTTGGGAAACGGTTTAGGGTTCCTTGTCTATAAAAGGAACACAATAGTATGAGTTATGCACGACATTGAAAAACAAAGTTTTAATATAATTAAAAGATCCATAGAGGATCAAAGAGTTCTTAGTTATTTGTGTTATTACTTGTGTTTGATTTCCGCTAAAGAATACAAGTTATAGAGACTATCTTTTAGTGTGTTTGTGATTACATAAGCATAACTAACGATCTACGAGTGCTCAAAGATCTATCAAGGTCTAAGGTTCAACAAGTGGTATCAGAGCCTCGGAAGAGTCTCTACGATACTAAGAACAGTCTTTTCTTTACACCCATACAACCAAAACAACCTTCACCATGCTTGGATCAGATGATGATATTGAAGTCACCAACAACCATAACAACGCATCTCTGCAACAACTCAGTCTCTCAAACAGCAATGCAAAGTTTCCGTACCTCAAGAAGGAGGAGTACGATTTGTGGGCTATGAAGATGTAGAACTGGATCTCCAACATTGATTGGAATCTCTGGGAAATTGTGAAGAAGGGGAAGAGTTTGAAGAGGACTATTACAGATCCTGATGGTAATGTTACCATTGTTCCTCCCAAATCTGCTAAAGAGATACTGGCTGTTCAAAGAGAGAGCAAAGTGAGAACTATTCTCCTTCAGGCTATACCTGAAGATCACTTGGGTGACTTTCACTACATCTTTGGATGCTAAGGACATATGGATGGCAATCAAGGCTAGGTTTGGTGGGAATGAGGAGTCCAGGAGAATGAGGAAATCAATCTTTGAAACAACAGTTTCAAGAATTCCAAATCTCTGAAGAAGAAGGTATCCACAAGGGATATGACAGGTTTCATAAACTATTGAGTCAGTTGAATCAGCTGAAGGCAAAGCCAGATAATGATGACTGTAATTCAAAGTTCTTGCGATCTTTACCTTCATCTTGGTTGCAAGTAAGCATTGCCCTCAAGGCTAAAGGTGAGCTGGATATGCTCACTTTTGATGAACTATACAACAGACTTAAATCTCTTGAGCCTGATGTTAGAAGTCCCTTTCGTGCATCCACTCCTAGTCACACAGCATTTGTTGGGGCCTCCTCCAATAAGATGACCCATGATCCAAGTCCAACTTACTCATCATCATCATCTTACACTACCACTCCATCAAGTTCTCAACCTAAATCTAGTGGTGTGTTGGAAGATGTTCTTCACTCTTTTGTTGCTGATTATGACACTCAGCAGCAACTAGCCTTTGTGGATTTTGAATAGTTGGATCCACTTGATATAAAGGAGATGAACTTGAAGTGGCAGGTGGCCATGCTTTCAGTGGACATCAAGAGGTTTGAGCGTAAGTCTGGGAGAAAGTTTGGTTTCCAGGGAAGAGATCCTGCTAGATTTGACAGAAAGAAATTCAAGTGCTATACTTGTAATCATATGGGTCACTTCTCAAGAGAATGCAAGGATAGGAAGGCTGGTGATGATGTGAGATATTCTTCCTATCAGCAGAGTCAAAAGGAAGCTGGAACTTCGAAGACTGGATCCTCCACAGCTCTTGTCACCATGGATGACCATGTCGACTGGAAGATGCATGAGAATGATGAAGGTCCTGGTGCTGAGAATATTGGATTCTTTGGCAAGCTTTGTACTTCAGAGGATAGGCATGATCAAGTTTCCTTGATGGGCATCTCTCGGGTACATAATTGTGTGTTTGGTTGTAGTGAAAGATATAATGAACTTAAGGAAGCCTATGCAGTTTTGAAACCTGAATATAATGAATGTTATGTTGAAGTTGAGGCTTATAAACAGGCTTTAAAAACATTAGAAAGACAAAAAGTTTGGTTTCAAAAGAATCAACTGGCTTATGATGAAAAGATAAGGGTGTTAGAAAGTGATATAGAATGTACTAAAATTGATTTAAAATGCACTGAGAAAGAAAAAGCTGATGTAGTTTCTGAAAACAAAGTGCTAAAAGAGAAACTAGATGAGGAAGTAGCTAGGCATAAAGAATGGTTATTAAATGGAAACAAGTTAGCTGGCTACATCTATAGCAGTCAATCTCCTAACTCAACAGTAGCTTTAAGATTTAAGAAGTATGTTGGCTTAGAAGCTAGGGATGACACAGGTAAATCTACACCAGCAGGATTAGATAATTTTGTAAAAGAAGGTGATTTACATGCTGTACGTGGACCTATTAGAGGTGAACACATGCCCATTGAACTGTCCATCACAGTTGACTTTGATGGATCACACCATCTTTATGGCAAAAAGTCAAAAGACTTGCCAGACCTTGATTCTTCATCTAATGACTTTGTCTCTTGTTCTGACAGTGACAAGTCCTCTGACCAAGGGTCTACTTCTTATACTAGTTGTGATTCAAGTGATAAGTCAGACCTTCCCAAGACCTCACCCAAGCCTACACCCAAGACTACCTACAAGCCTGTTAGAGTTGCTGCAGAGGAATCAAATTCCAAGACAGTTTCCTCTGAAGACTTGTTTTTTAATTCTTTGCATAATAATTCTGTTAAAAACAATTCTGTTAATGTTTGTGGTTTGAATGCTTCTACATGTAATAGAACATCTTTTACTTTGAATAAATCTTCTAAAAAGAAGACATATTTTGTTTATGGAAGTAAATTTCATTTGATTAAGGATTGTGATTTTCATGAGCAAAGAATGGGTGTATATGCTAGTCAAAAGAAATCTAGACCAATGTGGAAAAATGTTAATGATATACCACCTTTTGTTCCACAAGCAACTCATAATAAACCTTCTTCATTTCCTTGGAGAAGATCTGTTGCTAGACCATATGTGCAACCTACTAGTTCATATTTTCAACATGGTTATTGGCCTGGATGTGTTGACTCAATGTATGATGGGAAGGGATATAGGAATACTGTTGTCAAGCCCTTAGCAGGTTGTTCTTGGACTAAAAAGGGACCTAATTTTCAATGGAAACCCAAGAACAATAGTGGATCTTATACATCTGCATGGCCTAACTCTAATGATCCACAAGGCAGGCGCAAGTTAGTGATGACTTGAGCCTCTATAGTGTACTAATATTTTGTATATATTTTTGTTGTTGTTGTAGGATCATCCTCTTAAGCATAAGGAAGTTGGCATTGTTGACAGTGGTTGTTCCAGAAGCATGTCAGGAAACAGAGATATGATGCATAATTTCGTACCCATAGAAGGAGGAGGCAATATGACTTTTGGTGGAAGTGATGGTAGAATCACTGGGAAAGGCACCATCAAAACACCTTTACTGGATTTTGAGAATGTGTACTATGTAAGGGAACTGCAACACTTCAACTTGTTCTCAGTCTCACAAATTTGTGACACCAAGAACAAAGTACTCTTCTATGAGGATGAATGTCTTGTGCTATTTAAAGACTTCAAACTTCCAGAAGATTCATCAATTCTGCTGAGAGTTCCTAGAAATCACAATCTTTACAAATTCAACTTGAATGATGTTCAACCAGAAGGTGACCTAACTTGTTTGGTGGCTAAAGCATCCCTGGATGAGTCTACAAAATGGCATAGAAGGATGGCTCATGTGAACTTCAAGACCATAAACAAGCTTTCTAAACTGGGTCTTGTTGAAGGACTTCCTTCCAAAGTTTTCACCAATGAACATAACTGTCTTGCCTGCAACAAAGGAAAGCAACACAGAGCCTCATACAAAGCTATTACTACTATGAGCATTATTTCAGAACCTCTTCAGTTGCTACATATGGATCTTTTTGGTCCAACCCAAGTCAGAAGTATTGATCACAAGTATTTTTGTCTGGTAATCACTGATGACTATAGCAGGTTTTGTTGGGTATTCTTTTTGAGGACTAAAGATGAAACATCTAAAGTGTTGAAAGAGTTCATTACCCTTGTTGAAAACCAGTTGAATAAAAAGGTTAAAGGAATTTGGTGTGATAATGGGACAGAGTTCAAGAATGTTGTATTAATTGAACTCTGAAAGTCTAAAGGGATAAAAAGGGACTATAGCACTCCAAGAACCCCGCAACAAAATGGGGTAGCTGAAAGAAAGAATAGGACCTTAATAGAGGCAGCAAGATCCATGCTTGCAGAATCTAAATTACCCACTATGTTTTGGATGAAGCGGTTAGCACAGACTTGTTATGTACTGAACATGGTATCCATTACTAGACCTCATTTCAAGACACCTTATGAACTTCTCCTGGGAAAGTTCACGCTATTCACTACCTCAAACCTTTTGGATGTCAAGTGACCATTTTGAATACTAGTGATCCACTGGGTAAATTTGATGAGAAAGCTGATGAGGGGTATATTGTGGGTTATTCAGCTCATAGTAAGGCTTATAGGGTATACAATTTATCTGCTAAGAAGATTGAGGAGACTCTGAACACGAGATTTCTAGAAGACAAGCCTAATGTTCAAGGATAGGGTCATGTTTGGTCTTTTGACCTTGATTATAGCGATTACTTGGGTTATTCTAGACATGTGGCTAACCAAAATGCAGGTACACAAGAGTATCCCACTGACAACGCAGGTACCATGGATGCTGACTCTGATAGTGAGTTTGAGGATGATGAGCATCCTATTATTGTACCTTCCTTCTCCCCTAACCATTTTGCAGGTGATATTTCTAAAGTTACTTCTGATGAGAGTGAAGATGAGTCACACTATGCGGAGGATCTTGCTAGGCTTAAGAAACAAGAGTATGCAGCTAATCTTGAAGCTGAGAAGCTTGATGGGGAGGTTACAAGAGAAGCCGTCAGTGGAAACCATGATTCTTGTGACAGTGATCCTGTTTCTCCCAACAACACCAAATCTGCTGATAGCCCTGCTGTTTCTACTCCCATTTCTACTAGAGTGTCCACAAACTTTGGAGAACCTTATACACGCTTTCCAAGTCCTTCAGATCTTGGTAATCATCAACCCAAAGCTGGCATCTTCACATCACCTTCCTATGACAGTGATTTTGAGCCAACTATGACTAATCTTGATACATCTATTGAAGTCAACCCCACTGCTACAAAAAGGATCAACATTGCTCATCCTCAATCTAATGTTATTGATGATCCTCTAGCACCTGTTAGAACTAGAAGGACTGTGACAAGTTCTAAATATGGATAGGTTGCTTTTCTTTCCTCTGTCTCAAACCAGCAAAGGGACAATCACACAGACTTTAAGCATTGTCTGTTTGCTTGTTTTCTTTCTCAAGTGGAACCAACCAGTGTTACTCAAGCTCTTGAAGACTCAAGTTGGCTTGAAGCAATTCAAGAAGAGATGCAACAATTCAAAAATCAGCAGGTTTGGATCTTGGTACCACTACCTGATGGTAAGTATGCAATTGGGACAAAATGGATTTTGAAGAATAAGAGAGATGCAAGCGGTGTTGTGGTTAAAAACAAAGCAAGATTAGTGGCTCAGGGGTACAGGCAAGAGGAAGGAATTGATTATGATGAAGTGTTTGCACCTGTTGCTAGAGTTTAGGCCATTCGAATTTTCTTGGCCTATGCATCTTACATGGGGTTCATGGGATATCAAATGGATGTCAAAGGTGCTTTTCTGTATGGTGAAATAGAAGAGGAGGTTTATGTCACTCAACCCAAAGGATTTGAAGACCCAGATCATCCAAAACATGTTTACAAGGTTGTAAAAGCTCTCTATGGACTACATCAGGCACCAAGAGCATGGTATGCTAGGCTTTCATCATTTCTGCTGAAGCATGGTTATAGAAGAGGTGCCATTGACAAAACACTTTTCCTAAAGAAGAATTCCACAGACATCATACTTGTGCATGTTTATGTGGATGACATTATATTTGGCTCCACTAAAGAAGCTTGGTGCAGGGAGTTTGAGGAGCTGATGAAAGGAGAGTTTCAGATGAGTGCTATGGGGGAGCTTACTTTTTTTTGGGTCTCCAAGTTCAGCAGAAACCTGATGGTATTTTTATTAGTCAGGATAAATATGTTAGGGACATTTTGAAGAAGTTTGGTATGGAGAATGTCAGAACTGCCACTACACCTTATGAAGATCCAAAACCAAAGAACAATATTGAACCAGATTCAGTTGTGAATGTTCACTTATATAGATCTATGATTGGTTCATTGATGTATTTAACAGCTTCTTGGCCTGACATTACCTTTGTTGTGAGTGTTTGTTCTAGACATCAAGTCACTCCACTTGCTTCCCATCTGAATGTAGTCAAAAAGATCTTTAAGTACCTAAAAGGCCAACCCCATTTAGGTCTTTGGTACCTAAAAGAGTTTCCTTTTAAGTTGGAAGCATATAGTGATAGTGATTATCTTTGGTGCAAATCTGGATAGGAGATCCACAACTGGAGGTTGCCAATTCTTTGGAAAAAGATTGATTTCTTGGCAGTGCAAGAAACAAACTATTGTTGCTACCTCATCTATGAAGCGAGTATGTTGCTGCTGCCAATTGTTGTGGTCAGGTACTATGGATAAAAAATCAATTGTTGGATTATGGGTTTAACTTCATGAATACAACAATTTTTATTGATAATCAAAGTACCATATGCATTGTTAAAAATCCAGTTTTTCACAGTAGAACTAAGCATATTGAAATCAGGCACCACTTTATAAGAGATGCATATGAAAAACATTTGATAAAAGTGGTTAAGGTTCACACTGATGATAATGTGGCAGATTTATTGACTAAAGCTTTTGATGGACCTAGGTTTCAACACCTAGTTGTCAATATTGGGATGCTTAACCCTTAACTGCAAAGTTTGAGGGGAGGCATAGGCCTCAGGGGAAGCATATGCCTCAGGGGAGGATTCTTGTTGTAAACTTTGTAAATTATTGTTTATATTTTTGTTTGCTAACACTAACCAGCTAATGTTCCTTTAGTTTTGTTTATCTTGTTTTGGTTTGTGTGTTTCTCTATATCTGTCTTACAGATTGCATATATAAGTTGAAGTTCACCAAGTTTGGTTAATTGGAAAATGGTCAAGTAAGCTTAAAGCTTGTTTCTTCTGAAGAGAAGTACTGAAGTGATCTAAGTATTTCTACTGAAGAAAAGTACTGAAGTTAAATTTTTCATTCATTCAAGAAACAGTTTACAGCTTACAATCAACTTCAAATGAAAATACAAGACCATTTCTATACAAGATCTACCAAACCTATACTAGTTCCTATCGTCTATTACAAAAGCTAGTGGTCTAAGGTCTAAGGTTCAACAAGATACATCTATACAAGAACCATCATGTCCTACACCTTCAGCAGATGATCATGAAGTATTTCTTGCTGGAAGAAGTTTTAATCTGGATCCTATTGCTGATGTCTTTTCTACACCTATTGAAGATCTGTCTCAACATGTTTCTTCTGATTCTAACTTGGGTGTTTCTTCTGAAGTTCCTATTGTTGATACTCCTCATGATGATTCTGCTAAGGAGTCTGCTGATAAAGAGAAAGGAGTAATGATTGATGAAGAGCTTGGTTCAGATCTTGTGAGTGAACAGGAAAGGCAAGAACAAGCAAGGATGTTTGCTGAGTATGCAGATATGCAGAAGAGTCGTGCATTGGCTCAAAGCTTGAGGCTCAGTTTACTACCAATTTGCCTCCTGAGAGAGAAAGAGAAATTGATGAACTATCTACTCAGATCACTGATGAGAAATGGGATGCTTATACTCATCAAGCTGCATCTAATCCTACTCTTGCACAAAGTATTTTAGGAGCAGACTTTGATAGTGAGAATTTTGCTGCACAAATGATGGCTCTTGGACAACAAAGGAAGCAAGCTGCAGCTGCAAAGAAGAAAGCCATTGCTGCTCAAAAGGCTCAAGCTAAGAGACTGAGACCACAAACTGCAGCTCAGAAGAGAGCCTATATAAGGAATGTTGTGTATAACCAAAGCATTGCTATTTATCAGTCTGGTTTAACAAAGAAGCAAGTTTGGGCTTTAGATGATTCTGAGTTGAATAGCAAGTATCAGAAGATTATGAAACAAATTACACCATCTTCTACCTTAAAGAGGATTTCTGGTAGTGCAGATGCTCCAAAGGCAAAGAGAACCAAGAAAGTTTAGATTATGGATTTTATTTGATGATGTTACACCTAAGATGAGTTCTCTTGTTGTTACTTCTGAAGAATCTACTGAAGCTATACATTCAGCTGAAAGGGTTCACTCTGCTGAACCTCATGTTGTTTCTTCTGAAGCATTACCTAGTGTTGCACCTGTTGATAAAGTAGGAGCAGAGTTGGGTAAGAAATTTGAACAAGCAGCTGCTAAAGCTAAGAAGGCCAGAGAGTTGCTTGAGAAAATGTATGCCTTGCGTGGTGTTATTCTAATTACGTCTACTTCTACTTCTTCCATTCCTGCTAAAGATGTCCCTGATGAATCTGAGAAGGTACCATCTTCTGTATCTATGGGGATTTATATACCAGGTAGGAGGAAGAAAAGGATGTCTAAAAGGAGACACATTTCTCTAAGGAGATCTGTGAGATCAGCTGGGACACACATCTCTAGGGTTAAGAAATCTGACAGGGGTAGTTCGTTGGATCTAAAGGCTGCTGATTCAACTTTCATTAAAGAAGGATCTGTTGATGCTTTTCTTGAGGGGTCTCATGATGTTTTGACTGCTTGGACTTTGACTGATGGACAGCTTAACACCATTTTTAGGCTGGATAATTCTTCTATGCAGTTTAACTTCTTGAAGGAAATATTTCATATGGTGGATAGGCAAGATTTGAATACTCTGTATGGTCTTGTTACTAAGCATTATGCTAATCATTCACCACAGGGTTCTGGTTTATACTTGTTGGGTGATCTTCAAGTTTTGTTTGACTCTCAATCTCCAGATGGTAAAGGGTTTTCTATTTGGAAGAATTCACATAAGTGGAAGGTTGAGACTTGGAGATTTTATCCTATGCCATGTGTGCATGTGGTGGAGACAAAGTGTGGGATGACTGTGTGTATGTTCTCTGATAGGCTTTACCCTTTGTCTGTGTTATTGATGGAAACAATGCTTAGAAAGAAGTTGGAAGTTCCACCTGATCCAGTTGGGAATGATAAGCTACATGCTGAACAATTGGTTGGTTTGAATGAGACTCAGCTTCTGAAACATCAAGCATCATCTTGATTATGGTATCTTGTATTATTTGTATTATTTATTTCTTTCTTTGTTTCATTCTTACTTAAAAAAAAATCTATGTATCTTTTTTGTTTATCTAACTTTTCTTGCAGGTTTGTTGTACATTGTTGATGCTTATCGACTCACCAGCTGTGCCTTGTGTACATCAAAGAGTTGGCTAGTCCAAAGGGTACAGCTTTGGTAAAGACACATCAAATCTGTTGTTGGGTCTATTAGATTTGATGATACAAAACAAGAAGAATGAAACATGAAGGACTTAATATGACAAGAAGGAAACCTACAAAAAGATTGAGGGACTTGCTTGCAAAAGAAGTTTTATTTATTAGTCCTTATCCTCTAGTATATAAAGAGGACATAGGTGTAGGTTTTAATTATGTCTTCCAAGATGTAGTCGACTAAAGGTGTGTGTGTGTAACCTAGGCGTAGCATATAAACGCCTAGGGATAGTTAGTTAGTGTTAGATCATGTCTTTGATCTTTATTATAGTTAGTTAGTTTATGGTGATAAAAACCTTGTTCAATAACAAAGTATTGTTTTGATTATTCCGCTGCTTATTATCTTTGTTATTGATCCCTAGCTGAGCTTATAAACGATCTTTCACAATTGGTATCAGAGCGGGGAGCTCTTGATATAGGGTTTATTCAAGGTTTTATTGAAGCAGTAAACGTTGTCGAAGAATACAGATTCAAAAAGAAAAAAAATCGCTAGAAGCAGTTTTAATAAAGATCTGATTCATTCGTTTTAAGTGATTAATTATATATTCGTGAGGTAATCATATTTGACTTCTCGTGGAATCTTAAAGCAGTCGATACTAATTAATTATATTCGAATGATAATAGTTGACATGTGATGTAAAGTGGGCACGTGAATCCATTCGAATGATATATCTGTTCATGCGATTAATATTGAATTAAAAGATGCACGTGGGATTGTGTAATCATGTGATTTTTTTTATTTACTTTGGTCTATCGTTATACACGCAAGACAGTGGGGATATCACGTGAGATTTGATTCAAGAAAGGATAGGATTCGGTGTGGTGTAATACATGTTTCTTACGGTGGAACTGTTTTTTGATTGGTCTACACTAGAAGGTAACAGTGATTTTAATTGGACTTGCGCTTTGATTCACGTGGGATGCATAACTTTTGAGTTATTATATTGATATCATGGCCTTTTGCACATGGGGTTCGAATTTTAATTGGTGAGTCAAAGACAGTTTATGATATATTTTATTGAAAGTACTACTTATGCTCAAGGTGCTGCTTGAGTTTTTATAAAGTACTGCTTTTCTCAAGAATTAAAAGTACTGCTGCTGCTATCCATAATCGTGAAAGTACTGCTGTTGCGTTTTCTTCAAAGTACTGCTGCTCGTATTAATTTTCAAGGTACTGCAGATTTTGTTTGAAAGTACTGCAGTTCATAAAAGTACTATTTTTTTATGAAAGTACTGCTCCTTCTCAAAGTACTGTATAATGGTTTATTACAAGGTGATTTGAAATCAAGGGGAAGTCGAGCATAAAGATTGTTATGGATTTTTGGACGACACACACACAGGTTATTGTTCACACACACAAGGAGTTTGGTGATTTGTTCTTAAAAGGATTTAAAAGCTTGTTTTGGAGATTTATTGAAGAATTGATTACGAAGAGGATTATTTATCACTTATTTGAAGGTGAAGTGGAATTACTTAGTTTGTGTTCTTATCATATAGCTTGATGAATCTAGCAACGTGTGATTTTTCTTATGATGCTCTATGCACACATTGGCTATCAATTGAAGGAGTTACATTGTAGTGCTCAGTGTCTCATACTAGTTGAGGATTCTTGTCAAGGGATTGCGGTCTACTTATATTTGGTGGATATAAGTATGGAGTTCCGTGGATAGTACAAGATTTAAGACACAAGTTTGGGAAATTCTACTTCTTCATCAAATTCGTTATACTCGGTTTTCTTCACAAGTAATCATTACATAAAGCCTACAGATTTTGAAGAATCAAGATGATGGTTATCATATGGGTTTCAGGGGAAGCTTATTGTTGAATGTTTAATCATCTACATGCACCACTCAAGGGGAAGTGTTTGATTTTTACTACTGTTGATCATTATTACTACTGCTAGTTGGAGTTTTCTACTGTTTTGGATCCATTTTTCTTATGATGCGTAATGGTGGGTGATTTGAAGCATTGGAAGTCTTAGATTGGAAGTATGATATTGGTTCGTAGTGGTCAAGATCATTATTTGCATATGTTCTCTATTTGTTGATAACAAAAAGGGGAAGAGATGTTTGAGTGACATGTTCAAGTCAAGGGGAAGCATGGAAGACAAGATTGTTTCATTCATGGTGAGATTTAATTATCTCAACTTCTGCTACTTCGTCTAGGGAAGTTCGTACAAGAATCGTGTTTGTTTTGTCATCATCAAATAGGGGAAGATTGTTGGGTCTATTAGATTTGATGATACAAAACCAGAAGAATGAAACATGAAGGACTTAATATGACAAGAAGGAAACCTACAAAAAGATGGAGGGACTTGCTTGCAAAAGAAGTTTTATTTATTAGTCCTTATCCTCTAGTATATAAAGAGGACATAGGTGTAGGTTTTAATTATGTCTTCCAAGATGTAGTCGACTAAAGGTGTGTGTGTGTAACCTAGGCGTAGCGTATAAACGCCTAGGGATAGTTAGTTAGTGTTAGATCATGTCTTTGATCTTTATTATAGTTAGTTAGTTTATGGTGATAAAAACCTTGTTCAATAACAAAGTATTGTTTTGATTATTCCGCTGCGTATCATGTTTATTATCTTTGTTATGGATCCCTAGCTGAGCTTATAAACGACCTTATCATCTGTTGATAGCTGTAATGGTTTGCTCAAAATCATAGGGTCTGCAACACACCCATGCTTAATTGCTGAGGGTTGTATGGTCATCAATTCACCATGGTTTATTCCTTTTTGGAATTCAAGAATTGGCTAGCCCACACGTATATGGCTTGTGGTAAAGGCAGTGGAATACCATATTGGGTTTTCAATTCACCAAAGGTGATTCTTTCCCCTAAGAATTGACTAGTCCTGAGCAAACGTCTATAGGTAAAGACATCTCAAATCCGTTTATGGTTGCTGATTTGCTAATAAATCAGATGGTTATCAGTGTACCATAGTTTTTGAACTTAAACATTTGGCTACTCCAGTAGTGATGGCTATTGGTAAAGAGACATCAAATCCATTATTTTCAATGATTCACCTCTCACAGGAGTTAACACACCTGGATGTGATGAGAATAGTATGAAACTAATATGTTTTGATGTACATTTTGTCATTTGTTGCTGCAAAGATTTGGAGTTTCAAAGTTTTGTCATCATAGAGATGTAATTGTTTTGGTTCTTTGCTGCTGATGTTCAAGTACAATTCTCAAGTTCTGAAGCGTTAAAGATCTATCAAGAAACTTGAACTTAACCTAGTCAAATTCCAGTTTAGGGGAGGATTGTTGGGA
Source organism: Chrysanthemum makinoi (assembly GCA_910596185.1). Taxonomy (NCBI): domain Eukaryota; kingdom Viridiplantae; phylum Streptophyta; class Magnoliopsida; order Asterales; family Asteraceae; genus Chrysanthemum; species Chrysanthemum makinoi. Next base: position 14,690,222 of record OU343221.1, on the reverse strand, counting down.
ATTCTGCTAAGTATGAATTATCTTTGAATTCTTTGCCGATGGATTCTGCTGAAGTGCAAGGATTCTGCTGAAGAAGTAATTCTACTGAAGTATTAAAACTGTGTAGATGGTTTATGCGGAGATAGTTATTCCGCTATTCTATAGTTAGTTAGGATATGCATGAGCTTTATTAGGAAGTGATAATGTATATATCTTATTTAGTTTTATGTTTATACGTTTCTTGGGAAACGGTTTAGGGTTCCTTGTCAATAAAAGGAACACAATAGTATGAGTTATGTACGACATTGAAAAACAAAGTTTTAATATAATTAAAAGATCCATAGAGGATCATAGAGTTCTTAGTTATTTGTGTTATTACTTGTGTTTGATTTCCGCTAAAGACTACAAGTTATAGAGACTGTCTTTTAGTGTGTTTTTGATTACATAAGCATAACTAACAATCTACGAGTGCTCAAAGATCTATCAAGGTTTAAGGTTCAACAGGTTTAATCTAAACGGTTTGATAAGAAGCGGTTTGATAAGGAGCGGTTTGATAAAAAAACGTTTGATTTAAGCGGTTTGTATTACAGCGGTTTGACAATCCTGCAATTTGACCAATGCGATTTGATCAAAAAATTAGAGTTTTGACTATTACTGTTTGACTACTTGCGGTTTGACCACTTGGGGCTTGACCAAAGTTAACTTTTTACGTCAAAACATCAAACGGCCATAACTTTTAAACCGTAACTTTGTTCTCAGCGAAATACCTGTAAAAACGACCAGAACAGCCTGAACCAGTAGGAACCAGTTAGAACTAGTTAAGAACTGGATATTCCTGCCAAGAACCAGTTAGAACCAGTTAAGAGCTAGCTATTCCGGCCAATAAATAGTTAGATCTAAATAGGAACCAGCTATTCCGGCCAAGAACCAGTTAGATCCAGCTAAGAACTGCCTATTCCGGCCAAGAACCAAACAAACCAGTTAGAACCAAATAAGAACTAGCTATTTTGGCCAACAACCAGTAAGAACCAGTTAAGAACATGCTATTTTGGACAAGAACCAGTTAGATCCAGCTAAGAACTGCCTATTCCTGTTAGGATTTAGAAAATCCATAGTGAAGTGTCGGTCACCCCAACTATTGTCTAGCATATGTTAGCTCGTAGAAATTACGTTACATATTAGTTAGTTAGTTAGTTAGAGTAACACCGTGGAGGACGGACGGGTCTTTACCCACTGTATGCCTGATCCACAGCCCAACAGAGGGCGTATTATGTAAAACTATAAATACCCTCTACCTCTCAAGGTAGAGGGTTGGATTTCTTAATCTAACCTTCTCTTTGTTTTTCTCTCACTTTCTCTTTGTAGAAAGCATCCCATCTACCACTTTCTCTCTCTAAGTTTCTTGCAAAGATTCGAACCATATAATTGATTGTTTGTGTGTTACAATAACCAATATCCAAAAATTGGTATCAAGAGCCATGGTTAGATAAAAAAGATTGGTTTTTTTTTGGCTTTATTTGTTCGAATTCTATACCCTAAAAGTGTTAAAGTTTGAATTTTGTTAGTACTTTTGTGTTTAGAATCATCAAAAGTGCTTAGGTTTTGGTTTGGAAGGCTTAAGTCATCTTGGTTATAGTGTTTTGGATTGGAAAAGTTTAGTTTTTGAAGAGTTTCAAGGAAGCGGTTTGAGTCTCGTACTATTTTCTTGTATGCGGTTTGATGTCATTTGACTGCGATTTGATCTGATCAAGGAAGCGATGTGTCAAGTTCTTGGATGCGGTTTGTCTAGATTCGTTGTATCGGAAGCGATTTGACTTAAGCGGTTTGACGTAAGCGGTGTGACATAAGCGGTTTGACTTAAGCGGTTTGACTTAAGTGGTTTGACTCAAGCGGTTTGTCTTTAGCAGTTTGACATAAGCGGTTTGACTCAAGCGGTTTGTCTTCAGCGGTTTGATCTAAGCGGTTCGATACGAAGCGGTTTGAGTTAAGCGGTTTGATAAGAAGTGATTTGATAAAAAGCAGTTTGATCAGAAGCGGTTTGATGAAAAGCTGTTTGATTTAAGCGGATTGTATTCCAGCGGTTTGACAATCCTGCAATTTGACCAATGCGATTTGATCATAAAATTATAGTTTTGACTTTTACGGTTTGACTACTTACGGTTTGACAACTTGCGGCAGCGAAAGTTGACTTTTTAACGTCAAAACTTCAAACGGCCATAACTTTTGAACCGTAACTCCGTTCTCAGCGAAATACCTGTCAAAACGACCAAAACAGCCTGAACCAGTAGGAACCAGTTAGAACTAGTTAAGAACCGGATATTCCTGCCAAGAACCAGCAAGAACTAGTTAAGAACTAGCTATTCCGACCAATAAATAGTTAGATCCAATTAGGAACCAGCTATTCCGGCCAAGAACCAGTTAGATCCAGCTAAGAACTGCCTATTCCGGCCAAGAACCAGTACAAACCAGTTAGAACCAAATAAGAACTAGCTATTCCGGCTAATAACCAGTAAAAACCAGTTAAGAACATGCTATTTTGGCCAAGAACCAATTAGATCCGGCTAAGAACTGCGTATTCCTGTTAGGATTTAGAAAATCCATCGTGAAGTGTCGGTCACCCCAACCTGTTAGGACCTTTCATTTCTTAATCTAACCTTCTCTTTGTTTTTCTCTCACTTTCTCTCTCTTGAAAGCATCCCATCTCCCACTTTCTCTCTTTAAGTTTCTTGCTAAGATTCGAACCATATAATTGATTGTTTATGTGTTACTATAACCAATATCCAACAATTGGTATCAGGAGCCATGGTTAGATCATAAAGATTGGTTTTTGTTGTGTTTTATTGGTTCGAATTCTATACCCTAAAAGTGTTAAAGTTTGAATTTTTTTAGTACTTTTGTGTTTAGAATCATCATAAGTTCTAAGGTTTTGGTTGGGAAGACTTAATTCATCTTGGTTATAGTGTTTTAGATTTTAAAAGTTTAGTTTTTGAAGAGTTTCCAGGAAGCGGTTTGAGTCTCGTACTATTTTCTTGTATGCGGTTTGATGTCATTTGGATGCGATTTGATCTGATTAAGGAAGCGATTTGTCAAGTTCTTGGAAGCGGTTTGTCTAGATTCATTGTATCGAAGCGGTTTGACTTAAGCGGTTTGACGTAAGCGGTTTGACATAAGCGGTTTGACTTAAGCGGTTTGACTCAAGCGGTTTGTCTTTAGCGGTTTGACATAAGCGGTTTGACTTAAGCGGTTTGTATCAAGCGGTTTGTCTTCAGCGGTTTGATCTAAGCGGTTTGATAAGAACCGGTTAGAGTTAAGCGGTTTGATTAGAAGCGGTTTGATAAAAAGCGGTTTGATTTAAGCGGCTTGTATTCCAGCGTTTTGACAATCCTGCGATTTGGTCAAAAAAATTGATTTTTGACTTTTACGGTTTGACTACTTGTGGTTTGACCACTTGCGGCTTGACAAAAGTTGACTTTTTAGGTCAAAACTTTAAACGATCATAACTTTTGAACCGTAACTCCGTTTTCAGTGAAATACCTGTCAAAACGACCGGAACAGCCTGAACCAGTAGGAACCAGTTAGAACTAGTTAAGAACCGGATATTACGGCCAAGAACCAGTAAGAATCAGTTAGAACCATTTAATAACTAGCTATTTTGGCCAAGAACCTGTTAGATCCAGCTAGGAAATGTCTATTACGGCCAAGAACCAGCAAACTAGTTTGAACCAGATAAGAACTAGCTATTCCGGCCAATAATCAGTAAGAACCAGTTAAGAACATGCTATTTTTGCCAAGAACCAGTTAGATCCAGCTAAGAACTGCCTATTCCTGTTAGGATTTAGAAATCCATAGGTAAGTGTCGGTCACCCCAACTATTGTCTAGCATATGTTAGCTCGTAGACATTACGTTATCTATTAGTTAGTTAGTTAGTTAGAGTGACACCGTGGAGGACGGACGGGTCTTTACCCACTGTATGCCTGATCCACAGCCCGATAGAGGGCGTATTATGTAAAACTATAAATACCCTCTACCTCTCAAGGTAGAGGGTTGGACCTTTCATTTCTTAATCTAACCTTCACTTTGTTTTTCTCTCACTTTCTCTCTCTAGAAAGCATCCCATCTCCCACTTTCTCTCTTTAAGTTTCTTGCTAAGATTCGAACCATATAATTGATTGTTTATGTGTTACAATAACCAATATCCAACAATTGGTATCAAGAGCCATGGTTAGATCATAAAGATTGGTGTTTGTTGTGTTTTATTGGTTCGAATTCTATGCCCTAAAAGTGTTAAAGTTTGAATTTTTTTAGTACTTTTGTGTTTAGAATCATCATAAGTTCTTAGGTTTTGGTTGGGAAGACTTAAGTCATCTTGGTTATAGTGTTTTAGATTGGAAAGGTTTAGTTTTTGAAGAGTTTCCAGGAAGCGGTTTGAGTCTCGTACTATTTTCTTGTATGCGGTTTGATGTCATTTGGGTGCGATTTGATCTGATTAAGGAAGCGATTTGTCAAGTTCTTGGATGCGGTTTGTCTAGATTCATTGTATCGAAGCGGTTTGACTTAAGCAGTTTGACGTAAGCGGTTTGACATAAGCGGTTTGACTTAAGCGGTTTGACTCAAGCGGTTTGTCTTTAGCGGTTCGACATAAGCGGTTTGACTTAAGCGGTTTGTATCAAGAGGTTTGTCTTCAGCGGTTTGATCTAAGCGGTTTGATAAGAAGCGGTTAGAGTTAAGCGGTTTGATAAGAAGCGTTTGATAAAAAGCGGTTTGATTTAAGCGGCTTGTATTCCAGCATTTTGACAATCCTGCGATTTGACCACTGCGATTTGGTCAAAAAAATTGATTTTTGACTTTTACGGTTTGACTACTTGCGGTTTGACCACTTGCGGCTTGACAAAAGTTGACTTTTTACGTCAAAACTTTAAACGGTCATAACTTTTGAACCGTAACTCCGTTTTCAGTGAAATACCTGTCAAAACGACCGGAACAGCCTGAACCAGTAGGAACCAGTTAGAACTAGTTAAGAACCGGATATTACGGCCAAGAACCAGTAAGAATCAGTTAGAACCATTTAATAACTAGCTATTTCGGCCAATAAATACTTAGATCCAAATAGGAACCAGCTATTCAGGCCAAGAACCTGTTAGATCCAGCTAAGAACTGTCTATTCCAACCAAGAACCAGCAAACTAGTTTGAACCAGATAAGAACTAGCTATTCCGGCCAATAATCAGTAAGAACCAGTTAAGAACATGCTATTTTTGCCAAGAACCAGTTAGATCCAGCTAAGAACTGCTTATTCCTGTTAGGATTTAGAAAATCCATAGGTAATTGTCGGTCACCCCAACTATTGTCTAGCATATGTTAGCTCGTAGACATTACGTTATCTATTAGTTAGTTAGTTAGTTAGAGCAACACCGTGGAGGACGGACGGGTCTTTACCCACTGTATGCCTGATCCTCTACCTCTCAAGGTAGAGGGTTGGACCTTTCATTTCTTAATCTAACCTTCACGTTGTTTTTCTCTCACTTTCTCTCTCTAGAAAGCATCCCATCTCCCACTTTCTCTCTTTAAGTTTCTTGCTAAGATTTGAACCATATAATTGATTGTTTGTGTGTTACAATAACCAATATCCAACAATTGGTATCAAGAGCCATGGTTAGATCATAAAGATTGGTTTTTGTTGTGTTTTATTGGTTCGAATTCTATACCCTAAAAGTGTTAAAGTTTGAATTTTTTAAGTACTTTTGTGTTTAGAATCATCATAAGTTCTTAGGTTTTGGTTGGGAAGACTTAAGTCATCTTGGTTATAGTGTTTTAGATTGGAAAAGTTTAGTTTTTGTAGAGTTTCCAGGAAGTGGTTTGAGTCTCGTACTATTTTCTTGTATGCGGTTTGATGTCATTTGGGTGCGATTTGATCTGATCAAGGAAGCGATTTGTCAAGTTCTTGGATGCGGTTTGTCTAGATTCGTTGTATCAGAAGCGGTTTGACTTAAGCGGTTTACGTAAGCGGTTTGACATAAGCGGTTTGACTTAAGCGGTTTGACTTAAGTGGTTTGACTCAAGCGGTTTGTCTTTAGCGGTTTGACATAAGCGGTTTGACTCAAGCGGTTTGTCTTCAGCGGTTTGATCTAAGCGGTTTGATAAGAAGCGGTTTGAGTTAAGCGGTTTGATAAGAAGCGGTTTGATAAACAGCGGTTTGATTTAAGCGGTTTGTATTCCAGCGGTTTGACAATCCTGAAATTAGACCAATGCGATTTGATCAAAAAATTAGAGTTTTGACTTTTATGGTTTGACTACTTGCGGTTTGACCACTTGCGTTTTAACCAAAGTTGACTTTTTACGTCAAAACTTCAAACGGCCATAACTTTTGAACCGTAACTCCGTTCTCAGCGAAATACCTGTCAAAACGACTAGAACAGCCTGAACCAGTAGGAACCAGTTAGAACTAGTTAAGAACCGGATATTCCTGCCAAGAACCTGTAAGAACCAGTTAGAATCAGTTAAGAACTAGCTTTTCCGGCCAATAAATAGTTAGATCCAAATAGGAACCAGCTATTCCTTCTAAGAACCAGTTAGATCCAGCTAAGAACTACCTATTCTGGCCAAGAACCAGTACATACCAATTAGAACCAGATAACAACTAGCTATTTCGGCCAATAACCAGTAAGAACCAGTTAAGAACATGCTATTTTGGTAAAGAACGAGTTAGATCCAGCTAAGAACTGCCTATTCCTGTTAGGATTTAGAAAATCCATGGTGAAGTGTCGGTCACCCCAACTATTGTCTAGCATATTTTAGCTCGTAGACATTACATTATCTATTAGTTAGTTAGTTAGTTAGTTAGAGTAACACCATGGAGGACTGTCGGGTCTTTACCCACTGCATGCCTGATCCACAGCCCGCCAGAGGGCGTATTATGTAAAACTATAAATTCCCTCTACATCCCAAGTTAGAGGGTTGGACCTTTCATTTCTTAATCTAACCTTTCTCTTTGTTTTTCTCTCACTTTCTCTCTGTAGAAAGGATCCCATCTCCAACTTTCTCTCTCTAAGTTTCTTCCTAAGATTCGAAACATATAATTGATTGCTTGTGTGTTACAATAACCAATATCCAACAATTGGTATCAGGAGCCATGGTTAGATCATAAAGATTGGTTATTTGTGTGTTTTATATGTTCGAATTCAATACCCTATAATTGTTAAAGTTTGAATTTTGTTAGTACTTTTGTGTTTAGAATCATCATAAGTGTTTAGGTTTTGGTTTGGAAGGCTTAATTCATCTTGGTTATAGTGTTTTGGATTGGAAAAGTTTAGTTTTTGAAGAGTTTCAAGGAAGCGGTTTGAGTGTTGGGATACAGAAAGTCAAAGTACTGAAGAGTCAAAGTCTTTGAAGAAGTCAAACTACTGCTAATGAAGAATGTCAAAGTACTGCTCATTCATCAAAGTATTGCATGCTTAAAGGACTGCTATGCAAAGTCGTTAAGGATTAATGTGTAATTTCTAGAATGTTCTAAGCTTAATATAGTATTACTTGTCGTACAAGGTTACAAATTGTAAACCGACTAGGGTTATCCTTAAGCCTATAAAAGGACCCCTAGGTTGGCATTAGAGAATACGTGTTTTTAGAGTTTTAGAGAAGTACGATATTAGAGTTTTAGAGTTGTTAAAAAATCTGCATAACAAGCAGATTTAGAGTTATTAATAATATCGTTGAAAGTTAAAGTTAATTCTTCTTAGCTTTGTTAAGTAAATTCCGCATACTTAATAGAGTTTGCTCAGTGTTTCATTGTTAATAACTTAGGATTTATCCGAGGTTATTAAACCCTTAACAAGCTATATAGTTAGTTTGGTTAGAGTACATCGATCCAACAAGTGGTATCAGAGCTTGTGTGGAAACTCTGACTAAGAAGAAACCCTCAAACCCTACTTAACAAAACCCTAAAGATTTCGACTAAAGTTGCACCACCACCATCCATCACCTCACTAAGAATACCAATCATCAAGAAGGGAGAATACGATCTATGGAGCATGAAGTTGAGGCAATATATTGCAATTACAGACCATGCTCTGTGGAATGTGAATGTCAATGGTAATGAAGTTGTGGATGAACCTGTATACATTCCTGGACAACCAAAAGTACCTAAACCCATCTTGCCAGCCGCTACAATAAGGAATCAAGAGAAGGCTCTCAACATACTCTTGTCTGCTATACCTGATGGTCATCTACTCAAGTTTCATGATGCTAAGGATGCAAAACAGTTATGGGATGCTCTCAAGACAAGGTTTGGAGGTAATGATGCTTCCAAGAAGATGCACAGAAATCTGTTGAAGAAACAGTTTGAAACTTTCACTGTTGGTGAAAGAGAAGGTCTTGATCTTTGCCTATGATCGATTTTAGAATCTCCTCAGGATGCTAGAGTTATACAAGGCAGAGGTATCTATTAAAGATGCAAATCATAAGTTCTTAAGGACCTTGCCATCTACATGGCATGTAATTGCAACCATGATCAGAGGACAACCAGGTTTGGACACTATGGACTTTGAAGATCTCTACAATCATCTGAAGGTGTATGAGCATGAGATGAAAGGCCAAACAAGTTCAAAGTCTCACAGTATAGCGTTTGTGTTTTCTGAAAAGAGAGGCAGTACTTCTACTAAAAGTACTGCTTACCCTACTCAAAGTACTGTTGCTCAAAGTATTGGACATCCTACTTATACTATCACAACCATGACCAACCCCACATCATCACCAACAAACACCCTCCATTCTGATGAAGTCGTATGCTCATTATTTGCTCAGCAAGCTACCTTACATGTTACTTATGAAGAAGACTTGTCACAAATTGAAGAGGATGTTCTTGAAGAGATTGATATAAGGTGGCAGGTTGCTATGATCACTGCAAGAATCAAGAAGTTCATGAAGAAAACAGGAAGAGGCATTGACTTCAAGCCTAAGCAGGGTATCACTTTTGACAAATCCAAGATTGAATGCTTTAACTGTCAGAAGACTGGACACATTGCAAGGGAATGCAGGTTTGCTAAATATCAGGCAAACAGGATAACTGATAACGCTACACGCGTCGTTCGGGGTCAAAGGAACTTCCTTTTCTTCGAGCAAGTTTTATAACACCCTAGGTAGTGAACCTAATCGTTGTAGTGTAGTATTAGGGTAAGCCACGGGTATTGATATCGTTCTCTAGGGGAATAGGAATGATAGTGAGAAGTTACTACGCTAAGGTTGGGGTTGAGGAAGATTATTTTTTTATGTTTTTATGTATTTTAGAAATTAGAAATGTACGAATCTCGGGGTTTGGATTTGGGGGTTGGTATTTCTACCGATTACTCTACTTGTCTACTTATCTAATCTAAGGTGTATGTAGTCTATGTCTAATTATTGTGTGCTCGTATGATGGTTTAAAGATGTGTTTACTTAGGTTTTATTACTCCTTAATTATCTCCTATTGATGGTTGAATTGTCACGTCCTTATTCTTAATCGCGTTGTGTGTCTAAGGTCGTAGGGTATGCGTTTATCCCTAACTCTTTGAAACTACTAAAGGGTCTCGTCTACAAAATCTCTAGGATTTATAAACTCTAACTCTAAGGTACTCTTTGGATGGTTTAGCCTACAACTACTCTAGGTGTCATAGTCTAAGGTTCACAAAGATTAATCAAGCATTAGCTACACAACGAATGACCTATCGCATTACTAGATCATTAACAATTAAGATAAGAGACAACCAATCAATATTCAATAGTTAAGTTTCATATTCCCTAAGCAAACACACAAGTAAATTAACCAGACATGGAGAACATGCAAGCATACACACAAATAATTGAAGACATAATTGAATTAATGAAGTAAAACACTTATCTTGATGTAAGATAGGGTTTAGAACCCTAAAATACTGTACAAGACAGCCTTGGTTCGGTTTAGGTTTTTACTCCAAAAGACTACACACTGAAAACTAAAAAATTCGGATTCTATATATAAGATTACAATCGCGACAGTGTCACCCTTTGATTTGTGACGCCGTCGGGTCGCCGTCATTAGGGTTTTGTATTGGCCACGTTAGTCTTGCGACGGCGTCACCTTATGCTTGTGACGCCGTCCCCTTCACTCTCTGACGCCGTCTGGATCAAATCTAGGCCGTCTGAGTTGCGATGACCTACTCTTTTAAAGCCTGACACCGTCACTTGAAAATAAGCAATTTGGCTACTGAGCCGTCACAAAAGTGATGCGACGGCGTCACAGATAACACTTGACGCCGTCCCCTTGTGTTTCAGCAGCTTGAGTGTCTCGATTCTTGACTTTGGCCATTTTCTTCGTATATTCACGCCTTTTCGTCCGAATAAGTGTCATTCCATCATTTTGCCTTCAAGATACCTAAAAAGTGAAAAGGAACGATATTAAGTAATAACGGATACAAAAGTGATCAAATAAGGGCTTAAACGACCCCTCAAAAAGGTACATTTTAAAACCTTATCAAATATCCCTACACTTGGTATTTGCTTCTCCTCAAGCAAATGTGCTTTTAGCCAATTAATTTATAAGTTAGGGGTCATGAAGCATTGGTTTAAAACAATCCACAACACATATAAGCCCCGCAAAAGTCATAACAAGCACGGAAATTACATACTCTCACCTCACATGGGGTGTTTGGGTACTCACATCTCTCGGGTGTATATGATATATAACAAGTTGGAAGTGGAAGATAAACACTCATTCACCGGTCCTAGTACATAGATTACCATAGGCTTGAGAATGGATCAAATCTCCATCGCTTTGGCGTAAGCACCTAGGAAAGACTATCAAAGAGGTCTTTTAAAGGGTTGTAATGTTAGGCTTACGGTAGGAAAACAAAGGGTTTGGTGGGATAAGCTATTTAGTGGTGGCAAGTCAAAAATCTTTATGTTACAAACATTCGAAAAATGACGTTGCTAAGCCAAGACTCGACACTCTAAACTCTAGATAACTGAAACAAACAAACATAAATTAAAGATAGATGTAGGATGGCAGCCCATCTGTTTCTTTTTTTTCTTTTTTTTTCAACACTCTATTTTTTTCTTTTTCTCTTTTTTTTTTTATTTTTTTTTCATACGCTTTTACTCTACCATCCTCTACGGTAACATCAAAATGATATGGATTTATAGGCACATCCCTACACTTGAGTTTTTGTTACTCTAACACTAATTTGACCCGAATTGAAAAGATCAAAACACTTGGAGTACATTATTACGCAAATAAAGGGGATTTGAATTTAACGTTCCCTTCCCGTCATTTCATAAACTTTAACTTTTCCCATGAGTCCCAATCGTCCCAAAACTGTATACAAAGGATATGACTCGACTTAGCAACTCATGCAAGCAACTAGATAATTGAACTAAGGGTTTTTAGGGTGATAACAATAATGCACTAAAAGTGAGTGCATACAGGGTAGGCTAAGGCGATTTGGGTGTACATTTGGTGGTGGGGTGGAAACAATGCTCTTCATTGATATTCTGGAAAACCGAAACATCACGAGAACCGCGAAAAGGATAGGCTCTGAGAGGTTAACTAGGGGTATCGTGTACTAAAGATGAGTACAACGCAAGGGTGTGGGGGAATTACTCAATCGATGTGGAAGAACTAATTATATTACTGGTATCAAATAGGGGTTATCCTAATGCCTCTTATCATTTAGTTATTCCTAACTACACAAGTGTAGTCTTACTAGCGATCTCGGGATGCATACAAAACAAGATCTAGAATCTAATATACTACCAGTTCACACTCTAAGCATTAAAGATGAATGCTTTAATTCCTACTAATCTAAGGGCGATCCTCATATTTTGGGTGGAATTTAAGTGGTAAAGGGTTTTTGTGCTAGTCATGCGACTTCCTATCCGTGAGACGCTTTTATTAAGACTAATGGCCCATTCCTATATGTCATGAAAAATTTTAAATTTGGTGCCAAAATTACCCTAACCAACATTTTCTCATGGTTTATTACACAAATACAATTGAACAAAGCAAACAATCAAGGATAAGCATAGTTTCAAAGTTCCCGTTTTATTTTCCCTCCCTACACTTAAACTGAACATTGTCCCCAATGTTCCCCGAAAGTATCAAAGTTATGATAATAGAAGGTAATAAAAATGAAAGAAACTAATACTCCCCTGATTAGCTCGGTAGGATCCGTGTGTGAAGTAGTGGTTAAATCCTTTCCAAGAAGAATGTATGCGTGAAAAGCTCCTTCCAATCTTATGTATCTTCTTCTTAATAAATTAAACCTGCACACTTGAAGAAAACAAACGAAACCTTCGCGTAAAATCGGCGGTAATAATATATATAAGACTACTAAACTAGGATATAATGCTTGTGGAATGGATGTTTACAGAAATTTTGGAAAATCAAGACCTGGAAAATTCCAAAATTTATAAGTAGCACAGAAAACGAGAAAAAAGTAATTTGTTGTTTTTGCTCCTTCCTGACACCGTCAGGTTGCGATCCTGACGTCGTCAGGTTATCCTGACAAAAATTGTTCTGCGATTTTCTGGAAAAAATTCTGGAAAATTTACATCTTTAAAATCTGGAAAAATTTTCTGCAAAACACCCATTATGACTCGATACAAGCATTTGACTCGAATAAACACACATGCATATCTTTTAATTAATTGCAATTCTCATGTTCACGTTTCTTTTGAAAACGTGTGTAATCCTCCCTTCACTTATCCTTTATGTAAAATACCTTTATATGCAATTAAGACGAGGTTAAAAACAAAATAAAGCATTTTTAAAAATTTAAACATGAGAATAAGCAATCAATAAAAGATATATGACACTAACAAGCAAACAATTAAGCATGGGTTGCCTCCCACGAAGCGCTTTTTCTTATTTATGAGTCTTGTAGCTAGACTCGTAGTTGTACTCCTACGTGACTTCATTACCGTCACCTTCTCCCTCATGACAGTCACTAGTGGGTGGTTCCATGTTGTAGAAGTGCCCTATGATACACCTCTCTAAGAGTTCGTCCTTCCCCACTCATTTCTATATTCCGGTCCTAAGTTCAAGCAATCCTTATAGAAACCGAAAATCTTGGCCATAACATAATCCACTCCTTTCTTTTTATCCTTCTCATTCCTATAATAGACCGACAGTTTAAGTTCCTTTTCATCATTAGAGAGTGATGAAAACTTCTCAATCTTAAACGGCATTTGATAAGCTATGTCATCGGTCTCATCCTTGAATCGCACTATTCCTAACGAGGGATCATAGGTCATCATGGTGCTTTCTATGAAAGGTTTCCCTAGAATAACGTGGGACAAGCTAGGATCTATGGCCGTACTAATATCATCCACTATTATGAAATCCGTAGGAAACGTGAAACTACCTACATAAACGGGCAATCCCTTAACTCTACTAAGAAAATTGCAACTAACCCTAGGATTATCGGGATCTTGCCTAGTTGGGATAGGCTTCTTCATTACCCAATTGTAGTAGGTGCTAGTCATTATGTTGATTGGGGACTTGCGATCAATGTAGGCCTTTGCCACGAAAAGGTGTCCTATGCAACATGGTATATTAAGATTCCAAGGGTTCCCAAACTTGATCCTAGGGCTTTTCCTAACATACATGTGACGGAGGTCACGCACTAAGTGAGGGTGGCGAGATAGTTCTTCTTCCGTAGGAAACTTATTGAAATAGTCATTGTCTACTTCATTTACTTCCTCGGTTGTTTCATTCGTCGGTGTTTCCTTAACCTCAAGTATCACCTCATGGTTCGCTTCGTCATTTGTTCTATTAGGTTTCACTAAGGTGATGGTATTGACGAATTGAACGTGCTTAGCTAACTTACTTGGGTCCTTAATCTCTACACCGGAAGTTTCGGGAGTTGAGATAGCATTAACCTTCCTATCACTACTGGTCATGGCTTTCAAAAGGTTATCTATCTTCCTATCCATTTCGGTTTGTTGTTGGTTAAAGCGGTCCGAGAGCTTAGCTATTTGGGCTTCTTGGGATACGACTAGGTTTTGCAACATCCCTTCAATGTTTTGTTGGTTAGGGCCATGAGATGGGGGCCATGAGAAATAATTGGAAGTGAATTCTTTGGTTTGTCCCCAATAGAAGTCGGGCTTGCCCTTCCATCCTTCTCGGGTGTCATTGAAATTCCTAGGTCCAGGTGTTGTAGGGAATCTTCCTCCCGTTCCATTAATACGCGAGGATGCGTAGTCAATGGAAGCATGTTCGGGGAATCGGGTGCAAGTGCGCGTGTTATGAGGATCACTACACGGCTCACACGAGGAAGAAACTTTGTTCACATGGCATAAAGACTTAGGATTTTCGTGGGAACTCATTAGGAATTTAACTTGATCTTCAAGTTCGAGCTTCCTACGGTCGGAAGGTTGTGAGTCAATGGGAGGCAAGGAGATTGCCTTAACGGTTTTGGGCAGCTCACGGGGGTCATTCCAACTTTCGTTGTCATAGAGAGCAAGGTCCTCTATTATACCCCATGATTCTTCCACGGTGAGATCACTAAGTTTTCCACCGGCCGCTTGGTCAATGGATCGCTTTGTGGGGAAGTTGACATGATCATAAAAGAGTTGGACTTGGAGCCAAAGATCAATGCCGTGATGAGGGACTGTTAGGTCACTAGTTTTACAAACACAAGTTATATAGAAAGGAGATGAGGCGATTGAACAAGTATCAAACACACATACACACAATATAGTATACGGTTAGGCGTAGGAATATGTGTGAAAAGAAAACTTGAACAACCAACCTTCAAATGAAGGTTATTACATGGTTTATATAGGCAAGGAGCTAGGGCAACACTCCCTCTCCTTCCCTATTCCTTATTGGGCTTGGGCCTAAGCTTATGGGCCTTCTACATAAGCTTGACCTTAAACAAACATAAAGGCCATAATAAAGCTACCTATTACATATGAAATATAAATACTTGAAATACTGTTTAGGAGTGATTCCAACAATCTCCCCCTCAAGTATATATGAATGAAAACGGTGAAGGCGTTGATGTAATAGTAGCAGGACGTCTTCGACATTCTTCTTTCTTGTGAGAAGAATTGCCTTGATTCGAACAATCTCCCAAAGTGTAGAGAGATAGTTTACTTTGAACAGTTATGCTTTGACATCATCTTTAACTTTGTTCTTTGATCATTGTTCTTTGTGGTGAAAGTGATAGTATGTTGTTGTCGCATCAGTCTTCGCCTCAGTCTGCTTCTTGCTCCAGTGTCTCTACATCATTCTTCAACATGCTCACACGCTCTTTGACGTTGGAATTCAATACTGATGAAGTTCTTTAAGTCTTTAACTTTGTAGATTCTTTGGTTTGACGAAGAATCATTCTGACGGTTGTGTTGCTTTTGAATAGAACTTCCATTAGTGATGATGTTGGCGTGAGCATGAGAAGAATCAGCACGATCATCCTGCTCCGGAGCTTCCATAAGAAGAAAACATTTCAAACGGTTAGTAATAAGCGGTTTCCGGCACTTACAAGTTTGAACTTCGAGAGTGTTAACAGCATAGTGTGAAAACACAACTCTAATTCTTACAAAGGCCGTTCTGAATGGAGTCCCACAAGTTGAGATAACGCGATGTACCGAAGTACATCTACAGTTCAGATGAGTCGCTGAGGTACACCGAAGCATCACCTCACGACTGTAGACCGTTTGAGACACACTCCGCGTAATCCACGGGGAGTTACGTAGTGACTGGCACGGTGGTGTTTGATGTTGACCCTGGCTAGAGTTTCCATTCAATCACTGAGGATCACAAATGTGAACCTCTCATAAATGTTCTCGACAGATTGCTAAGATCCGTGAAGGACTCGATATGAACCACCGATGATCTTATTAGTTGATCATCAAGTGATTAAATGTCAAGTGTTCCTAAGAGATCTTTTGATGAATCTCGTGGCTCTAGACTCAATAGTGCGTTTTGGTTTTCCTGAGCGGAGACTAGGGAGAGGGTCTCCTTCTTCAATACCAGCAATCTCTAGGAGAAAGCCGATAGTTTACGTAGGGTTCCCTGTGAGAATGAAACAAGCTTCTGTTGAGAGAAACTTGAGTGGATAAGAAGGTTTAGTGCATGCGTCACTGGGTCCATGACGACTTTTAATCTTCAATACCGGCGTCACTAAGTGACAACCAGTAGCATATGAATTGAACCCGGTGTCTGCCCTAAGTTGAATAATCTGGAGGGCTGTTTCTTTTCACCCTTTTCTTTGCATTTCTTTTTAATTCTTCAACTCCTTCTTTCTCCGATTCTCATTTTCTCCTTTTTACAATCATTCCTAAGGACTTCTAACACTAACTAATGGTAGTGTCCTTGGGTAGATCCCTCCGGTCAAGGATCATAGGACGGTTTTTCCTAACCTTAGTCACCTTATAACTCCATGACTAACCTATGTTTGCCATTAAAACCACTGTATGAAAAAATATCTCTCAAAGGGTTTGTTAATGAAAAACATGTTTGAACCATTGTGAGAGATGATGTTTTGCATAAATACTCCCCCTCCACATGTGCTTAATAGTTTTAATGGTTAAATGCACAGTGAGGAAAGAGCGTGCACTTTTGAATTGATCCATCAAGATAGACAATTTCCCACGAGACACGGTTACGTTGCATAGTTAAAGAGTTACATTGTCAGCTTTTAGGTGACAACTAGCTCTAATAACTACCTTGAAGGTGTAGACAAACCTTGGAAGGTTGTCAAACCCGTCGGAGTTCATGTCTATCAAAAGTTTCTCGAATGGTACATTCTACTCAGACAAGTCCTTTGCGAGACACGTTTACATCACTAGCGAACTAGCTTGAAATTATTACCCGTCCAGGACAAGTCTTTTCGAGTTACAAACAGTTTAGTACCGTCAATTCGTTGGTTAAGTCTGAGGTACACAGATTCATTTGCAATTTGTACAACATATTTCTTATCACACAATTTTCTCCCCCTCAAAATGGCATATTAAAGTGTTATTTTTTAAACGTTTGAGAATAAATATGACCATTTCGAGTGTTGCGGGAAGAATGACCACTGTGAACAATTTGTGAACAAAGTTTCAAATACTCCCCCTCAACAAGTGATATAAACGGTTGAGGTTTTGAAAGTCTTAAGGGAAAGTACTTGTTCTTTTGAGCAAAACCTTGAAAAGTGAAAGGTTTGATAGGTTTTACTCAAAAGTAAGAAGCTTTCGCTCCTTTTATAAGGATTGTGGCACTGAGGCGTACCACATGGTCCTTTCTTGACCATTACGGGTTGTACACTGTTATGTGTGCACAAGCCATTGACATATATAATCATACATCCAAAATTATATGAAGGAAACAATTCAAGGGGTACCAGGAAGTGCAGTGATGTTCCTGAGTGCGCAGGCGTTGAAAGCCGGTGATGTTTCTCCTGGGTCGACCACCAATATAGCTCTCCAATCGTCTGAATGAACCCTTCGAACAACCGTTCATCAATCATGGTGATGATCCTTCTCACATCCCTCCTTTCCGAGAATTCCGCTTACGAGACCCAACTTTCAGCGTATATCCTTCAACCTCAGACGCTAATCCGTCCCTAACCAGCTTCAAAGTATGACCCCCGAATTTCTGAAGATCACTACACGCCATTAAGCAGTTTCTTTGAAGTTCATTGCGGTAAACAACTCCGAAAGGTTTGCCGATGAGCGTATATTGAGGTAGCTGATTGAGATCGGGAAGAGTAAGCGTTGGAGGAGTGAGGTTGACACGCGCCTCGATAAGATTCAATGACCATCCGGATATCTTCAACACGTTCTTTGATCACGATGCGCCTAATGAAGATGAGAACTGACTTGATAAATTCACGTTGAACTTCAGTCGAGAATTGTCTCATACGACTCTGTACTTTGGCAAGGTACATGTCTTTGATGTCGTTGAGGGACAAGTTCTCAAAGTCAGCCTCGGAGAATCCATAGTCCTGTTCATCTTGTCGTTGGACTATGATATTCTTTAAGAATGTGTAGTCCCACTTAGACTTGAGATCAATGTGTTTGATGGCCACGATGTCCTGAGAACTATACAACGCATGTTGAGACTTCTCAACCAGTACGTAGTAGATTCTTCGCTCGTGCCAATGATGAATCCTATACAATGCATCTTGGTCGTATGCTTGCACGTTGTCAGAAAACAAGTGATTTGCACGTTCCTCGATAGCTATGCAGTTTGAGTAAATAGCCGCTGGGAATGGAAGAGTCAATGATGTAGCGTATTTTCGCGAACCATCGCTACCGTGTAAGAGAAAATCCATGTCTCTGTTAAAGAAGTATCGGAAGGGAATCCGTGGTTCGTCTGTTTGGCCAATGGTCGGTAGGGGTTTGGTCCAATCGGTGTAGTATGGAGGGTTGTCCCTTTGTGTGAAGTCAATGTTTGCTTCCGGATTGAGCCAATCCATGTCGTTAGACATAGCTCGGTCGATGTTCTCAAGATGATATTCGACCTCGACGGCGCTTTCAGAGTTGTCTTTAAGAAGTTGGAATGCTTCATTCTTGATTCGCTTCAACTCGATTTCGCATTTTCTTCACATGTAACTTTTCTTGCAAAAGTTTTGCGTGCTCCAATGTAGAACCGTCTACCAATTCTTGACCTTCATCGGGGTAGGGAGTTTGATTGACAAGTGTGGAGAACCATTCAAACTCTTCGGTTTTATCGCCATCTAGCCATGAGACGACTCCAGGCTGAGTTGTCTTCTTCTTCTTTTTGGAAGGCCTTGATGATGATACTGGTTTCTGCACTTGTTTGGGTGAGGTGGGTTGTTGTCGGGCTCAAGGACCTCTTCATCGCCACCACCCGTATACTCAAAGTAATCACCGCTTTATGAGTCGGGGTGGTAACTCGGAATCGTCCCGAGGTTTATCAATAGAAGACCGAGGTGGAGGAGACTTTTGTTGAGAAGAAGTTCGTGGTGGAGGAGGTGGCATAGAGGTAGATTTACCGATCGCTTCTGACGCTTAGGTGCAGAATCCTTATCCTTATCATCGTCATCTCTTGGTCGTTTGGGTTGATCGGTGACTCTTGCATGATGATCTAAGTTGAAAATCAAGTAGATTTTCGAAAAATTTAGCTTCATCCGAAGTAAACGTTCTAGATCGCTTTGACATTTGTATCACAAGTTTAGCGATTAACTCAGATTCAGAGAGATCGCTTCTTTGGCCATTGTATTTTTAACCAATGCTACGATGTTAGGGGTGAGTTGTCTGAAAATATTTCTCTAGTCACACCGGGACAGTGTCGAGAAGAAACTTGTGAGTATGATCTCTTGCTGTCTTTTCCAGTTCCTTTAGGATTTTAGGAACGATATCCTTAAGGTACTTGTTAGTGTAACCTTCGATCATTTCGTTCAGTTCCTCTTTACGATGACTCTTCATGAACTTCAGAACAAATTCCCTTTCTTTCTCCATCTTGTCATGCTCGTCATACATATGCTGTATGTGATCAGAAAGAAATTTAGCTTTTTGTAGAGCACGCTTTTCTTTCTGACTTGTTTGACAGCTTTGTGAATCCGTTTATGAGCTTGAGAAATCCAAGATCGAGGTGGTTTCTTCACAGATTTGGATGATGATTTGGTTGACTTCTTTGATGGTGGTGGTGAGGAGTGAGATGAAGAATCTGATGAGGAGGGGACATGAGGAGATTCGGGGTCCTTTGGAGGTGCAGAAGTATCCTCCTTGGAACGAGTTGGACTGCTGAGAAGAAAGTCATCATAATCTTCTTCGTCATCATGTCCAGATATAGCCTTTTCTTCCGTCTGTTCCTTAGCTTCTTCATCGCTTCTCTTCTCGTCTTATTCTTTTCTGGTTCCTCAATGTTAAGATCAGTAGACTCCTTCACAAGCGCTTGTTGTTGCACAAGAGTGGTGGCACCAGATCCCTTATCGGGTTGATTAACCGCATCGGACCGTGAAGAGTGGACACCACTCGATCCTCCTGGGCCACCCATTTGATCT
This sequence comes from Chrysanthemum makinoi, assembly GCA_910596185.1. Lineage (NCBI taxonomy): Eukaryota > Viridiplantae > Streptophyta > Magnoliopsida > Asterales > Asteraceae > Chrysanthemum > Chrysanthemum makinoi. The sequence goes on along the minus strand of OU343221.1, from coordinate 14,670,282 downwards.
TTTGCAAATTCTTCAGCTTTTTGAATTTGTCTAACTAATTTAAACTTCTTCCTGTATGATTGATCCAGTTGCTCTTCTTCTTCTTCAGAGCTTTCATCATAAGACTCAAGTACATGAGTCTTTCCTTTGCCATGTTCAGCAATTGGACTTGGAGGTTTAGCTGCTGGAGGAGGTGTTACGGTTGCATTCGAGTAGGTAATCTCGTCATCTCGTTTCAGACCTTCAGAGCTTTCGTCCACAAGCTTTCTTTGCGGTTCAGATGTGGGAATGGGAGCAACTTCCTTAGATGGAACAATCCTCTTTGAAGGAGGGTTCCTCTTGGGGAACTTCCTTTGACTCACAGTACTTGCCGTACTTCCTGCACTTCCTCTTTTGGTTCTCCTTACAGTGTTCCGAAGATTTTTCGTCGAGATGACCAACTTTGCCTTGTCTAACTGCTTCCAGATACCTTTTGTACGCTTCGAGCTTTCGACATCTTCGTTAGAAGGAAATCTGGCAGAACAACACCTTGTTTCTTTGTAGACGTTTCCTTGATTCTGACAGATAGAATGGGTTCCGTCAACATGTCGTGATTGTCGGGGTCATTGAGCCTCTTGGGAATGTCGGGATGAAGTCCAAGTGCTCTCTGGATCAACAATTTAGTATATCTCATGTAGGGAATCTTTGAGCCAAGTTTGTTGAGAAATGACATCATGTCATCCCAAATCGGAGCTTCGATAGCGATGTGTTTCTTGTTGACCAATGCCCAGAATATTTGCAGTTCCATGAGCTTAGGGTGCTCATAGCCGCTATCACGACCAGAAACAGACTTGGTGATGATCATGTAGAGAGTTCTCCAGGGTTGAGGAATACTCTTAAGCTCTACGTGAGAATGCTTGGTGATTACTCCCGTAGCCTCGTCATAACCGATATTGATTAAGAATTGGAGAGTGAGCTCTTCAGCAGTTGTGGCATATAGTTTGGTTGGATCGACATCAGGAATTAGGAGAACAGCCCTTTAGTCTGCAGGTGTAATGGTGACTTGTTTGTGATTCAGAGTCACCGCCACAGCAGTTTGTCCTTTGACCCTTTCCATAGTGTTCCAGAACTGTTGGATGTAGATCTCAGAAACAGTTGCAGAGTGTGAAAGCATGTTCTGATACGGATGAGTCCTCAGAATGTCAATAGCAATTAAACACGAAGATTCTGAGCAAGTGAGGTTGTCAAAGTCAACACGGAGATTATTCTTTCCTATCTTCATTGGATAGCCATGAGGATAGATATCAAGAATGGAGAGAACTTCAGGTGCATCCACATTCATTTGTTCAGCCATGTCGTGATCTCAAATAACATTAGCCAAAAGAACCAACATATCGAAAGACATAATGTTAGTCAACAGAAGGTCTTATTGTCTAGTTATTGAATGTACAGTGTCAATGATTGTTACGAGTCCTAAGTCACTTGTATATTCAATAGTCCAATGACGTCGTGAAATGTTTCGTGAGTTAGTTAACTTTAAGTTTTAAAGTTTATTTTATCACTTATTGTTCACAACATATCAAACGATTTCAGTTTATTAGTGACATTTTAGGATTCGTGATGATATGATTCGTTTATTTACAAGTTTGTACACGTAACAATTCATAACGACGGTATGATCACGGCTTATGCGTAGGATTGGTAAAGTTATGCGTAGATAGGAATGATATATGCGTAGGCGTAAACTTACGCGTAGGGTCTTAACTTACGCGTAAGAAGTGTTACGCGTAGGAAAAAGAGGACCTTATGCGTAAAGCTTATGCGTAGGCATATATTAACCTTACGCGTAAGGCTACTCGTAAGATTTGACCTTATGCGTAGAGGTCATCTGTTACGCATATCCTTCACAGGATACGCGTAGTCCTATATGTAGAACCTTATGCGTAGAAGCTACGCGTAAGACAAATCTTACGCATAACAAGCTACGCGTAAGGTGATCCTTATGCGTATCATAACAACAACCTTGATTATGAATATTAAGTGTTGCAAGCCTGAAATAAAGCATCATATTATCAATGTTAAACACATAACATTCATTTTATGACAGATCAAAACACATTTGGACAGGTTAACAGTTACGCGTAGAACTGCATATGCGTAGTCTAAACCCTAAATCTACGCGTATGAGATCTAGCCATGGAATATGCAACAAAGTTTTTCTGGTATATCTTAGATGTTGTGAGAGCATAATGACCAAGTTTTAACACTTAATTTGTAGTGAATCAAAAATACCCAATCTCAAGAACCTTAAACCCTAATTTCAAATTGTTAACCAATTCGTGTTTCTGGGTGGTTATAGACCTTGGAAATCATCAATTCAATAACACAAGAGCATAACTCAACAATCTTTTTGACCAAAACACTTCACATTTAGAAATACCCAATTCGACTCATAAACCCTAATATTCAAAAATCATTAATTCGTGTAACTGGGTTTGTTTTGAGCTTAGAAACTATATCATAGATGTTGTTAAAACATTTTGACACATTCCTTTTAACCATAAACACATAACACATGATCATGTGTTCTTACGCGTAAGCGAAGAACACAAAATCACTCATAACAGTAGATTTGACCGTTGAATTCATTTGAAAATCAAAACCAATGTTCAAAAACATGTTAGAAACATTAATCCACTTACAAAATGAAGATCAGAAACACGGATTTCTTGAGTGAATTTTGTGCGTAGGATGGTTTTAGGTTTTTGTAATAAATGAGAAGTGAAAGTAGGTGGGAGGGTGTTTTATTAAAAGTGAGTTTAACCTTTTGACAGTTTTGGTCCCTCCACCTTTTCCTTTTTTTCATCCAAAGCCTCTTGACTTCCATTTTTGGTTACCAAATCAAGATTTTAGGAAAGAAACTTGACGACACTCCCCCTCGACTTGAGAAAATAATGAAAGGTTATTAATTAAGGTCCGAGGAGTGTCTTTGAACCAGGAAATGTACCACCATTTGTAAAAGAGTCAACCGAGATATGATAACATGCAAGTACACAGATGTTTTGAAGCAGTTAAAAGAATATTTTCTCCCCCTCAACACTTGATCGGAAAAATACTGAATTTTGAAAGATTAAAGTGTTGACGGAAGAAATGTACTTGCAATGTTGAAAGAAAATTAGATTAGAAGAATATTTTTGTTGTTTTTATCAGGTTTTATAATTTTGTATTTTGTTTTTGAAAGATTATTTACAAAAGAGAATTTGGTGTTTGACAGGTTTTTAAGACTGTTTTAGGAGATGGCTACATATTCTGCTTCGGTTGATGACAGCGATGTACAATCCTGCTTCTTCGATTGCCAAGACACCATTTTATCACCAAGAAATTGTAAAGCTCCTGAAGTGCTTTTCCGTGAGTCTAAGCATCCTGCGTGGTCGGCGTCTGAAAAAGCGATTAGTTCAAAACCAGAATCCTTCGGATCCCAGATCCCCAAGTTAATGGTTCCCTTTATGTATCGGAGGATTCTTTTAGCCTCAGAGAGGTGGGTTTCAGTTGGTCGTGACTGATAACGGGAGCATAGATAAACTGCAAAGACAATATCAGGTCTGCTGTCTGTTAGATACATGAGAGACCCAATAATACTACGGTATTTTGTAGGGTCCACCAATTTCCCATGTAAATCAGCGTCTAGCTTCTTGGTATGAGCCATTGGTGTGGCATAGGTGTCACAGGTTTTCATTCCAAATTTGTTTAACAATTCAAGGGCATATTTGGACTGACTCAAGAAAATACCACGAGGTGATTGATGAACTTGCAGTCCGAGAAAGAATGTAAGTTCACCCATCATGGACATTTCAAAATTTTTCTTCATTAGTTTTGCAAAAGCGATTGAAAACTTTTTTTGTGTAGACCCAAAAATGATGTCATCCACGTAAATTTGAACAATTAAGATATGTGCCCCGTGATATTGTATAAAAAGAGTTGGGTCAACCGAACCTTTGGTGAAATTATTGGCAATGAGGAAAGATGATAGCTTATCGTACCATGCCCGAGGGGCTTGTTTGAGACCATAAAGAGCTTTGTTCAGTTTGTAGACGTGATTCGGAAACTCAGGATCAACGAATCCATCTGGTTGGCTGACATAAACCGTTTCTTTAAGTTGTCCATTGAGAAACGCAGTTTTGACATCCATCTGATAGACCGTCATATTCATATGAGCCGCGAACGCTAGAAATATCTGATGAGTGTCTAAATACTCATCATTTTTGTACCATTTAAATGCACAAATAAGTGTTTTATGTGTTTTAAATGCAAAAATATCAAAATCTGGTGAAAAACGTATCAAATTTGCATAATTGGCAGTTTTAGTCCCCCAAGTTTCAAAAGTTGTCAAAAACAGTCCCTGGTAAATCTAAATAAAGAAAAATGTTATTCAAGGTCCCTGAAATATTTTAAATTGTCAAAAATGGTCCTTGAATAAATCTTTTGTCAAATGGCGAAGGTCCCTCAACTTTTAAAAATGTCAAGTTTGGTCCCTGGAAAATTGAAAATGTCAAAACTGGTCCTTGTACTATTGGAACTTGTCAATATTGGTCCCTTGTAACAACTTTGGAGAAATTACAGATTTGGTCCCTCTAGTTTGGCATAATTACAGTTTTGGTCCTTATCATTAATACTAAAACCAAACCCTTGTCAAATCTGAATTGGACCCCTGCCATTATACATTTTGGACCCCCTGTCACTTTCCTTTTTGAACCCCAAGTCAAACTCTTTACCTTTTCCCTCCACCTCCTGCTTATCCTCTTCCCCACCACTTGCCTGCAACAGGCCTCCTCCCATCACCTCACCTTTTCACCACCCCCCTCATCATCACCTTCCCACTCAACCCCCCACAATAAATGCCACCCCCCCTAGCTGCTATTTCACAGGCCTACAAGTCAAAACCAACTTTCCCGCCAAAATGTGATAAGGCTCAAAACTCACCCATTGGCCAGGAAAAGTGGTAGGATTCTCTCAGAAGGCCACGTGGAAGTGATTTGGAGCATAAAAGAGAGAGGAAGTGCAGAGAAGAAAAAAAGTCTTTTAGTTTTTAAATTTTTGAATGTCGTATTTTATTTTTATCTCTTTAATTAAGCTTTAAGTTGTAATCTTATGTTTCATGATATAAAATTAAGTTATTTGAAGTATATTAAAACTGTTTTCAAGTGGTGATTCAAGTGGTATTAATATTTCATGATTTATGGTTCACTGTTGCAAAGTTAATTTCCAACTCTTATGTTCCAAGCTTCAAATAGCTTCATTTAAACTCAAACAGGCTTATTTAAGCTCTATGTAGCTTTTTGTAAGCTTGGGAAATCAGTTTCAATCAAGTTCCATTGAAGGTCAACAAAAGTCAACTGTGGAGACAAAATTTGGTTAAGCAGGCTTGAAATTGGATAATGGGTATTGCAGAGATGGTATTGGGTTGGATATAGCTTACTGTAGTAGTCTTGGGGATTGGTTGTAACCTGCATACCAGCTGGACCTTTGTGAGCTTGTCTTATCATTTTCACTTTTTATGCAATTTCCATATTGTGCTCATGTTTGAAACTGTGGTCATTAATAGTTTAACCCTGCTTAAATAGTAGTAATTAGTGTAATTATAGTTATATTAGTCATTGGTTTGTGCTAGTTCATTGGTTTACTCAGTTTAGCATCTAATCAGCCTCAAAAAGGTATGTTTGGATCTGCTGCACATTCTGTCTTAGAAGTGTAGTCAGTGATTGTTACTTGTTGTATTATGTTTGTTTAGCTCATACTAACTCATTGTAGTCATAATCTTGTGCCTGCTACTCATTAAAGTCAATCATCATATAAATCTGTCTCACTGTCCTTAATTGTTGTGATTTTGGATTAGTAAAGTTTTGTTTTGTGTTCAAAATTCATAAACCTAGCTTTCATTAGTTCTATTACATCATAATACTATATAATAAGTCCAAAAATTAGCTTTAAATCTCATAAAAGTCAACTTTGCTCATCTGTCAAAAGTCAAATAAATTTGCAAAAAACCAGTTTTGGGCCAACTAGAGGGATTTTTCACAGATTCATCTCTGGGCCAAATCAATTCAAACTTTGGGTTTTATAAGTTCTCTTGGTCTAGTTTCTTATTAGTATTTTTGTTGATTTTTATTAATTTTGCAAAAGCTTCAAACAAGCTCATCAAACAGGGCTTATATGCCCTGCTCCACAACTCAGTCACAGCTGAGTCTTTATCAGCTTATTGCAGAGCTTATTCCAAGCTCCTCAGAGCTTCTCTTGATCTCAGTTTTGGTTTACAAGTAGCCAACCAGGTCTTCTTGAGGTTCAAACTTTTTGTTTTGCATTTCAGCTTATTTGGTAGTTTAATCTTTAGCTTAAAAGTAGTACCTTCACAACTGTTTTGCACAATAAGCTCAACACATCACATCTGTACATCTTGCATTCCAGAGGTTAAAACCTGTTGTTATAAGTTGCATTTGAGTGATTTTAGCCTAACAAAGCTTCTGTGTTCAGTTGGTTCCCATTTGGTACCCTTTGGCTTATTTAAGTGCTTATTTCATAAGCACTTGGTTTGCAGTTTCAATTTCTCACAAACAAGCCCATGTTTTTCTATTTTTCTTAGATTCAGGATATTAAGTTAGACTTTTCCTGAAATTTTCATAATTTTTCATAACAGTTTGCTATTTTTCTTAATTAAAAACAGTTTTTAGGTAATTTTAAATAGCTTTTAATACAATTAAATCAGAAAAAGTCCAAAAAAATAATTTTTCATTTTTATTAAGTTTAGATAAATATAAAAAGTAAAAAAAGTAATTTTCCAGATTTTTCATAGTTTATTTTGTAATTTTTAGTAATTTAATTAGTTTTTAATAGTTTAAAATTCAAAAAAAATAGAAAAATAATCAGAAAAATATAAAAATAGTTTTGAAAATTCTATTTTGTTATTTTAGATTTTTCCAAGTCATAATTTTATTTTTCTAGCTTTATTTCCTATTTTCTTGTAATTTAGGTTATTATTTAATAGTTAAAAATAGCTTTTAATTAATAATAATTAAATAAATAGTTTTAAAAATAATTTTCTTTTTCTAATACATTTCTTTTATCATTAGGATTGTAAAAATGTCATTTTCATATTTTTAGGATTTATATTGTGTAAGTTTCACATTTTTATTTGTACGTCGCGTAGTTTTTAAATTAAGTTTTATAAAAACATAAAAACAAAAACATCATTTTAAATATAGTGATAGCGTTTATTTAATATTTTTTATCTTTTTAAATTTCCTTTAATTTGCATTTAAGCCCCTGTAGTTTATGGGCTTTCTCTTTAGGTATAGATCAATCACTATCTTTTCCCGTTCAAATCCTCTCGATCACTATACGTTTGACTATTCTCGCACAGCTCGTTGGGACTTAACGACCTGGGGAAACACTATACTCTCCTGATCTTCATTGCATTCGTGCTTAAGCTGTTTTAAGTTTGTTACGGTCGGCCATTCACAAGTGGCAGGCTTGAGTGATAAAACTTGACGGTTTTGCACGGATCAAATTTTGGCGCCGCTGCCGGGGAGCAGTGCTAATAGTCTTACGTTTAGCAGATTAGTAATTTGAATATTCACTCCTTGTTTATACCATCTGTTCGTATTTATATTTTCTTATAAAAATCAAAAACCCAAAAAGATTTTCATCCTTTGTTTTTACAACATGTTTTTCAAAAATACCAAAAATATTCCTCTTTACCCTCTTACCCTTTTGATTCTTCATTTCTTACCCTCTGAAACCCTTTGATTCTTTCTATGTCTTATCCTCACCCTCTTGGTTGTCAATGGTGTGGTGGTCCTTATAATGGTGGCAATTGCCCCAGTTGTAGCATGGTGGAGCCAGGAAACGGGTATGTCTATAACCAGGATCCCTATTCCTACCATAACACAACTGATTTATTCCATCAGCTACCACACTGTGAGACTCAGCAGTTTTACTGTTGTGAGTACTGTGGTGGTTCACACTCCAGTTCTGATTGTCAATCGGGAAACACGCTTGTCTATGAGCAGGTTCCTGATAACAATTATGACTACAACACATATGACTCACAGCCACATCAGTTTTACTGTTGTGAGTATTGTGGAGGTCCACACTGTAGCTCTGATTGTCAAACAAGGAATCCAATTCCTTGTAACAATTACGACTCTTCGTATCATAACCAACCTCCACATTATCAAATGAATCAGGCACCACCTCAGCCTGACCCACTTCCTCAAAATCTTCTCCTTAATCTTTTGGATTTAGTGAAAGATTTGAAGGAATGTAAACATTCCCAAGATAATCCAAATGAGAAATCCATGGAAGTTTTGTTAGCTGAAGAGCGGACTGCTAAATTAGATTCCCAGATTGCCTTTGAAAAATCTGTTAGGGAATCAATTGCAAAAGAAAAAGCAGCCAAATCTAGCTCTCAATTCCGTTTCATTCCTGATGACGATGATGATGAAGTTACCCTTGATATTAGTCAATTATGTACAAGTTCATCAAGTTCATCAGTTGAAATTCCTTCCATGAAAAATCAGGGAGAAAAGACTATGATGGAATTACTAGCAGAAGAACAAATGGAAAGTATAAAACATATGTATGCTAGTCCTTCTAAACTCCCTCAGTCTGTTGTTATCACACCTGATATTCCCACTCACTCTTTGAACATGGGGGATGAGCATCTTGACACTGTTCCTGAAAAGGAATCGGACGAATTCATAAAGTCTAGTGTTGAGAACCTTGTCCCAATCCCGAGAGAGTCACAGGGAACTTCTGATCATATGTGTGATTCTCTTTCCCCTCTTGAGTGTTCAAAAGATCATTTTGAGACTTTCTCCGATTTTAGCGACGATTGTGCTTCTTATGGAGACATCGAGTATGTTGAGGCATCACTCCCACAGTCTGATGCTAATCATCTTCTTGAGGAGTTCACCAATGAACTCACTCACATCAGTCCACTTTCATCAGAAAGTGACGATGATCTCTTTGATTTCGAAGCCGATCTTGGAGAAACTAAAAATCTCCTATATAATGATCATCCACTCATTTCTTGTCCCATTTCCGACTCTTCCATTCCTTCTCTCACTCCAGATGAGGAAGATGACAACTTTTGGAAGGAGGTCGATGCTTTTCTTAGTGATGAGTCAATCCCAACAGGAATTGACAATACTTGCTTTGATTCGGAGGGAGACATCCTCTTTCTTGAAAATCTGTTGATTGAAGAACCGTTTCCAGCTCTCCCTCCCAGAAATTTTGTTGCCAATCACCATACAAGCTTCAAGTCTAAGCTTAAAAATCTAACAAATGGTGATTTGCTTGGTATGTGCTAAAACACATACCTTTTTGTTATCAAAATAGACCCAAAATAACCAAGAAAGAGCCGTTTATTGCTAATATTTGTGGTTTTCTTGAGTTTGTGCTTGTGCAGGTATGGATATGTAAAAACACGCAAAAAGGAACCAAATCAGACGAGCACGAGAGATCAAGAGAGCTTAAGCTGAGCCGGAAGGTCAGAATTATGCATTTATGAAGATTTCTAATCTCTGAGGATGATTTGTGAAGATTTGATCAAAGTTTGAAGAAATGTCAGAAATAGTCCCTGAACTTTCAGCAAATGACAGAAATGGCCCTTGAGAATCAAAAGTTGCAATTTCAGCCTTGGTTTATTTGAAGTATGACAAAATCAGTCCTTGGAAGATAATTTCAGATTTACATGTTTGATCCCTGGATTTTCAGCAATTACATCTTTAGTCCCTTATTAAACCAAATGGATCAATACTAGTCATTATCCAATCCATAGTCCAATTCACATAACATTCGGCCCAAACCCAACCCAATAAACAAACCACCCCTTTAATATCACTACCCGCCACCCTTATAACCCTTCAACCCGAATCAACCCTGACCCGCTTCTTTTACCAGGTCAAAGCAATAGACCCAGTCAAACTATTCAAAATATAATTAATAAAACCAAACGCCCTCTTGTGCCCTTCCTCCCAAACCAAACCAAACACACCCAGTTACCCCATTTACCTTTTACCACCAATTACCCAAATACAAACATCGTACTAAGCATCTTTCAAAGCTTCTAGAGACCTGACCTGTCAGATAAAGCTGCCACGTGGCCAAATGGCACACTCACATTGGCCGTGACACCTCACTTGATGAAATGGAGCTCGTTGATTGGTAGTGATGATTCATGGATTGATGTGTGGCTGTGGATGAGCTTCTAGGCTCTTCTCAAAGGATCCCAAGGCCTCTCTTCAGCTATTTATAGCCCTCTCATTCACAATTGCAAACTGTCCAATTTCTCAAGCATTTAGAGAAATTTTGATCACTTATGTTTCTGTCATTCTTAATGTTTTTAAGTAAGATGTAATTTCAGTTTTGATGTTGTAATAAATTCAAGTTTTCATTTCTTTCAATCAAACTCCATTTTGTACCTTTAATTAAGATCAAAGTTCTGTGTTTACAAGCTTCTAAATCCTGTTCACTGCTACTCATTTAAGCTTTTATAAGCTTAAATGAGTCTTTTATGCTTTTGATTGTTCTAATTTCCAGTTTTTCAATAAAGTCAATAAAAGTCAAACATCTTAGTCAAAATGTTTTTGGATTAATCTCTGTTCTAAAATCATTTTATAGCTGAGTTTTAAGTGGTTTTTGAGTTTCTGAATTCATTTGTGGGCAATACTAGTTGATATCTTCTTAGTTAATTGCATTTTGAATCCTTGAAGTAGTGTTTGGGTTAGTATTTAAAATGAGCTAGAGGTGGAAATATAAGAGTAGTTAGGTTGCTTTAGGCTTGATATAGATGATTGAGTTCATATCTGTCTTTGTTCTGCTGTCATGTGTGCTCTAAGTCAACATCACCATTCCACTGCTCTCATCTTCATCACTGTTGGAATCAGTGGTTAAGTTTTAGCATATAGGTTTAGAATCAGATAAACTAGCTTGCTTTAGTCTTATCACATCTTATCTCATCTTAATCAGTCCTTAATTTGCTTCTAAATCTCATTTTAGTCAACTTTATAACTGTTTTAAAAAGTCAAAACACCATGTCTGAATCTGTTTTTGCAGATCTTGCAGCAGGAGCACAGTGCTTATTTTAACTAGTTAGGGTCTGATTCTTGGTCCATTTGTAGTTTTCCAGGTGGTCTTCAAGACCCCATATCTGTTTTTGGCTAAAGCTCTTCTGAGAAGCTTGTGCACAAGCTCAAACTAGGGTCCAGGTTCTGTTTTGCTGTTCTGCATCAGTTAGCATATGTCCTAGCAGCTTTTTGTTTGCTCTTCAACTTCTTCATATTAAGTCCTATTTAGTTGTAACTTTGGATATGTGATCTCTAGTTGGTTGTCTTAAGAACCATACTTTTTGTTTTCACTCTAGCTTATTGAATAAGCTGGTGCAACTGCTTAAAGTAAGGGCCATATTCACTGTTTTGCTTAAGTGGTAGTTAGCTCAATCCTTGGTAATCTGCTGTTAGGAGTAGTTGAATATAGTTGCTCTAGAGTAGTTATAGTCTAGCCTAGCTTATATAATCAGTTGGTTCATTATTTTGCTTGTTAGCTTATTTAAAAGTGCTTATTCCATTCCATTTTACATTGCAGCCTTAATATCTCTCACATAAGCATCAGTTTTTATATTTTTCACAGCTCTAGATTAATATTTTAGGATTTCCCTGAATTTTTCATAATTTTTAGACACTGTTTGGTATTTTTCTTAAATAAAAATAGTTTTTAGGCATTTTTAAATAGCTTTAATTGCAATTAATTGAGAAAAAGTTCCAAAAAATAATTTTTCAATTTTACCCGTTTAAGAAAAATATAAAAAGCATAAAAAAGATTTTTCCCTATTTTTCTCCTTTTATTTGGTATTTTTCACAATTTTAATTAGATTAAAATAGTTTTAAATTCATAGAAAATAGGAAATTAATCTGAAAAATAAAAAAATAGTTTTGAAAAGTCTTTTATGATATTTTAGATTTTTGAAAAGTAATTCCAGAATTTTCCCCTTTGTTTTTATAATTTCTAGTTATTTAGTCTTATTTTTAAAGTTATAAATTAGTTTTTAATTCTAATAAAATCAAGAAAATTCCTAAAAATTAGTTTTAATTCATAAATAGTTTTCAAATATCATTTTTAGAGTAAAAGTAACTTTAGGTTATTTTTAGGAGTTAGAATAGTCGTACTTGCATTTTATTCGCGTTTCGTTTTAAATCCCGTATTTGCGTTTTAGCGTAGAATTGCGTAGTTTGCCATAGTTCTTAGGTTTTCCCATAGATTTTAGTTCCATATGCTTTTCTTATCCCGTAGTTTAGATAATATCATATTATCCCCTTCTCTCATTCAAATCACAAAATTCGGGACGTGAGTTGGAAATTCCATTCAACCCTCGTTCGGAACGATCTCGGTGCTCAAACCTAACACGTTTGAGTTACCCGTATACTACACTTCTCATCTATTATTGATCAGTGTCCGAACCGTTTTAAGTTTCTTACGGTTAGTCATTCACAAGTGGCTAGCTTGTGTGAGCAAGCTTGACGTTTCGACCACATCAATTTTTGGCGCCGCTGCCGGGGAGGGCTTGTAGCGAGTATTCGAATCCCGATTATCGAGACGTGAGTTGGAAATTCCATTCAACCCTCGTTCGGAACGATCTCGGTGCTCAAACCTAACACGTTTGAGTTACCCGTATACTACACTTCTCATCTATTATTGATCAGTGTCCGAGCCGTTTTAAGTTTCTTACGGTTAGTCATTCACAAGTGGCTTGCTTGTGTGAGTAAACTTGACGCGTTTCGACCCGAATCAATTTTTGGCGCCGCTGCCGGGGATTGTTCTGTTCACTGTATCAATTTTTGGCGCCGCTGCCGGGGAGGGCTTGTAGCGAGTTTTCGTATTCCGTCTCGAATCGTGTGCATTTGAAGATCCTTCCCCGAGTGAAGTTCCCGTCGTTTTTGTAAATATATCTTTTTCAAAAACCCAAAAAGATTTTCCTTTTCAAAATATGTTTTCTAAAAACCCAAAAATATTCTTCTTTACCCTCTGATTTGATAATTCTTTCCTCTTATCCCTCTTTTATGATTAATTCTCATGGATTCTCAAAATTTCTATCAACCCTATTGCTTTAATTGTAGAGATTTATTAAGAGATGATTCACTTTGTGAACGTTGTTTTTGAAAAGGGTGTGGATTTTATCGCGAATCTTGTATGTGTCGCCCTTTTGAAGAACCCACCGGGGTTATCGATGACGATTCCATCGATTTTGAAAAAAGATTTGAGCGACGTCAAAACCACATTGAAAGCATGCTTCAAACCTTATTAAGCCGCATTCAAGCTCGGCAATGTGTTAATGAGGAACCCGTTCAAGTTATGGAAGACGATCACACTATTCCGGAGCTACCCGAAGAACCCACCGAGGGTCACGAAGACGATTTATTTGAACGTCGTGCTTTTCTAAACAACATTGAAAAACTTGAAGCATTACCAAAAATTTTGAAATGTAAGCTTGATGAACCCTCGATTCCTACTCCCTCTCCGGTGAGTGAGATGGAACATATTTCTGAACCCGAGGTGATTCCCGTTTGTACTCTCGACTCTAATCCGAAGAATTCTAGAATCGATCCTTATCTTTCACGATTCACTATTACGATTCCGTCGAGTTACAACAAAACAGAACGAACTTATGAGCTTAAAACGATTTCTAAACAGAAAGAACCGGAGATCACAACGGAAGTGGTGGAACTTGCTAGCTCTCAGAGCACACCATTTGTCCCACCTCCGGATTCTTATCCCACTCCCATTTCTGAGCCTTTCATTTCCGACCCTTCCCCTTCACTCACGCCGGTTGAAAGAAGTGACGTTCTTATGGAAGAGGTTGATGATTCTATTGTTACAAAAATTGTTGAACCCGTTGACTCTCTCATAATGGGGGATGAGCATCTTAGTACAATTCCGGAAACGGAAGTGTCTAGTGCTGAGATCTTTATCCCAATCCCAAGAGAGTCTGGGGTTGTTGATATTTGTGATGAGCCTTCTCTTGATAATTTGAATGATTATGTTGAGATGTTCTCCGATTCCGATGATGATTCTTATGGAGACATCGATTTCGTCGACGATTTACCATCTGAGCCCGTTCAAATTGAAGAAGAAAACGATTTTGAGCCAGAAGAGGAAGAGATTGAGCCCGTTGATATAGAGATCGAGGATGAAGCATTACGTGAAACATTGTCAAATGTTTATCTTCTCATTTCTAAGATTGAAGCTTTGAACGATAATTCAAGTTCGCCTCCTATCTCCGTTAAAGATAGTGATTTCTCTCCCGAGCTTGAGACTTTCCGATTTGATGAAGAGATTAGTGGCAATCCCACTATTGATGATATTTATCCTCCGATTCTTGAGAAATTCTACTTCGAAGTTGATATGAACAAGGTTTTGAACGAGATTTCCAATACTCCGACAAATGACCCGATCATTGAGGATGCTATCGATGCATTGATACCACCGGGTATTGAGGATGTTGTTATGAATGATCCCGAGGGGGATATGATGTTTCTTGATGGACTTCTTGACTCTCCTCTCTCTATTGAGTCGACCATCCTTTATCCCGTTGAGCCGTCATGTGAAGACAAAATCTTTAAACCCGGGATATGCATTGATGAGCCTTTTGTTAAAATCATTTCTGGAGATAAGGATCCTCGGATGGATGCCTTGATTGTTGAGCCTAAACCTCTTATCTTTTACCATGAGCTCCCATCTTTCTTGGAGTTTTCTCATGTTGATCCGTCATCCTTTCGTCCGCCCGCAAAACCACCGGATGATGGATCGATCTTTCATATGCCTTATGTGAGTTTGGGAGGAGTCATTCTTTATGTGCTTGAGCCCGACATTTTCTTTCCCTCCCAAACCACCCAGTCTCATTCCTTTGGGAATGAGGACACAGTTTTTGACCCTGGTATCTCTACCACTTTCTTCCCCAAGGACAAATGAATTCGGGGACAGTCACACCCCCAATTTACCTGTTTTGCAGCGGAATGGAATTCCTGGGGATTGACTGTCGTAGCATCACAATCACGGTTATATTAAACGACCTAAAGTGTCGTTTGAAAACACATCGTTTGATTTAATAAAACAATCAGAGTTTACAAAGTATAGGTCCCAAAAGTTTCTAAAGTTTGCGGAAATATAAATATATTACAAATCCAAACGATGGTTTTGAAAGAAAGTGCCATAATGTACAATGATGTAAGTCGACGCCGCGACTCAAAAAGGGTTCCTTAACCATACCATGATGAGTATGCCTTAGTTACCTGAAAATACATTGCTAAAACGGTCAACAATAATGTTGGTGAGAAATCATAGGTTTATGTAAATGTTTTATACGACTACGCAAGTATATATTTGGTATGACAATCATGTCACATAAAAATGTTACAGGTATGACAATAATGTCACATAAAAAAATGTTACAATTGCTATAAGCCCATGACACCGAAACTAGACTGTTCATAATGTATGCCCCTGTAGAGTGTTTGCCAGACAACTCAATAATGTTATTAAATGAAATGCATCCGTATGACTAGTTGGGATTCACCAACCCGGATGGAGGCGTCACCCTCGATAGATCTATCCACTCATCCTCGCTTCAAAGATTAACGGTTCATGTTCAGGTAATGGGGACTTTCAATTGGAAAATGCGGTAACTTAAGCAATGTAAATGAATTTAACATACTTGGTATCGTAATAAAAATGTTGTGCAATGTATTCTCCCCCGTAAGTTTGAAAATAATTAAAAGCATGATCGACGGGGCTATGAAAACTCACTTGATAAACTGGTATGATGACAAGAGTGAGTACACTGAGGTATATCGTGATGCTTTAACCGGGACCTATAACGAATGATATGATCTGTAATGAGTTGCAATGTAATGTTATGCATGCATTTCATATGTTATTTATACCATTTGCGAGTTTTGAAAAATATTACTTATCGTCGAAAAATATTCTTTTGACGTCTTGACCAATCAAAATCACTTTACAAGTACTTACGTCAAAATGTCATCCTACAATGGTTTTGTAATGATTTATGGTGAAATTATCACTTTTCGTCGTAAAATAATGTCGTCGGAAATTTCATGAAAGTGACAAAAATGGCTTCGAAAAACTAGTCGTAAAATGGTGTACGTCGAACGTTAGGAAACGAACTCGACGGTTTTGGAAAGCTTGTATCAAAATCTAGAAGTTTTAGTACATGAGTTTTCGTCATAGAGGTTTCGAAAATATAGATAATAAGGGTTAAAGATGGTGATTTTGTCCAAAATGGGGTTTAAAAATGAGTTTCGTCAAAGTTTAAGCATCCGTAAATAATTTATTACAACTCCGCTATACAAACGGTTGGTCGTTTTGGAAAATATGCTTGGTGATCTCGATTTTATTAGAAGACATCTCGTTACAAAAAGTTTTACATCATTGTTAAAAACAGCCTTCAATATGGTCATTTTAGTTACCGTAACACTTATCTCGTAAAAATAGTATAGTTTTTCTAAAAATAATAGTTACGGCAATTTTATGAAAACGTGTATATCTTAGTCGTTTCAAATCCGTTTTCTACGTATTATACGTCCTTAGCTTCGTATCAAAGTATACTAATATATTTTTGATAAGTCGAAATAATTTATAAAGCTTAGGACTCGTTTTTGACTCGAATAAAACAATAATGGTGTGCTGAAATTTTCAGAAAATATATATTTCGTCGTCAAACTTGAAAAATTCATAACTTCTTCGTTATAACTCCGTTTTAATCCGTTCAAGCGGCCACGGATTCGTTTTAAAGTATATTTTCTAATTATCTAGGCCAAAAACTCATGTCTACTGTCGGATTTTCCAGAAAAACAAAATAAGGACAGACCACTATATATACTTGTCGAAAATAGTTTTTCTCGTACTAAACCTATTCCAATCCCTTCAAATCAACTCCAAAGCTATTCTAATCCTACCATACACCTTCTTAGGGTGTCATGGGTTCCTAGACATCATCAAGACCAATATATAACAAGGGAATAATTATAGGATGACTTTTATATATCAAACTCTTAAAATCAATGTAAAAATGGTATAAACAACAATAAGTCTTGCATGTTTGCTCAAAAATGAAGAAATACTTATGAAATGAAAATGAAAGATATAAAATGAAAGTAATATGCTTACAAGCTACTATGATGAGGTGATTAGAACAAGGTTTAACCTAAACACCCTAGGTTTTTATTTCAAAACCTTAATAAGAGTGTGATCTAGATTGTGTTTAACTTGAGCTTGTAAAGATTTTTGTGATCCCTTGTACACCCTATGAAGGCCGGTTGATGGATGAAGAACCAAAGAGAGAAAAAAAACACTTTTTACTTGACTTGAAAAATGAAGTGAATGAATGATGGAAGTGTGAATTTTTAGATGAAGTAAGAATATAAACAATCAAGAAGGAAAATATTACCAACATTTAATGCTACCCACTCTATGACATCCCCCCCCCCCTCATGGCCGGTTCTTGGGGGGTTGTGTCTCTCAATATATATTTTTTTTTATCAAGTATATTGTATATATAAATGTGTAAGTTAAATAAGTATAACTTGTAACTTGTGAAATCATTTGAGTATTTATGGTAGCATTGGCTAAAAATAATTTTTAACGGATCAAAGTAAAATATATTGTAGTTATAAAAATTGTCAAAATACATTCCTTGTAAAATTTGAGTGATATAATAATTATCGTGTAGTTTTTAAGAAAAGTGTCGTAATAATATAAATTTAACGATTTATATACAAAATAAATTTAAAACACTAGGTAAACTAAAAATATAGTTTTTAGAAACTAAATGTAAGTATAAAAATATATCGGGATCATTTTTAGAAATAACGGATTAAATGTTCAAAATAATAACTCACGCGATAACGTTTATTTAATATAAAATTTACGCGTTTAATGTGAAATGCAAAGTCATGAATGAACTAACATGATGCAAATGATGTTAATGAAATGTAGACTAAACTTAGTCTATATGAAATGTCCGTTATGATATGATCATGAATTCGCTGCTAAACCATTAAGGTTACGCGAATTTGGAACACGCAAACCTAGTTTACGATAAATGTTGAAATGGTGAAGCATGAATTGTTTTGAGAAATGACCTGAAAGTACGAGTTGTCACAGGGACGAGTCAGGCTAGCGACTCGTTTAAGAAAAACAATAGCGCTTCGTGGGAGGCACCCCATGCTTATCCATCTATCTTCTTTCTATTTTCTAATAAGTGACGCGAAGGGGTTAGCCTCTTCGATTTCTCGTGTTTGGTTGTTTGTGATGTTGTGTAGGATTTTCCCGATATGAAGACTCTCGTGCTCGAAGTTTGTCTTTTCTCCACTCGAGTTTTCATGATCAATGCTGATGGAAATCCGATATCCTAATCTTATCGACTAACGTTTATCTTCTAGCATACTTAATAAACGGCTTTTAGATTTTCGTGATACCCTTGCTTTAAACATTGAGGACAATGTTTCGTTCTAGTCTGGGGTAGGGTAATCTTCGATTTGATTTGATCGCACTTGCTTATTTCTGTTGTGTTTCTCTCGCAACCCCGTTTTTCCTTAGAAAATGAAAAATTGTGCAAAAATGAGAAAAATTAAAATTTTTTTTGTAAGCTTTTGTTGAGTCTTTTTGATTGAAAAGCTTTGCTAGTCTCTTAGATAAGAAGCTATAAAATGCGAATTCTAGCTCACAAGGCCAAGATTTTGCAAGTTTCCCTGAGTGATTTTAAATATGCATGACTTGATTTCATTAGACGAAGCATTTGCTAAGTTAATATATGTTTTGACACCTTGTTGACTTTCCGCTGGTGAGAGTAGGAATGGAATTCTGACTTGACCGGGCGTGTTGAGCCCTAGCTTGTTCCCTTAACCATAGATAATCTAAAAATTATCGGCTAAGCATCTGCGGATCTCATTATTTGGGATTTTAAATTTGCAGAGATCGAGAAATGATAGAGTTACTTATGAGTTTAGATGCTAAGCGTGGAGTAGTTGGTTCTCTTTAGAGCCCATCGAAGGTACTTATGGCTTTTTGTTCCCACAAAATTGTTTCACCCCATATCTGTCTAAATAATTAGAGATGTTGAGTTTTTGGCGATAGTTAGTTCTTTATCTTCTTAAAAGATTCTTTGTTTTAAAAATTGGGTACACATCAAGGATCCGTAATGAATAAATAAGTAATAAGTGATAAGTGATAATGTAATAAGTAAAGTTATGAGCTGCGGTGTCGAGATCGGACCCTTGGATCTTTAGCCGGGATTGAGTGAGGTCTTAGCCTAGCCAGCCGGGATCCTCATTTCATGAAGCCTATAGTCTTGGAATTACCCCGTGAAGCTCCGTGGTTCATAGCTCATACACGTAAAAGTCTAAGTGAATGAAAATGAATCAAAAAAAATATATATATATATATATATATATATATATATATATATATATATGTGAATGGAAAAATGGAAAAGTCAAAAGTTATAAGTGAATAAAAATTCCTTGATGTGGACCTCATTTTTACGACAATGGTTCTTGAGAGAAGACGGATAACTAATTATCGACTTAGCTTTGTATCTTTATCGGAATAATTCTTATCAAAACGAGAATTTGAAGAAATTCACTTCTCACAAAAATAAAATAATCTAGAGGAAAATAGGAAAATGGGAACGAAAAGTAAGTACACAAGTAACTTCCATGGGTAGTGTTAGCATCTAGAGTCGTATGTAACAATGATTTCGGTTTTACGCTTAGTTTGGGACTTGTGAAAAATCAGGGACGACGTATTCTATCCGTATGGTCACTTCACGCTGTGTTGTGTTTTCTACTCCGTGATCCTAACGTGTCGTTTGAAAAATGTTGGAGTTATTGATCGACATGAAAGTTCAACAAACCGTCATTCATAATCGGAATGTGCTTAATCATGATATCTATACATGTGAATTAAAAGGTAAACGGGGCGTTTTTAGAATTAAGGGTTCTTAATCTCTTTTGAGGAATCTTTGCTACTTCTTCATAGGTTTAGTAGAAAGAGATTGAAATCCTTGGTTTTAGAAGCGTGAGTTGATTGCATTGCGTGAGGACACGGCAATGGTTTCGTCTGGGGTATTTTGGTATGTGCTAAAACACATACCTTTTTGTTATCAAAATAGACCCAAAATAACCAAGAAAGAGCCGTTTATTGCTAATATTTGTGGTTTTCTTGAGTTTGTGCTTGTGCAGGTATGGATATGTAAAAACACGCAAAAAGGAACCAAATCAGACGAGCACGAGAGATCAAGAGAGCTTAAGCTGAGCCGGAAGGTCAGAATTATGCATTTATGAAGATTTCTAATCTCTGAGGATGATTTGTGAAGATTTGATCAAAGTTTGAAGAAATGTCAGAAATAGTCCCTGAACTTTCAGCAAATGACAGAAATGGCCCTTGAGAATCAAAAGTTGCAATTTCAGCCTTGGTTTATTTGAAGTATGACAAAATCAGTCCTTGGAAGATAATTTCAGATTTACATGTTTGATCCCTGGATTTTCAGCAATTACATCTTTAGTCCCTTATTAAACCAAATGGATCAATACTAGTCATTATCCAATCCATAGTCCAATTCACATAACATTCGGCCCAAACCCAACCCAATAAACAAACCACCCCTTTTAATATCACTACCCGGCCACCCTTATAACCCTTCAACCCGAATCAACCCCTGACCCGCTCCTTTTTACCCAGGTCAAAGCAATAGACCCAGTCAAACTATTCAAAATATAATTAATAAAACCAAACGCGCCTCTACTGTTGCCCTTCCTCCCAAACCAAACCAAACACACCCAGTTACCCCATTTACCTTTTACCACCAATTACCCAAATACAAACATCGTACTAAGCATCTTTCAAAGCTTCTAGAGACCTGACCTGTCAGATAAAGCTGCCACGTGGCCAAATGGCACACTCCCATTGGCCGTGACACCTCACTTGATGAAATGGAGCTCGTTGATTGGTAGTGATGATTCATGGATTGATGTGTGGCTGTGGATGAGCTTCTAGGCTCTTCTCAAAGGATCCCAAGGCCTCTCTTCAGCTATTTATAGCCCTCTCATTCACAATTGCAAAGGGTCCAATTTCTCATGCTTTTAGAGAAATTTTGATCACTTATGTTTCTGTCATTCTTAATGTTTTTAAGTAAGATGTAATTTCAGTTTTGATGTTGTAATAAATTCAAGTTTTCATTTCTTTCAATCAAACTCCATTTTGTACCTTTAATTAAGATCAAAGTTCTGTGTTTACAAGCTTCTAAATCTTGTTCACTGCTACTCATTTAAGCTTTTATAAGCTTAAATGAGTCTTTTATGCTTTTGAGTGTTCTAATTTCCAGTTTTTCAATAAAGTCAATAAAAGTCAAACATCTTAGTCAAAATGTTTTTGGATTAATCTCTGTTCTAAAATCATTTTATAGCTGAGTTTTAAGTGGTTTTTGAGTTTCTGAATTCATTTGTGGGCAATACTAGTTGATATCTTCTTAGTTAATTGCATTTTGAATCATTGAAGTAGTGTTTGGGTTAGTATTTAAAATGAGCTAGAGGTGGAAATATAAGAGATGTTAGGTTGCTTTAGGCTTGATATAGATGATTGAGTTCATCTCTGTCTTTGTTCTGCTGTCATGTGTGCTCTAAGTCAACATCACCATTCCACTGCTCTCATCTTCATCACTGTTGGAATCAGTGGTTAAGTTTTAGCATATAGGTTTAGAATCAGATAAACTAGCTTGCTTTAGTCTTATCACATCTTATCTCATCTTAATCAGTCCTTAATTTGCTTCTAAATCTCATTTTAGTCAACTTTATAACTGTTTTAAAAAGTCAAAACACCATGTCTGAATCTGTTTTTGCAGATCTTGCAGCAGGAGCACAGTGCTTATTTTAACTAGTTAGGGTCTGATTCTTGGTCCATTTGTAGTTTTCCAGGTGGTCTTCAAGACCCCATATCTGTTTTTGGCTAAAGCTCTTCTGAGAAGCTTGTGCACAAGCTCAAACTAGGGTCCAGGTTCTGTTTTGCTGTTCTGCATCAGTTAGCATATGTCCTAGCAGCTTTTTGTTTGCTCTTCAACTTCTTCATATTAAGTCCTATTTAGTTGTAACTTTGGATATGTGATCTCTAGTTGGTTGTCTTAAGAACCATACTTTTTGTTTTCACTCTAGCTTATTGAATAAGCTGGTGCAACTGCTTAAAGTAAGGGCCATATTCACTGTTTTGCTTAAGTGGTAGTTAGCTCAATCCTTGGTAATCTGCTGTTAGGAGTAGTTGAATATAGTTGCTCTAGAGTATTTATAGTATAGACTAGCTTATATAATCAGTTGGTTCATTATTTTGCTTGTTAGCTTATTTAAAAGTGCTTATTCCATTTCAGTTTACATTGCAGCCTTAATATCTCTCACATAAGCATCAGTTTTTATATTTTTCACAGATCTAGATTAATATTTTAGGATTTCCCTGAATTTTTCATAATTTTTAGACACTGTTTGGTATTTTTCTTAAATAAAAATAGTTTTTAGGCATTTTTAAATAGCTTTAATTGCAATTAATTGAGAAAAAGTTCCAAAAAATAATTTTTCAATTTTACCCGTTTAAGAAAAATATAAAAAGCATAAAAAAGATTTTTCCCTATTTTTCTCCTTTTATTTGGTATTTTTCACAATTTTAATTAGATTAAAATAGTTTTAAATTCATAGAAAATAGGAAATTAATCTGAAAAATAAAAAAATAGTTTTGAAAAGTCTTTTGTGATATTTTAGATTTTTGAAAAGTAATTCCATAATTTTCCCTTTGTTTTTTATAATTTTTAGTTATTTAGTCTTATTTTTAAAGTTATAAATTAGCTTTTAATTATTATAAAATCAAGAAAATTCCTAAAAATTAGTTTTAATTGATAAATAGTTTTCAAATATCATTTTTAGAGTAAAAGTAACTTTAGGTTATTTTTAGGAGTTAGAATAGTCGTACTTGCATTTTATTCGCGTTTCGTTTTAAATCCCGTATTTGCGTTTTAGCGTAGAATTGCGTAGTTTGCCATAGTTCTTAGGTTTTCACATAGATTTTAGTTCCATATGCTTTTCTTATCCCGTAGTTTAGATAATATCATATTATCCCCTTCTCTCATTCAAATCACAAAATTCGGGACGTGAGTTGGAAATTCCATTCAACCCTCGTTCGGAACGATCTCGGTGCTCAAACCTAACACGTTTGAGTTACCCGTATACTACACTTCTCATCTATTATTGATCAGTGTCCGAACCGTTTTAAGTTTCTTACGGTTAGTCATTCACAAGTGGCTAGCTTGTGTGAGCAAGCTTGACGTTTCGACCACATCATTGCTCCTCACTAATGAAGAATGGGATTGCATTGTAATGCACATATTTATTCCATTTTTCACAAATGGTGTGGTTTCTCGTTCCCTTTTCTCATTTAGGAATGAGGACACTATTTTTGATCCCGGCATTTCCATGTACCACTTGTGAGCCGGGTCTGTCTGTCAGTATGTATCTCATCGGTGTGGAACTTTCACGTACTTCAATGTTTATCCAAAACATCTTGAATGAAAGTCCGATGGAGATTGTCTCTTCCACTTACTTCCCCATGAACCAATTAATTCGGGGTCGAGTCAAGCTAGCGACTCGGTAATCAAAAACAGTAGTTAAACATGGGTTTTCACCCGTGTGTACCACCCTAGTGTGGGGGAGATGCCCCACATGTTGTATATAGATCTAAAAAATGAATGAAAATTGTAAATATTAAAAAAGAGAATAATTGTTGTGTTTCTACCCTTAGCTAGTAATGTTATCTTTTTACGTTCTAAGTTTCGGCATAACAGCCGGTACTTTGAATATTGAGGACAATATTCATTTCTAAGTGTGGGGGGGAAATTCTGGCGAATTTTGATCATAAATATACCCTTTTAGTCCCTTTTTCCCCCAAAATGACCAAAATTTAAAATTTTTTTCATTTGGTATTAGTGTTTTACACTAAATACAACAAATGGTAATCAATCCACCATGTCTAACACACATAAGGATTGGCTAATCCAAGAGCAAACGGCTCTTGGTAAAGATATCTCAAATCCGTTGACGGCTTGCAATTTGCCCAAAATTATATGGTATTCAGCTCACCATATCCTTAAAAGTGAAGAGTTGGCTAGCCCGCAAGTTTATGGCTTGTGGTAAAGGCAATGGAAAAACCATAATTGGTAATCGACTCACCAAAGATAATATTGATAATTTATCTAAGAGTTGGCTAGTCCAGAAGCAAACGGCTTCTGGTAAAGACAAATCAAATCCGTTGAAAGCTGGTGGTTTGCTCAAAATCATTTGGTTATCGGTGTACCAAGGTTCTTACTTGAACTAAAACATTTGGCTACTGCAGAAGTAATGGCTTTTGGTAAAGAGATGAAATCCATTAATTTTTCTCAAAACATTGCTAAGGACTAGCAATATCTTAGTGTGGGGGATTGATGAGTGTCTAAATACTCATTATTTTTGTACCATTTAAACTGCAAAAACATCTGAAAACACTCAGAAATGCATCAAAATGATAAAAATATCACAAATAAGTGTTTTATGTGTTTTAAATGCAAAAATATCAAAATCTGGTGAAAAGCGTATCAAATTTGCATAATTGGCAGTTTTAGTCCCCCAAGTTTCAAAAGTTGTCAAAAACAGTCCCTGGTAAATCTAAATAAAGAAAAATGTTATTCAAGGTCCCTGAAATATTTTAAATTGTCAAAAATGGTCCTTGAATAAATCTTTTGTCAAATGGCAGTAAAGGTCCCTCAACTTTCAAAAATGTCAAGTTTGGTCCCTGGAAAATTGAAAATGTCAAAACTGGTCCTTGTACTATTGGAACTTGTCAATATTGGTCCCTTGTAACAACTTTGGAGAAATTACAGATTTGGTCCCTCTAGTTTGGCATAATTACAGTTTTGGTCCTTATCATTAATACTAAAACCAAACCCTTGTCAAATCTGAATTGGACCCCTGCCATTATACATTTTGGACCCCCTGTCACTTTCCTTTTTGAACCCCAAGTCAAACTCTTTACCTTTATCCCTTCCCGCCACCTCCTGCTTATCCTCTTCCCCACCACTTGCCTGCAACAGGCCTCCTCCCATCACCTCACCTTTTCACCACCCCCCTCATCATCACCTTCCCACTCAACCCCCCACAATAAATGCCACCCCCCCCCTAGCTGCTATTTCACAAGCCTACAAGTCAAAACCAACTTTCCCGCCAAAATGTGATAAGGCTCAAAACTCACCCATTGGCTCCAAAAAGAGGTGGGATTCTCTCAGAAGGCCACGTGGAAGTGATTTGGAGCATA
Source organism: Chrysanthemum makinoi (assembly GCA_910596185.1). Classification (NCBI taxonomy): domain Eukaryota; kingdom Viridiplantae; phylum Streptophyta; class Magnoliopsida; order Asterales; family Asteraceae; genus Chrysanthemum; species Chrysanthemum makinoi. The sequence continues at coordinate 14,644,875 of OU343221.1, read as the reverse complement.
AAAGAGAGAGGAAGTGCAGAGAAGAAGCAAGTCTTTTAGTTTTTAAATTTTTGAATGTCGTATTTTATTTTTATCTCTTTAATTAAGCTTTAAGTTGTAATCTTGTGTTTCATGATATAAAATTAAGTTATTGAAGTATATTAAAACTGTTTTCAAGTGGTGATTCAAGTGGTATTAATATTTCATGATTTATGGTTCACTGTTGCAAAGTTAATTTCCAACTCTTATGTTCCAAGCTTCAAATAGCTTCATTTAAACTCAAACAGGCTTATGTAAGCTCTATGTAGCTTTTTGTAAGCTTGGGAAATCAGTTTCGATCAAGTTCCATTGAAGGTCAACAAAAGTCAACTGTGGAGACAAAATTTGGTTAAGCAGGCTTGAAATTGGATAATGGGTATTGCAGAGATGGTATTGGGTTGGATATAGCTTACTGTAGTAGTCTTGGGGATTGGTTGTAACCTGCATACCAGCTGGACCTTTGTGAGCTTGTCTTATCATTTTCACTTTTTATGCAATTTCCATATTGTGCTCATGTTTGAAACTGTGGTCATTAATATTTTAACCCTGCTTAAATAGTAGTACTTAGTGTAATTATAGTTATATTAGTCATTGATTTGTGCTAGTTCATTGGTTTACTCAGTTTAGCATCTAATCAGCCTCAAAAAGGTATGTTTGGATCTGCTGCACATTCTGTCTTAGAAGTGTAGTCAGTGATTGTTACTTGTTGTATTATGTTTGTTTAGCTCAAACTAACTCATTGTAGTCATAATCTTGTGCCTGCTACTCATTAAAGTCAATCATCATATAAATCTGTCTCACTGTCCTTAACTGTTGTGATTTTGGATTAGTAAAGTTTTGTTTTGTGTTCAAAATTCATAAACCTAGCTTTCATTAGTTCTATTACATCATAATACTTTATAATAAGTCCACAAATTAGCTTTAAATCTCATAAAAGTCAACTTTGCTCATCTGTCAAAAGTCAAATAAATTTGCAAAAAACCAGTTTTGGGCCAACTAGAGGGATTTTTCACAGATTCATCTCTGGGCCAAATCAATTCAAACTTTGGGTTTTATAAGTTCTCTTGGTCTAGTTTCTTATTAGTATTTTTGTTGATTTTTATTAATTTTGCAAAAGCTTCAAACAAGCTCATCAAACAGGGCTTATATGCCCTGCTCACAAGCTCAGTCATAGCTGAGTCTTTATCAGCTTATTGCAGAGCTTATTCCAAGCTCCTCAGAGCTTCTCTTGATCTCAGTTTTGGTTTACAAGTAGCCAACCAGGTCTTCTTGAGGTTCAAACTTTTTGTTTTGCATTTCAGCTTATTTGGTAGTTTAATCTTTAGCTTAAAAGTAGTACCTTCACAACTGTTTTGCACAATAAGCTCAACACATCACATCTGTACATCTTGCATTCCAGAGGTTAAAACCTGTTGTTATAAGTTGCATTTGAGTGATTTTAGCCTAACAAAGCTTCTGTGTTCAGTTGGTTCCCATTTGGTACCCTTTGGCTTATTTAAGTGCTTATTTCATAAGCACTTGGTTTGCAGTTTCAATTTCTCACAAACAAGCCCATGTTTTTCTATTTTTCTTAGATTCAGGATATTAAGTTAGACTTTTCCTGAAATTTTCATAATTTTTCATAACAGTTTGCTATTTTTCTTAATTAAAAACAGTTTTTAGGTAATTTTAAATAGCTTTTAATACAATTAAATCAGAAAAAGTCCAAAAAAATAATTTTTCATTTTTATTAAGTTTAGATAAATATAAAAAGTAAAAAAAAGTAATTTTCCAGATTTTTCATAGTTTATTTTGTAATTTTTAGTAATTTAATTAGTTTTTAATAGTTTAAAATTCAAAAAAAATAGAAAAATAATCAGAAAAATATAAAAATAGTTTTGAAAATTCTATTTTGTTATTTTAGATTTTTCCAAGTCATAATTTTATTTTTCTAGCTTTATTTCCTATTTTCTTGTAATTTAGGTTATTATTTAATAGTTAAAAATAGCTTTTAATTAATAATAATTAAATAAATAGTTTTAAAAATAATTTTCTTTTTCTAATAATTTTCTTTTATCATTAGGATTGTAAAAATGTCATTTTCATATTTTTAGGATTTATATTGTGTAAGTTTCACATTTTTATTTGTACGTCGCGTAGTTTTTAAATTAAGTTTTATAAAAACATAAAAACAAAAACATCATTTTAAATATAGTGATAGCGTTTATTTAATATTTTTTATCTTTTTAAATTTCCTTTAATTTGCATTTAAGCCCCTGTAGTTTATGGGCTTTCTCCTTAGGTTTAGATCAATCACTATCTTTTCCCGTTCAAATCCTCTCGATCACTATACGTTTGACTATTCTCGCACAGCTCGTTGGGACTTAACGACCTGGGGAAACACTATACTCTCCTGATCTTCATTGCATTCGTGCTTAAGCTGTTTTAAGTTTGTTACGGTCGGCCATTCACAAGTGGCAGGCTTGAGTGATAAAACTTGACGGTTTTGCACGGATCAATATCCGAACAGCCTCAAGACGAGCAACCGGAGCAAAAGATTCTTCAAAGTCTATTCCCTCTTCCTGACGATAACCCTTAGCAACTAGACGTGACTTGTTTCGGATGACGTTCCCTTCAGCATCCAATTTGTTTTTCCAAATCCATTTTAGACCAATGACGTAGACTCCTGTTGGTCTTTCAACTAGTTCCCATACTTCAAGACGTTTGAATTGGTTGAGTTCTTCTTGCATGGATTCAATCCAGTTGTCTTTTGTCATTGCGTCTTTGATGTTTTTAGGTTCAGATTGGCGGACAGTGAGTGCATAAATGCAATGTTCACCGTCTGTGTGAAGACGTTGTCTCGTAACGACCGGTTGATTCGGGTTGCCAATAATGTTTTCCAGAGGATGGTCTTTCGTCCATCTATGTGTGGAGGGTTGATGTTGGTATACATTGTGCGATTCTGAGGATTCAAATGGTTTGTTGAAGATTCCGCGACATCCGGTGCGCAGCCTCATTAGCAAACGGGTTGAAGAACGCATTTGGATCAAAATCTGCAGGTGGGGGTACTTCATTCAGAATATCATCAGCTGGTTCATTATTGTTGGAAGCGGTATGTTCAACTGTTGTGTTGGAGTCAACTGGTGTAGGTGCATCTTCAACAAGAGTTGTTGTAGCAGTGTATCGTATAGGAATATTATCAGTTGTGCAAATGGATACACCGGAGCACGCTCATCAATATCGCCACGAACGAGGAGCAAATAACCTTTCCATTTGTTGACGAGTAAGTCGAGGGCTTTCTTCACCTGATGATGGGGGTTGAGGGAAGTTTAAACGGTTGTAACCGGTTCTAAGTCGTTATACTCGTAAGCCATTTCCGTGAATTCATCGAAATGAGCATGAATCGTTTCCATTACCTCCTTAGTTCGACGATTCCAGATTCGAAACCTTTAGAATTATCACAAGATCCAATAAAGACTCCAATGTCACCTTTGGCTTTGAGCTTTCCAAAGTCATCACGATCATTATTCGGATAGCAAAGAGATCCAAATACATGAAAGTGTTTTAGATTCGTTTTTCTGTTATGGACAAGCTCGAAGGTGTTTTGTTGTATGCGTTTGTAATCATAGAACGGTTTTGAGTATAGCATGCAGAGATACAGCTTCTGCCCATAAGTAATCTGGAAGTTTAGCATTGATTAACATTGTTCTGCAGCTTCCACTAACGCTCGGTTTCGTCTTTCAACAACTCCGCTTTTGTTCAGTGTATGCGTGCAATAGATGTTTGATTTCCCACTTTCTCATAGAATTCACGAAGGGTTTTGTTAACAAATTCAGTTCCTTTGTCTGTTCGATGATTCGACGGTGTTGCGGAGCTGAACTTGTATTTTTGTGAGAAAGGTGATGATCATTTGTGGAGCTTGGTCTTTGCTACGAAGAAAGTAGACCCAAGTCCATCGTGAGTAGTCATCAACAATTACTAAGATGTAGCGTTTGCCATTGATCGTTTGCACACGCATCGGGCCACACAAATCCATGTGAAGAAGATGAAGCACATGCTGAGAGCTGTGTTCCACCTTTGAAGGAAAATGAGCACGAGTGCTTTTCCCTTGTTCACAAGCTGAGCAAAGGTGATCTTTTGAATACCGGAATCGTGGGAGTCCTTCAACTAGTTTGTGTCGAGCAAGGTTGGTGATGGTTTGAAAGTTTAGATGTGAGAGACGACGGTGCCATAGCCAGGATTTTGTTGATGTTGCCTTAGAAAGTAAGCAAATGGGAGAGGAAGCAACCATGTCTTGCATAGAGATAGTGTAGAGACTAGAATTACGCGAGCCGGACATAAGGTCATTTCCTTGTAGATCACTTAATGAAACAAGTTTTCTCCCCAAAGCAACCTCCAAATCTCCATCACAAAATTGACCTCATCGAAAACAGATTGTGACCGAGGCCTTCCACATAGTAAACCCCGCTAATTTCGATGTTCCCATTGACATAGTCTCCGTAGCCCATGATAGCTGCGAAGTGATCATTCCCTAACCTGACAGTGCCAATGAACTTTGCAATAAAGTTTGATAACAGTTTAAGATTGCCTGTCATGTGTCGGGAACATCCGCTATCAACAATCCAGAGAATGATCAGTATCACCTGCATTACACAACGACAGATGGAATAGAAGTAGATTTGGAACTCGAAATGTTAGAGGGTTCCATAGCAGTTATAGTGGATATACACACATCAATAGCTTTAGGTATCCACTTAAATCCTAGTGTGTTATATATCCATTTCGGCCATCTATAACTACTCTTTGCTTTAGTCTTAGTGAATTCACTAGGTGGTACTACATTCCTAGGAGGTGAAACTGAGCTACAGGGACAAAGAATGCGTTCTTAGAATCTGAAGAAGGCGGTCTACCAAGCACAAACTTAGAAAGATTAGTGGGCCTAGAGGTATTCCGGTTCTTAGGATTCCTTAAACGAGAGATGATAGCTTTAGCAACACATTTATCATGGCAATCAGAATTCATACTTTTACGACAAATATCACAAGATGCATTAGACTGAATATCAAAAGTACTTAACGGTTTAGCATTCGTTACATCACTATTTCTATTACATTTGCTATACGCAATATCTATAGTGGAGGCAACGTGTGTCTTATTCATAGTCCTAGGGTGTTCTTCTACTTTAGCATTCTTGATTGATCTTTTCTTAGGTCGCAACTTCCTATTCTTCAATTGAGTGCTCCTAGGTCGTGAAGTGCGGACGCTTTGGAAAAGGCTCAACTATTCCTCGCTTTCAGAGAAGGAAGCACGCTTAGCTACTTGTGATTTGGCAGTAGAGATTCTAGGTGCATGAGTACTAAGTGTTACGGGGCTAATCTCTTAATGATTGTTGGCGGAAGTTGTTCATACTTTCCTAACATTTCTCTTAACTTGATGATAGTGTGAATCGGATCTTGATTTTCGCATCCGAACATTTCCAAAGAAAATGCATAACTTCCTTAGTGTGTGCAAGATAATTATCAAGTTCATTTGATGCTTCATCACGAGTCTTTTTGAGTAAATCAAATATGACACCATATTCCTTTTAACTTTTACAAGTTCTTGTTCATATTTTGAGATTTGACACTTAAAAGACACGCTTTGATCATCCAGCTTGCTCAATTTTAGAATCAGAAGGTTTTGCACGCAATTGGTTGATTTTGTGTTGAAAAGCAAGTTGTTGATCGTGAATATCTTTTTGACACCAATTAAGACGACGTATTGCATTTGAAAGTTCGTTTGACAATCGCTTGTTTTCAACTGTTAAGGACTCGACCAAGCACATTATCGTTGTTCTCAACATTTACCACGTAAACAAAGATATCAGAGAGATATTATCAAATCCATATGACAAAGAATTCAATAACACAACATTTTGAACATCAGCACAGATGACATCTTCCAAGAGTCGATCAACATCTTTTCTCAACATTTTCTTTTTACGCTTAGTGTTTGAAATAGATGTTTCGCTTTTTGGAAAACGCTTTTCATGACCCCAAGTTCTTTATGAAAATCCTTTTCCCATGCAATTGCACAACTTTTCAAGTTTTTAACATTAGGTAAAAGATTTTTCTGAAAAATGTCTCTTTGTTCTCGCCCCAGAGGCGATTGAAAATGTTCAACTTTGATTTCGGATCGATATTCTATCTCATGTTGTAAAATTTTGAGGTCAGCTATGAAAATGTCAAAATATCGAAGAATTTTTCGATTTTCATGTTGTGAGTTTACTTCACTAATGGAAGGTAAAGGACCATAAGTTTGTGCAAAGTCTGTTTTGGGATTAACAATAGAAGACTCGGTGTTTGATGATAACCCTTGGTGTGTTAGAAGAATCCGTTGGTGTGACGAAAGTGACCGGTTTTGAATAATTAAAAGGTTTGTTGTAAACAACAGCTTTTAATTTTGATCGACTCTCGTCTTCGCGTGATCTAATTCCTCTTGACGATGATATTCAACAACATTCATAAATGAATTATCAATTTTATATTCTCACCGAAACTTCGTGATTTGGTTTGAATGATTTTATTGAAAGCTTAGGTTTGTAATCAGCAAGATTCGGTCCATATCCATTTGGATTTGGTTTTAAAGTAAACTTTTCAATGGTTGTGACCGACTCGCCATGTTTGTAAACAACAGTTTTAAACTCTTTAAGTTTGTTTTGCAAGCCGATGATTTCTTCAAGATGATCATCTATTCGCTTCGTTGAATGCTTTTTGTATGCAGAGAACTGTTTTTGACAATTTAACAACTCAGCCTTAGCTTTTTGATTTTCCAAGGTGAGAGCGTTAATTTGCTTTTTATGTTCATGTTTCAGTTGTTCTATTTCGAACAACAAAGCATTCTTCGAAGCGGCTAGATCACGCATCTGTCCTTCTAAATATTTTTCGTTTTGATAAGATTTGGCAAAGGCTGCTTCAAAACCGCTTTTCACGCTTTTCTTGAGTTTTGAAAAAGTTGAGTTGCTTTTGTAAACATTCAAAATCCTTTGTTAACAGTGCATTCTTACTTTTCAAGTCCTGATTAATTGCACGACATTCTTCCACTATGGTTTGTTGGTCTTGTATTAAACGAGCAAAATCTGGATGAGGCAAAAGTTCGGCATGTTCAACGTGAGTCACAACATGATCATTACTGAGATCCTCAAGTATAACCACGGAGTCAATTTGATTATCAAGGGAAACCGTTTGGTCATCTTGATCGTCAAATATAACTACGGGTCTAGTTGAAAATCGTCAGAATGAGATGTGGACGACTCATTTTGAACATTCCGAGCCTTGCCGGATTCAGATGTTGGCGGAGATATGAGATCGGAGATAAATATGGTTTGTTCGGGTACAGACAAGCCATCGATGTCATACACTGGGCCTGTGTCACTCATGTGTAACGCCTGCATATTAGCCATCAACATAATGCATTGGCCCGCAAGTCCTCCATATCATCATCCGAGTCAGATTTGCCATAAAGCTCGTTTTTGTCCGTGAGAGTTCCACCAGCTTCATTCTTAAGAGCCAAAAGAAGAGCCTCTTTGAAATAAGCACTGCCCTTAGTCCTTGGCTTTGGGCATGCATTAGCCAGTGTCCCTTCTCATTGCAGTTGTAGCATCGAAGACCATTCAACCCATGCCGAGCATTTCCTGCTCCACCACTTGAGCTCATTGTTATTCCTACCCACAAAGATTAAACCCTTGACCACCGCCCATCCGACGACCATAACCACGATTCTGAACTTCAACTCGCCCATTGTTTACAACAGCTTGATTCCTTGTATTAGATGAGGAACGAATACAGTTGTTGGATTTGTTGGTATAACGGCTAAAGGCATTAGCGATCATAGCAAATCCTTGTTGCAATGCTTCGAACGGATCGGATTCCTCATTATGAAGTGCTTGATCATTGTTGTTGTAAGGGACCAACTGATTTTGTTGAGGTTGATGTGATTGATCATTTGGTGGGTTTGAAGCAGTTGGTTGAGTTGCTGGTTGAGGAGAATAATTTTGTTGAGCATATAAGGCAAGTTGTTGATTTTCCGGATGTGACTGTTTAGCAATTTGAGCACGGAGAATCCTTTCCCGATCAACTTCCTTTTCATGAGGCTTCAAGTAATCGTACAACAATCCATAAGTAGAATGATGCATATTCTTCGCTTGACGGAGAAAGATGACATACTTCTCCCATTCAGGACCAAGACTACTCAGGAACTTAGTATTCACTGCAATTCTTGGCATGATGATGTTGTGTTTATCCAAATCATTGATGATGTCTGAAAATCGATGATGATAGGACTCTAGTGTCTCTCCGGGTTCAATCATGAAGTGTTCATAAGCCAAGTAAATTTTGGATTCCAAATCCTCCCGATTGAGTACAGATCCTTCCATAAGAAGACGAATATGATCCCACATTTTTGTGCAGTCTTTTGAGCATCAACACTACGAAGAATTGGGTTTGGTAATCCTAAGAGGATGTATTCCATTGCAAGTTCATCAGCTTCATAGTGTAGAAGTTCTGGGATTTAAATCGCAATAGTAGCAATGTTTGTTTGTTCATCTCTTGGTGGAATGGCATTTGGATCTCCGGGTACAATGACAGTAGGCATCTCAAATGGACCTTCCAAGATAACCTTCTTTAAGAACTTTCCATGTGGCTTCTTTAGATCACAAAACCTAAAGAACCTTATCACCCATTGATCGTAGTTTCCTGAGTGAGCATTGGAGGTCTATCAAGTGATCCAGCCTCATGAATTGATTGTTGGTTGCTTAAAGCTTCACACATCTTTGCAAACCAAGTGGGTTCCTTCATAGTGTTCCTTGATGGATGTTGATTGAATTCATTTGTGTACGGTTGAACTTGAAGACTTGGTGGTGGTTGAACCATTTGAGGTTGTGGATTTGCAGAAAGTTGTGGAGTATGTTGTTGATTAAATTGTTGTTGATAAATTGCTTGTTGTTGATTCCATTGTTGATGTTGTGGACTTAGTTGTTGTTGTTGTTGAGGATAAGTGTAAGGGAAATAGTTAGAGTATGGTGGTTGTGACATGTTGATAAACTTGTGTTGGTAAAATGGATCTTTGTAGTCGAATGAACCTTTGTTGATGAAGTGTCCTTAGGCGAGAAAAGACAAGAACCAAGTAGTACTTATGCGTAAAAACACCAAACGTTACGCGTAACAATGAGGAGTTACGCGTAGGTTTTAGCTTACGCGTAAGTAGGATAAAAGCACTAAAGTTATGCGTAGACAAAAGTTAGGCGTAGAAAGTTAGGCGTAGGATTACCTTATGCGTAGACCTAAGTTTACGCGTAAAGTGAATCTTATGCGTAGAATTTCTACGCGTAAGCTTATGCTTATGCGTAATTTTAGGTTTTTTGCCCAAATGATCTTTTACACTTCACAAAGGCAAAAGATATCCAAAGTAGACGTATTTTCAGACTTATCCAAGTAAGAAAACACGGAATAAACCAGAAAATGAAGATCAAACCAAGGAAAAATCTTACGCGTAATATTAGGGTTTTGATACGCGTAGGATTACTCGTAACTTTGATTTTGCCCAAATGTGTTTCTAAACCGATGTTTGTTATGGAATAGCTTCAATAGTACCAAAAGAACACAAGAGTGTGAATTTTGATGTACCAAAACTGCTAAACGGGTTACGCGTAGAACGACACCCACGAACAAAAACTAGCTTAAAAACGTAAATCCACGCGTAAAGTTTGAAACTTTTTGCCAAAAACAAGTATTTTAACACCTCAAAACATTGAAAGTACAAGAATCTTGGATTAAAAAGTGTAAAAAACGAGTTTTTAAGATAACCAAAGATTGTGTTATCTTTACGCGTAAGACCCAAAACCAAAACTTAAAAAACAAACGAGTACACCCAACTATTTGGCGATTGATACCACTGTTAGGTCACTAGTTTTACAAACACAAGTTATATAGAAAGGAGATGAGGCGATTGAACAAGTATCAAACACACACACACACAATATAGTATACGGTTAGGCGTAGGAATATGTGTGAAAAGAAAACTTGAACAACCAACCTTCAAATGAAGGTTATTACATGGTTTATATAGGCAAGGAGCTAGGGCAACACTCCCTCTCCTTCCCTATTCCTTATTGGGCTTGGGCCTAAGCTTATGGGCCTTCTACATAAGCTTGACCTTAAACAAACATAAAGGCCATAATAAAGCTACCTATTACATATGAAATATAAATACTTGAAATACTGTTTAGGAGTGATTCCAACAGGGACTTTATAAAGTAAGTCCTTGAATCGAGTCCATGCTTCGTAGAGAGATACACCTTGACGTTGTTGGAACATCAAGATGTCATTCCTAAGCTTAGTGGTTCTCCTCGGTGGGAAAAATTGAGCAAGGAAGCGAGAGGTAAGATCATCCCAACTTGAGATGGAGCCGGCGGGAAGTCACTCAAGCCAATTACTAGCTTGGTCCCGTAGAGATAATTGGAAGAGACGCAGATGCGTGGTCTCCCGAGTAGTAGCATCAAGGTCGATGGAATCGACAATTTTAAGGAAATCCTTAAGATGCTGATTAGGATCTTCGGAACAAAGTCCATTGAATGCACATCCGTTTTGCACCAACCGGATGGTGTCGGATCGCAGGGCCGTAGTTTAGGCTTGATCGGGAAGCTCAATGGTGTTCCTATAACCTTGGTGGCTTGGTCTCGAGTATTCACCAAGAGTACGGGCTCTTGGCGGGTCATTTGGTGGTAGGTTGATGAATGGTGGTGGGTTATCACCTTCCATTACGAAAAGTGATGGGGTTACGAACAAAGGTCACGAAGAAGGGGGATAGACTATGAGGAAGCCAAATAATTAGAAAATATTTACTTGATAGGAATCAAGCAAAGAAACCTAAACGAGGTGGACTACTAACTAGCTGTTCTATTCACCGGCAGCGGCACCAAAAACATGATAACGCTACACGCGTCGTTCGGGGTCAAAGGAACTTCCTTTTCTTCGAGCAAGTTTTATAACACCCTAGGCAGTGAACCTAATCGTTGTAGTGCAGTATTAGGGTAAGCCACGGGTATTGATATCGTTCTCTAGGGGAATAGGAATGCTTGTGAGAAGTTACTACGCTAAGGTTGGGGTTGAGGAAGATTATTTTTTTATCTTTTTATGTTTTTTAGAAATTAGAAAGGTACGAATCTCGGGGTTTGGATTTGGGGGTTGGTATTTCTACCGATTACTCTACTTGTCTACTTATCTAATCTAAGGTGTATGTAGTCTATGTCTAATTATTGTGTGCTCGTATGATGGTTTAAAGATGTGTTTACTTAGGTTTTATTACTCCTTAATTATCTCCTATTGATGGTTGAATTGTCACGTCCTTATTCTTATTCCCGTTGTGTGTCTAAGGTCGTAGGGTATGCGTTTATCCCTAACTCTTTGAAACTACCAAAGGGTCTCTTGTACAAAATCTCTAGGATTTATAAACTCTAACTCTAAGGTACTCTTTCGATGGTTTAGCCTACAACTACTCTAGGTGTCATAGTCTAAGGTTCACAAAGACTAATCAAGCATTAACTACACAACAAATGACCTATCACATTACTAGATCATTAACAATTAAGATAAGAGACAACCAATCAATATTCAATAGTTAAGTTTCATATTCCCTAAGCAAACACACAAGTAAATTAGCCAGACATGGAGAACATGCAAGCATACACACAAATAATTGAAGACATAATTGAATTAATGAAGTAAAACACTTATCTTGATGTAAGATAGGGTTTAGAACCCTAAAATACTGTACAAGACAGCCTTGGTTCGGTTTAGGTTTTTACTCCAAAAGACTACACACTGAAAACTAAAAAATTCGGATACTATATATAAGATTACAATCGCGACGGCGTCACCCTTTGATTTGTGATGCCGTCGGGTCGCCGTCATTAGGGTTTCGTCTTGGCCACGTTAGTCTTGCGACGGCGTCACCTTATGCTTGTGACGCCGTCCCTTCAGTCTCTGACGCCGTCTGGATCAAATCTAGGCCGTCTGAGTTGCGACGACCTACTCTTTTAAATCCTGACACCGTCACTTGAAAATAAGCAATTTGGCTACTGAGCCATCACAAAAGTGAGGCGACGGCGTCACAGATAACACCTGACGCCGTCCCCTTGTGTTTCAGCAGCTTGAGTTTCTCGATTCTTAAGTTTGACCATTTTCTTCGTATATTCACGCCTTTTCGTCCGAATAAGTGTCATTCCAGCATTTTGCCTTCAAGATACCTAAAAAGTGAAAAGGAACGATATTAAGTAATAACGGATACAAAAGTGATCAAATAAGGGCTTAAACGACCCCTCAAAAAGGTACATTTTAAAACCTTATCAATGACTGAAAAACCAAAGGTTGAACTAAAATAAATTCCTATTACTGAAACAAAAGCCTTGGTTGCCCAAGAGAATCTATCAGAGGTTGACTGGAGTGCTGAGTTTGATGATGAACCAGTAACCTACTGTATGGTGGCAATGGAAGAGTTTGATTAGAGCACAACTTTTGATGAGGAACCTGGATTTGCTGAGTTGGAATCCAGAGATGGTCTTGGAAGCTATGATTGGAGCATGGAGAATGAAGATGAACCTGTTCTGCTTGCTATGGTAGCCACTTCACCAAGTTCACCCCCTATCTCTGAGGTATATATGTTCTAAGTGTCATGACTTTTATCAAAAAGTACTTAATGATTATGTGACTGAAAGAGATAAGTGTAGAACGGCTAGGGCTGAGGTAGCTGGTTACCAAACAATTACTTTAGAGTCAATGGAAGCCAAAATAATAACACATGAAAATAATGAAATGGCATGGGCTGAAAAGTATGAACAATAGGATTATCAGTTAAAATTATGTGAATGGAAGTTAGGATGTATAGAAAAAGTAACTAAGGAGAGGGATGAATTGCTAGAAAAGTTTGATGCTTGGGGAAAATCTGGTCTTTCTCATGTTAGTTATGTTGAAAAACAGAGAAGAGCTTACATTATAACTGGACTAGGTTTTGGTATGGATTTCAGTAGCATAGAAGAGAACCCACCTAGTAATCAGGATGACCTTGATTTTGAGGATATAACAACTAGTGATGATGAACTCATTAACTATGTAGTCACATCTAGTAATGAGGAATCACTTAGTGAAACACCTCCTGAATATAAGAAAGATAAAGGTTATCATGCAGTCCCTCATCCCACTGGTAGTTTTCAACCACTTAGGCCTGATGTTTCTAGTTTTTGAGTAGACAATCTAGAATTTAGAAAAAAGCTTATTGGTCAAACTAATACAAGTCCATCTAGTTCTGAAACCCCTAAAGAAACAGTTGAGAAACCTAAGGATGATAGTGTTAAGAGTCAAGCAGTACCTTCTTCTCAAAGTCTTGCTAGACGTTCGCAGATACCTTCAAGAAAATCTTTTCAAAATACTGCTAAACCTTTTTGGGATAACTTTGGTCATAATAATTCTCATCATTCATCTAGAAGACAGGATAGGTTTGGTCATACACATAGAGGAAACAATTTTGGGATAACAGGTCAAAAATTGTGTTTTGTTTGTTACAGTACTAACCATTTGATTAAGAACTGTGACTTTCACTCAGAGTACCTAAGTAAATTCCCAAAGAACAGATCAACCAATCATAAGCCTAGAGAGAATAAACCTTTCTGGAATCACTCACATAGGGTTAACCATAGCAAATTCTCACAAGACTATAGGTACCCTCACCAGAGAAGACCTTTTTCGAAACCCCCAATACCTTCAAACACTTTTCAAGGTCTTTGTTAAGCCAAAACCAGTACCTTCTTAAGGTACTGCTCAGTTTTCACCAACCACTTTTTGGAATAGGAACCCTAAGAGATCTAGTTACTATCAATCTAGAAGGCGTTACAACTCAAGAAAAATAGCTAGATCAAGGGACTCTACACCAGAAGTTAAAACCAAATGGGTTAAGAAGGAAAGTACTGATGGGGAACAAATAGTACTTTCAGCAAGTGAGACTGAAACAGAGATTTTGGTTGAAAATAATTGTAGGATCGTGAATATTATGTTGTTTGATGATTTGGGTGGTCTAGGATGATGATAGTATATGAATGCCATGGTTAGAGAGATGAAGAGAGTAGAGAGGGAATTCTAGAGAGATAAACAAAAGTATAGAATATTAGATTAGAACTTCCAACCCTCTACCTTGGAAGGTAGAGGGTATTTATAGGTTACAAACTAAACGACCTCCTGACGGCCTGTGGATCAGGTATACAGTGGGTAAAGACTTGTCCTTCCTCCACGATGAAACACTACGCTAAACTACGCTACTAACTAACTAATTAACTACTGAATAACGTAAATAACGACATGTCTACGAGCTAACATATGCTAGACTATAATTGGGGTGACCGACACTTTCACATGGAATTTTCTAATTCCTAACAATCTCCCCCTAAGGGAGGTCACCCCATGAAATACATTTTGCATCCTAGCATTCTATCTTTGACTTTAGTTCTGAGCTCGTAGACTTCAATTCTTCAAGTTCCTCAATCTTTGTGCTTTAGTAGCGATTCTTCAAAGTCTGATTACTTTGTACTTTAAGTGGAGGTCTTTAAACTTATCCACATCTTGATGATCTTTGAGCTTTCTTTGAGATCATCAGCCACAGTAAATCTCTCGGGATCATCCATAGTTGTGTTGGCTTCATGTGATGTTGTGACATTTGGACCGACATGCTCACACTTTCTGGATCATGACATCTTTTCATCAGAGTAGCGGAAGCTTTTACTGGTTCAAGATATTTGCAGCAGCGTAGCAGAAGCATAGTATAGAAATATCTGAGCCAGGTTCTGTAGATATGCACCAGTCATGATTTCTTCAAATTAAGTGTGGATGTTGTGCGCATGCGGCTTTGGATTGACTCCTCAATTCTGATCAGCTGCAACCGTCCAAATGTACCTGCAAACAACAGTTAGCTATAAAACACACGAAAGTGTCTTTGATCACTTTCGTTGAATTGAGGTACACGGCCCACGGTTCCCCGTTGAACAGTGCAAGTACTACCTGTGATCAGGTAGGATTCCGAAGAATCTCCTTGACAGGGTTTCGCAGCTGTTCTAGCTGTTCTCAAACCGGAACGTCTCAAAGAAGACAACACGGAGTGAGTGAACCAGCGAATTGAGATTCACTAATTGATGAAAGATTGATTTGAAAACAATCGCGTATTGCTTGAAGAAAGAGTTTTGCAATACAACAAAGGTTTTATGAGAAAGATCAATTTTCAAACAAAAATACTTTTTGTATTTGAAAAGAGTACACATTCGACGTGCTAGAGAAAATAAGAGATTCGCACATCGAACGGTTTTTCCAAAAGTATTTTTTTCAATCAGAGATACTTTTTGAATTTGAAAACATGAATACACATTCGATGTGCTAGAGAAAAGAAGGTTTTCACAACGAATGGTTTTTCCAAAAGTATTCGTCAATTCATTTCCTGGACCAAGGTTGATTCACGAGTGAATCGCCCCATCGTTTCTATCCAGTTGTCACATGGCTTGATCTTTTGAAAGATCTCTCATGTCACCCACCAAGAGCTTGTTAGATGTTGGCTCTAGAAGGATTTCCATCTTCATCGTGAATATTTTCATATCACTCGGATGTTCTGGCAATACCACAAGGATAAAGCGTAGGACTCTTAATATATTCTTACTTTCCACATTGTGTGAAATAGCAAGTCTTCATTAATTTTGTGTCCTAACGAGATATTGTGGATGATCTCTTGGCTCTAGACTTAATAGTGCACATTTGGTTCCTATGCCGGAGACTAGGGAGAGGGTCTCCTTCTTCAATATCAACAATCTCTAAGAGAAAGTCGATAGATAATGTCGGTTCCCCATGAGAATGAAACAAGCCCTTTTAAGAGGAACTTGAGTAGCTTAGGAAGTTGTAGTGCAGTCCATCACTGGGTCCATGACGTCTTGTCTTCAATACCAGTGTTACCTTGGTAACCACCAGTAGCATATGAATTGAACCCGGTTTCTGCCCTACGGTTGAATTATTGGAGGGCTATTTCTTTTCACCCTTTTCACATTTAATTCTTTTTCATTCTTCAACCCCTTCAGTGCTTACCGAGACTTCATAACTAGAACCTTGTTGGGTTTATTCTAGTTCTAGCTCTATCTCAGTCGGCACTCTTCCCATATTCTCATTTTTCTCCTTTTTTTTCAATATTCCTAAGGACTCTACACTATCTAGTGGATTGTCCCTGGGTAGATCCCTCCGGTTCTGGCGGATCGTGGGAACAAATACCTAACCTCACCATCCTTATAACTCCATACATAAAGTAAAATGGTCGGTCTTTTGGTACAGTTCATTCTTCCTTGAAACCAATTGAAAAATCATTTGGAAAAACAATCAAGATACTTGTGATATAAAATCAAAACATTTTGTACCTTAATGGTTTTGATCATTTAGAAAACCTCCCCCTCAACATGTGCATATGATTTAGAAATTGTTTAGCACATGGAGGCAAGAGGACTTTGAAATATTTTCTTTGATCACAATTTTCATAGAAAAAGCCATTTGATTTTCTTGGTAAATTCTCCCCCTCAATATGTGCATAGGATAAGAGAAATCATTTTAACACATAGAGGCAAGAGTTCTTTTGAAGCACATCCATGAACACAAAAGCCATTTAAGAAACCATTCGCTCCCCCTCAATATGTGCTTCGAGATTCGAAAGCGTTTAGCACATATGAGAGAGCAACCTACACAATTGAATCAAAATGATCACTTTTTATCAAATTTCATGATTAAATCACAAATTCTCCCCCGATCAAAAATATCAAACCCTTTGAGATTTTGGATCCCAATTGATTTAACAAGGTTTATAAAACATGGGAGAAAATGTGCCTGATTAAAAAACTCATCTTGTTTTTGGATAAATGCTCCTCCTCAACATGTGCATTGTATATTTGAAATCGTTTGGCACATGGAGGCAGGAGTGCCATTAAATGACTAAAACCAATCCCATTAAAACAGATTTGAGATTTAAATCACGATCTCTCCCCCGATCAAAAATTTCAAACCAATTAAGATTTTGGATCCCGATTGATTTAAATCATTTAGAAAATTTGAGGGAAAGACGTGGCAACATTTAATTTTGAAAAATGATTGATAAGGATCAATTTAAGACATTAAAGATTGTTAGTGTCAGGTATGATTGTTTTAAGAGATCTTAAGTAAAATAAAACAATTTCACAATCAAACAAGAACAGAAAAAATTTCATTTTGAAAGATCTTTGAGTTTTAAAGAAAATCATACCATGACATAACATTAAATCTTTAGATCACCACTTTGTTTTGTACAAACCGGACTTTTATGAAGCAATATTGTTTAAAAAATAATTTATTTTAAATCACTCTCCCCCTCAATCGATGACCGTAGTCGTTGATTGAGTGACTTAGGTTTTGATAAAAATGAAGTCCGGTGATTTTCAAAATTAAGTCCAATTTATTTTCAAAACAAATATTTTTCCATTTTTCAAAACAATATTAGTTAAAAATTGTTTAAAGAAAATGGTATAATCACAATTATCCTACACAAAGATACGTTAGGTGGTTGAGCTGCTTCTGTTGATGTTGCTGTAGGGCTTGGAAGAAAAACCGTCTGCAGATGCAGTGAGACTTCTTCTTACGTTGCATTTTGAATGCCAACTGAGGTCAAATTAAGCTCCGTTTCTTCAATCACTTAGAAGAAAACCATCTGCTGATGCAGTGAGACCTCTTACGTTGTATTTCATGCCAAATATCCATTGAAGTCAAATTAAGCTCTGTTTCTTCATTTGTCAACCCAAGATATAGTTACCCTTTCCATTCGGCATCCAATCATCATATTATGTGGGATCCGGATCGGGAACATTCTTATACCAAAATATCTGCATACGTTAGTGAACACAAACAGATATATGGTGGTCGACATCACCCAAACAGCAATCGACTAATAACAGTCAATTCAACATGTCAATCAGATCATATAAAGTATGGGATTTATGTGTTCATCAAACTCTAATCGTCTAATCCTAACAATCATATCCTAGAAACCTAGTCCTTCAACATAGGCTTTTTTCAGATAAGCACGTAGGATGATTAAGAAAGTCCGTTAGATGATGTAAATTTGAAAAACATTCTCCCCCTCAATCAATGACTTATTTTCTGAAAAGATTAAAAGCGCGGAAGTCATTGATTGAGTTTTCAATTTTTTTTCTAAAACTCTGAAACTGATTGATTTGCAAACAACTCATTTTCCACCATTTTGAAATACTACAAATATTTTTCTGAAGAATTTTAGACGGAAAAACATTTGAGTAGGAACAGCAGTCCTTCGACATACTTTCCTCATTTTGATTTTAGGAAAAGTGCACGAAATATTTGAAAATTTGTTTAGCGCAACACTTTCCTTTCTTTAAATAGCGGGTTGCTATCTGAGATAATAGCAAGCCATAGTTTAAGCACGGGTTACAGTCAGAAGTAACTGCAAGCCATTTTTTGAAGCGCGGGTTACAGTCTGAAATAACTGTAAGCCATAGTTTGAGACATGTTTTGGAAAAGAATATTTACACCTCCTACTCGAACTTCATCTATGGTCCCGTGCCATTATTGAATGACATTTCTAAGACCGTAGATGTTATCAATACCAGAAGACATGTCTTGAGAAAACATATTTTTGGTATTTTTGAAATTTTCTGATTTTTATGGGTTTTTGAGGGTTTTATATTTTTCTATTTGGTTTTTGATAAGTATTTACAAAGATAGATTAGATGATATAGTTTAAGAAAATGATGATACGAGTACCGAGATAAGGATATCGAGCAGTACATCGTAGAAGATAGAATTCGTCATCTCTTAAACATTCACCACCAAAGCTTCCAAGACTCTTGAATCGAAGAGAGAAATTGAGCCACTTGAAATTGAGACTTTGGTAGCTTCCCCCCAAACCGAAAATCCATTAGATGAGCAGATTCGAAGCTATATTTCAAGCTTGCTCTAGCCAGGTGCACATAGAAGCACACCATTATCATAAATCCCGCTGCTCCTTTTAAGAACGATAATCTAGATTCTTCGTTCGGGGTTATATCATCAACAAGAACAGCAACGTATCATCCCACTCTTTAAATAATCTTCTCAACTTCCAATACCACTGAAGTCTGAAGCAATCCATTCCAAAAAAGTTGTCAAGAGACCACTTCCCCCAAGTAGATGAATTGATGCAGTCAGTCTCTTAGACTAGAGCTCACGAACCCGAACACACAAACCCGAAGACAAAGAAACTTATACCATCGAAGTAGTAGATTAAGTCCAATAGCCAAAGAATATCCCCGATGTATACTTTTCTCTCCCTCTGAAGAAAGTGCATGAAGCTCAAGAACCCGAAGTACCCGAATGCCCAAAGAGAGAATAACCGATAACATTGAAGAAGCATGCCGAATCACTTATTATCTTTGCGGATGACAATCTCTGCTGATGTCCACTCCGGAATAAGTGATTACATCTCCGAATCACTGATTAAGCCCTCAAGTGAAATAGCTGAGCATCCCCAATGTACACAATCTCTCTCCCCTGATGAATGCGATAGCATCATCACACACTTGTGTACCTCTTTTTATCATCAGAAACTAACTCTTCCATCTCTTCCCCCACATAGTTGGAATAAGAACACTAAACGCTATGAGTCAAACCATGAGTGTC
This sequence comes from Chrysanthemum makinoi, assembly GCA_910596185.1. NCBI lineage: Eukaryota > Viridiplantae > Streptophyta > Magnoliopsida > Asterales > Asteraceae > Chrysanthemum > Chrysanthemum makinoi. The sequence goes on along the minus strand of OU343221.1, from coordinate 14,625,115 downwards.
TTTGCGGTAATGACATACGTCTTCCCGGGATATCTTCAATCACTTAGAAGTATTAAGCTCATCAATGTTTACTCGCGTTTAGATGCTTGTCTCCTTCCCCCTTGCTGGTTTTGACACTTCAGAATCAGCAACATCTTATCAGCCCATATACTCGAAGTCTTTTGAGAAGAACATTAGAAATATTGTGAGAATCAACTTGCTGATGAACAGAATGAGCATGTCTAACTAGGGATTAAATTTGACATATCACTCTCCCCCAATTAGTGCTCTCCCCTAAACTGACAATCTGTTTGATAACAGCCCAGATTAAGAAGAAGTCTTTAGATTGTTAAATGCAACTCGTCTTTAGTCTTCTAACATGTAGCAGAGAATGTAGAACCGACTGTAGACTCGACCTTCTTCAAGATTGTCCAGTTGGGGAATAGATAGTTGACATCTTCAACACACCAAAAAGCATCCGAATTAACTTACATCTTGAAAATCCCCTTAACAAAAATCCCTCTTAATCAAACAAGAACAGAAAGATGTTCATCAAGGAAATCAACAATCAGCCCGCAACGAACACACGAAATGGTAACACCAAGCGAACACTCACATCAAACAAGAATAGAATGTTGTTCGGAATCATCATGTTGATGTGCACGTGAAGGATTAACCGGAAGCACTTTGTCGATAATCATATCAGTTCGTGAGAAGATGTCAACCAACAGCTCGTAAGAAGAAAACTCCATGTGAAGATGACCCGATAAGATGCTCGGTTCTTACATGAGTTTGGAGCAATTTGACCATATAATCACATAAATCAATCAACCATGCAGAATTATCATACTTCTTCTCCCCCTCAAGAATTGCATACGGAGATGCCATTCTTGATTGAATAAGTGAATATCATCCGAATGTTCTATTCACACTTCTCCCCCGCAAAATAAGCCCATGATGTCGCCATCTTCATTATATTGAGCAAGTGGAATAAGAAAACAATCAATGGTATCCCGGTTCACTTGATAATTGAAAGCACATGGAAAAAGCATGAAGCATGTTGATGAGACTGGTCATAATAAGAAGATTTCTCTTCTTCAGAAGATAATGCGCACTGAAGCGTACACATTTCTTTTCTTTGAAGTACGAGGCTTGAACTGTTGTGTTCAAACGTCATTAGAAGATTTCTCTTCTTTTGAAGATAATGCGCACTGAAACGTACACATTTCTTTTCTTTAGAGAACGAGGCTTGAACTGTTGTGTTCAAACGTCATTATCTCTCTCTTTTCATCATCTCTTGGCAAACTTGTAATCACCCCATTATCATTCAGTAGGCTATTTGTCGTGACAGCTGATGGAGAAAACCCAATATGATGAATTTGACCCTGAAGTAAACTAACCCGAACTCGTGACTTAAACTTGCACATATGTAACAAAGAGCGGTGCCGATTTCCATTAGCATCTCTAAGTACTCTCTATGTACTCTATACTCTTCAACCAACCAACCATCAAATATAAGACGTACATTACCTCTTGAAAATCCACAATTGAATGTGACACTGAGCACTACAACGTAACTCCTTAAAAGAAAAGGTAAAAGACACCCAACAATAACTAGATTTCCAAGTCTTCGTTTTTTATAATAAGCTCGAACAAGGATCATGAAGAATCTTCATCCATCCATCCCCGATACCTTCAGATGCTAAGTACACTCACCCGTGATAATCCACTTCAACCTCAAATAAATAATACTGAATTAACCCCGTTGTCACATTTTCTGGTTAACTTCTCAAATCTAGCCTTCTTTGACATTTAAACGAACTTCGATAATGGTTTCATCCCGACCATGGTTAAAAGCACATAACCCCATAAAACCACGCAATAACCAAACTGCCATGACGAATATCCAAACACACATCCAATTTATGAAGTACACCCTTTTCTCCCTTCTTCGAAACAGAAACCGTAACACCAGCATCAGAAAACCCCGAAATACGCTTTCCTTTCTCAAAGATGGTTCCATCGTCACGGGATTTTACAATTCTATAGTTTAAACCGAGAAATAGTTTCTTTCGCGGGATTTTACAAAACAAAGAATAAACCGTATGATAGTTCCGGAAATGCACTTTACAATTACCAGGATGTTTCCATTGTCACGGGATTTTACAGGTCTATGATTTAAACCGAGAAATAGGTTCTTTCGCGGGATTTTACAAAATCAAGACAAAACCGTAAACAATGTCATCTTGAATGAGTTATGACAATTTGGGTTTCGGTGAATATCATTTATAGGGGAACATGCAGCGGTTCATCAACGGTTATTTTATCCAACATCAACAACATCATCAACCATCATCAACCATCCAATAAACACTTTGGTGAACACATCTTTCATAAATACTGTCGGCTGTTGCAGTGACCACAAGGAGAAATAGACCCGATATGCCAAACTTGAACATGACGTAAATTCCCTAGATTTGTTACTTAAGCTTGTACTAATCCTTGTGAAGAAGAAACGGTGTACCCAATGTACAAAACCTCTTGACGTATCCTCAACTGCGTGAGACACCGAAGTGATAGTTACGTTGTGGGTTAAGCGAGAAAGAATCACAAACGTAATTAAATAGCCAAGTCTTTATCACACTCTATAAATGCCCAAACAAGTCATCTTCGCGGAAGGGTAGAAAGAAAGAAGACGAAATAAGTAAATGCGCCCGAAAAACCTCACTTCAAACCCAAATTAGCAATACCATCCAAACAACCCCGTAGTCAACTTAGTTCCAATGACAATCCAAGCCGTGACATATTACCTTTCGTGAAAATGCACAAACCAAAGTGTCAAACCACATTACACAACAAATCTCATCTTCACACCAAATCATATCATCGTCGAATTGTGTGATCAATTTACATCATGAATGTCTCTAAGTTTCATATTATCTCAAAATGCATAAAATCCAAATCTCATAAGGTCTCATTTAATCAAATCAAGCTCATGTCAATTCAAACCCGATCCAACACTGCTGCAATTCATGCTAATGTCCAAGTAGTATACGATCAACCTAAGTGAATAATATTCAAGCTCATGTGATCCAATTATAATATGTAGTCCATGTGACACCAAGAATGGTTACACCGAATCAGCACATTACTTGGCCCAATAACACATTAATGACCGGACTTTGCCCATGAATAAGTGATATATCAGTTGTGATCAAGAGTGGTTTATAACGTTGTGAATGTGAGAATAGTATTCTTAATTATATTTCACCTACCAATCACAATCCATTAGTGTTACATCCCTCATTCAAGGTCCAAAACAGCATTAGATTTTGAATGAAGTCAATGTGAAAACCTTCGCTGCTTCAACAAACCAGCACCCCAAAGTCTGATCCATCTAATCCAAGAAGCCCATCAAACCCTTATACCCAATATCATACGGCCCATCATCAAATCCATTATCCAATTCTAAAATAAGTAACACATTTTTGGGCCCATGGTAACAATATGCATCAGAATCCCTAATAATACGGGTATTAATAGTCACTTTCTCACACACCACTTAACCCTAATCCTTATCAAAACCAGACGCCTCCCACGAATATTTCACCTAACAAACCTTAATCATCCTCATTCAAATTCATCCGCCTCACTCCTAAAAACAACTCTCTAACCTGCTTTCCAAGATCCGTATGTTTAAGCATGAAACCAAATGATATCAATCATTAATCCAATCCAACGAATCCTTTCAAGCTCGCCATAGGGTTGGCTTGAGCTCGATATTACAGCCACAGGGATGGCTTGAAGCTAAGAGATGGCCTTAAGGTAAGTTTGTTCCATCTTGTTTTGAGTCATAACCGAACCAAAGATAGGTGTTAACAAAATTGTTAAACACTTATCTTTTATGTTGTTCGAATAAAAACTGAGGCATAGCTTCAAACAAACATATAGATCTGTGATGATTATCTATTTCGTGTAATAGACCTTTGTTCTTGATGAAGCTTTTAAGTTCCACGATTTTAGAGAAAACTGAGATCTTTTGTACTTTTTCTTGGTTTCGACCCAAAATTGTTTCTGATATTAGGAGTGTTGTTGTAAAGGTTTATGTTATTTATGAAACGAATAACAACATCAGTCCTTGAATCATGTTAAACACATCTTGAACGAACAAAATAAAAGAAATAACATTCTTGTTATCTTCTTCTAATTGTAGGTTCGGATAGTATCAGAACTTACCCTTGTGTATAGCTCGATGATGATAGAGTTCGTGTGAAATGGTCTTTGAACCATCTTGATGATACTTTTGGAGACACGAACTATTCAGAGAAGCATTGTATTTCATTTTTAGTTTTTGATAGTAGAATGAGACTAGTGATGAATGAAGAAGTTTATAGTGTAGAATAGATGTTGAATGAATCTTGTTGTATTATGTTATGGTTTTGTGGTCATGCTCCTATTCATCTTCTTCTTTCATTCTGTTAAGTCCATTTTGACATAAGTGCTACTTGACACACGTCACTGCATGACTCAAGTCGCATCTATTTTAGCACAACTCGCTTCATTGTCTGGCAACTAACTAGCTTCATGACCAACTCGCATCTTGACCCAACTCTCAACAGCAGCAACTCGCTCAAAAGAAAGTGCAAAATATACCATATGCGAGTTAAGTAACTCGCATTGAAACTGGACCAGATAAAACCCAACTCGCTTTACAGCCAATGTATATGGACATTATGACAGCAACTCGCATTGTCCAAAAAGACAACTCGCATTCAATAATGCCAGTTCACAACTCGCTTCATATCCTCTAGTACTCAACTCGCATTAAAAAATGCGAGTCCACAACTCGCATATGAACCATAGCAACTCGCAGATGATACATTGAATCAGGACTAGTTACAGTCAATACTGTCAACTCGCATGTATGATTAAGACCAACTCGCATCCATGAATCAGTGCAACTCGCTAACAGCACAAACCACATCTAGACTCAAATGAATCTGGACAGTAATCTAACAACCCGCACAGATTCAAACTGCACAGAAAAACTGGTGCAAACCGCATTGAAGAATGACATTACCAGCATTAACAGACCCATCCACACTGTATAGACCATCAGACAATCAAATAGCTGCTTTACCACAAGTTTAAAACCAGTAACTAACATCTTAAAACTGCTTCATACTTAAAGTATGCACAAGTGTAAACTGCTAATGACCATGACAAACATTTAGACACATGAACACCATTGAATGACTAACACTTAAACAAAACAGGATTCAAGCAACAAAATTTAACATAACCAAATCAAAAATCATTCAACCATCACAATGAACACATCAACCCACACACGAACCGTACAAACCGCATACACCAACGAGTGCCAAAAACCATACGAAACATCAAAACAACAAAACCTTGGCTCTGGTACCAATTGTAGGATCATGAATATTATGTTGTTTGATGATTCGGGTGGTCTAGGATGATGATAGTATATGAATGCCATGGTTAGAGAGATGAAGAGAGTAGAGAGGGAATTCTAGAGAGATAAACAAAAGTGTAGAATATTAGATTAGAACTTCCAACCCTCTACCTTGGAAGGTAGAGGGTATTTATAGGTTACAAACTAAACGACAACCTGACGGCCTGTGGATCAGGTATACAGTGGGTAAAGACCCGTCCTTCCTCCACGATGAAACACTACGCTAAACTACGCTACTAACTAACTAATTAACTACTGAATAACGTAAATAACGACATGTCTTTGAGCTAACATATGCTAGACTATAATTGGGGTGACCGACACTTTCACATAGAATTTTCTAATTCCTAACTATAATTAAGAAAACTTGATTGAAAACGAGGTTTTTAATGAAAAACCAACACAAGTTTTGGAACAACCAAAAGATAATTGATCATGTGCTTAAAGACAGTGGCAATTACATACTTAAAGAATTTAAGTATGTAACTCCACAAGGGGAACACAAGTCAGTAATGGCTTGGGTTCCTAAAATTAACTAACTCTTTTATCTTTGTGCAGGGCAACCCAGAAGAGGAGCTTAAAGATCATCTAATTGTGGATAGTGGTTGCTCTGGAAGTATGACAAGAGACAAAGATATTCTGTCAGATTGTAGATCCTATTGTGGAGGAAGAGTTGCATTTGGGAATGATGCTAGTGGAGGAAGAATTACAGGTAAAGGAACTACTAAGACAGGGAGTATAGATTTTGAGAATGTTAGATATGTGAAGGAGCTTAAGTTCAACCTTTTGTCAGTCTCTCAAATCTGTGATAAGAAGCACCCTGTATTATTCACTGACACAGAATGTCTCATCCTTTCCCCGGAATTCAAGCTTGTTGATGATAACTTGGTAATACTTAGAGTACCAAGAACCAATGATGTGTATAGTCTAGATATGAAGAGTCTTCACTCTTCTGGAAGAGCCACATGTTTAGTGGCAAAAGCAACATCTGAAGAAGCACATCAGTGGCATAGAAGATTGGGCCATGTAAATTTCAAGAATATCAACAAATTGGTCAAAGGAAATTTAGTTAGAGGTTTACCTTCCAAGACTTACAAGAATGATCACTCATGTTTCGCATGAAAGAAGGGTAAACAACACAAAGCTTCATGCAAGAATCTTGAGGACAAAACTATTAGAGAACCTTTGGAGTTACTGCACATGGATTTGTTTGGACCTGTTTCTATATCCAGTCTAAACAAGAAGAAGTACTGTCTTGTAGTGAAAGATGATTGCATTAGATTCAGTTGGGTATTTTTCTTGGGATTTAAAGATGACACATTTGATGTTATTCATGATCTGATAATAGCTCTTGAAAACCAACTGAGACTTAAAGTAAGAGGTATTAGATGTGATAATGGGACTGAATTCAAGAACAAGCTTATGGATGAATTTTGTGCAAAGAAAGGAATCAAGAGGGAGTTCAGTATTGCTAGAACTCCACAACAGAATGGTGTTGCAGAAAGAAAGAACAGAACTTTGATTGAAGCAGCCAGAACAATGCTTGCAGATTCATTACTACCTATTCAATTCTGGGCTGAAGCCGTAAGTACTGCTTGCTATGTGCTTAACAGAGTATCGGTCACCAAACCTCAGATGAAGACACCTTATGAGTTGCTGATGGGAATCAAACCCAACATTCGTTTTATGAAACCTTTTGGATGCCCTCTGACTATTCTTAACACAATTGATAATTTGGGCAAATTTGATGGAAAGTCAGAAGAAGGATACTTATTGGGATACTGCACCAATAGCAAAGGATTCAGAATATATAATAGAGTCACCAATAAGGTTCAAGATTGTCTTCATGTTGAATTTTTAGAAGATCAAGAAAATCAAAAGGGTAAAGGTCCTGATTGGATGTTTGATCTTGAGGTTTTGACTCCTTCTATGAATTATGTACCTGTTAGAGAAGAAAATCAAGCAGATCACAAGGAAGATGAATTACAGTACATTGTTTATGGAGTCAATATTAGACCTGATGTTTTTCCCGATGAAGAACCTATAACTGTTGAGAAGGACAAAGGTACTGATGAGCCAAAATATACATTATCTGCTAAAGATCAAGCTATTCAAGATGAGCTTAATAGTATGCTTTTTCAAGATATAGTAGCACAATCTTATGATGATGATCAGAGAAGAGCTTATGAGGAAGCAAAGAAAAAGAACAAGACTGCAGATTTCTCTCACAGTACTTTAGATCAAAGTACTGTTGCACCTGATAACAGCACTTTGGATGATTTGGATGATCCTACCATGCCTGGCTTAGAAGATACTGATGATGAGTATGATGATGAAGGTATTTTCTCAAATTCCAATGAAGGTGCTGATTTCACAAATTTGGATGATAATGTTGAAGTTTCACAGACACCAATCTTAAGAGTTCATAAGAATCATCCTACTGGTCAAATCATTGGACCTTCCACCTCTGGTGTACTTACAAGAAACAAAGCTAAGGGTCTTTCTACACCTCACAATGCTTTACTTAGCTTTGTTTATAAACAAAACAGGTTGAATCTCAAGGATCATCAAACATGCCTGTTCACTTGCTTTATCTCTCAAGAAGAACCCAAGAACATAGCTCAAGAATTATCTAAAGAAAGTTGGGTTGAAGCTATGCAGGAAGAACTTCTTCAATTCAAACTTCAAGAAGTTTAGGTATTATGTGATCTACCAGATGGAAAGAAAGTTATTGGAACAAGGTGGGTTTTAAGAGTCAAGAGAGATGAAAGAGGTAATGTCATCAAGAACAAGGCAAGGTTAGTAGCTCAAGGCTACAGACAAGAAGAAGGAGTAGATTATGATGAAGTATTTGTTCCTGTAGCAGGGATTGAAGCTATTCGAATATTCCTTGCTTTTGCATCATATATGGGATTTCAGGTTTATCAGATGGATGTCAAGAGTGTCTTTCTCTATGGCACTATTACAGAGGAGGTTTATGTCAAACAGCCTCCTGGTTTTGAAGATCCTGCACATCCAAACAAAGTCTACAAGGTGGTTAAGGCTCTTTATGGCCTTCATCAAGCACCTAGAGCTTGGTATGAGAGGCTCTCTACTTTCTTATTACAACATGGTTATAGGAGGGGAGCCATTGACAAGACTTTGTTTATCAAGAGAGACAAGAAGGATATCATGTTGGTTCAAGTATATGTTGATGATATCATCTTTGGAGCTACCAAACAGTCCATGGTTAAGGATTTTGAGCAGCTGATGCAGAATGAATTTCAAATGAGTTCTATGGGTGAGTTAACATTCTTTTTGGGACTTCAAGTTAAACAGTCAAAGGAAGGAATTTTCATCAGTCAAGATAAGTATGTCTCATACATACTCAAGAAGTTTAACTTTGATGCTATGAAGCCAGTCACTACATCGATCAAATCTATCAACTCATTGGGCATGGATGAAGATGGTCAACCTGTTGAAGTCAAGCTGTACAGATCTATGATTGGCTGTCTTATGTACTTAACTGCATCTAGGCCTGATATCATGTTTACTGTTTGTTTATGTGAAAGATATCAAGTCTCACCTAAGGTCTCTCATATGAATGCAGTGAAGAGAATTTTCAGTTATTTGAAACAACAACCTAAGTTAGGGTTGTGGTATCCAAAGGATTCCTCTTTTCACTTGGAAGCTTTTTCAGATAGTGATTATGCAGGTGACAACTATGACAGAAGATCAACTACTGGAGGATGCCAATATCTTGGAAGAAGATTAGTTTCATGGCAGTGTAAGAAGCAAACAATTGCAGCAACATCCTCCAGTGAAACAGAATATGTGGCTGCTGCAAGCTGTTGTGGACAAGTTTTATGGATGCAGAATCAACTCTTGGATTATGGGTTCAATTTCAAGAATACTCCTATCAATATTGATAATGAGAGTACCATTTGCATTGTGAAGAATCCATTTTATCATTCCAAGACCAAGCACATTCAGATTAGGCATCACTTCATCAGAGATTGTTATGAGCATAGGCTCATTAATGTTGTCAAGGTGCATACAGATGATAATGTAGCTGATTTACTCACCAAAGGATTTGATGTTTCAAGATTTAATCACTTGGTGGTAAGCATTGGCATGATTAATTATTAAGCTACGTTTAAGGGGAGGACTGATTAGTTAGTTAGACAGTCCTGTGCTTTGCTTAAGGGGAGGCATTACAATGCCTATTTGGAGTATTTGTTATTATAGAGAAGAAGATGGAAAAGTACTGTTGTTTTGTCCTATGAATGTACTGCTCTGAAAGTACTGCTTTGGAAAGTACTGCGCACGTGGAAAGAACTGCTTGTCTTATCAACGTACTGTTCCAACGGTCAAAAAGAAGGGTAAATTCAAATAACGGTAACTTTGTTATTATGGGCTGTGATTTTTCAAATCCTATCTATAAATAACTACTTCCCGATTTTCCCTCTCATCTTTATTCATATCAATCTTTTCCATATTTCTCTCTCTATCACAATAACTTATTCACAGACATCAATCACTTCTCCAATCATCAATGGCGAATCGTTACACCGTTTCTAAACACAACATGGTGGCGAATTTAGATAAAACAGAGGCCAATGTCATATTCCATGACATAATTGATTTCTTAACTGGTTCTCCAATCAGTTATGCGCTTTTGGTGGAACCTGATATAATTGAGCCCTGGATACAGCAGTTTTGGGCAACTGCAAGGACACATATGGAGAATGATGAATCTTATATTCAAGCTAAAGTTGCTGGAAGGCGTATCAAGATTACTGAAGCATCAATTCGTGAAGATTTATTGTTTGATGATGCATAAGGAGCTATTAGGTTTGATAAACAACTTCTTTGGGATACACTGAGAGATATTGGATATGAAGGGTCTTTGGTTGACACAACAACATTCAAGAAGCCCTTGTTCTGTCCACATTGGAAGTACTTGGTACATGTTCTTCTTCATTGTATCAGTTCTAAAAGTACTTCTTGGGAGCAATTTGGTTCAAACATTGCATCTGCACTGGTAGGATTGGCTACAAACCGTATGTTCAACTTTTCAAGGCTAATCTTAGATGGAATGCTCTCTCACATCTCTCATGGATCAAAATGGTTAATGTATCCGAGATTTATTCAAGTCTTCTTGAATAAAAAAACTTTCAGATGTACCAAAGCCTTCAAGTCTTTTACCTATTGTGGTACTACCAGCCAAGATCTTCACATTTATGGCTAGGAAAAGTGATATGTTTGCTGGAAGGAACACTCCATTAACCACTTCAATGATGGAGGTTGTTCAAGCAATACGAGATGAGGCTATAGAGAGTGATGACAGAGAAAGTACTGCTTCAACACAAGGTACTGCTTCTCCAAGTGTTGCATCTCAAGGAACTGCATCACAAGGTACTGCTTCACAAGGTACTGATGTTAATGAAGGTACTGCAGTTTCTCCCACCACATCACACCATACTACTCCACCTATTGCGTCACCAGAACAATATATTCCTATTCCCTCATCATCCTTTGGAGGAACTGCAGCTGAGATACCCCCTGAAGGAGAAGTGATGGATAATTATGTTCTGGTAAGGGAGCTAGTACGATTAAAGAAGGTAACTAAGGCTCAATCTGCACAGATAGCCTAGTTACGGACCAAGCTTAGAAAGTTCAAGAAGTCTGTTTGGCCCTTGGTTAAACATCACAGGTTATGGGTCAAAGCTGAAAAGAAGAGGAGAAGGCATTTTAAGAAGACTTCTACAGGCAAAAAGGTTTCTCAGCATTCTTCTGTCCAAATTGGGGAGGAATTTAGAGGAAAAGAATTTGAAAGAAGATGCTGAACAATATGAAGAAAAGGAGAATGAACCTCAAAGTACTGAAGCAGAGTTAAATATTCAAAGTACTGAGCCTGAAAATATTGGTGATCAAAGTACTGATTTTCAAAGTATTCAAAGACAAGAACAAATAACACCAAGAACTTTAAACTTTGATGAAGAAGCTGGTCCCTATACTATTCTACACGAAGAGGAGGTTGATACACCTGTGGTTGAGCACACTGAAGTTGTGGATGAAGAAGTTGTTGAAATATTGCAGAATTTATCAAGACCAAGAGATGTTAGCATTCCTGGTGTCACTAGAGAACAACAACAAGTTTCTCAACCAGTTATAGATCCAAAAGATAAAGGCAAAGGTAAGCTGGTGGAAACAAGGAAGAAGAAAAAGCTGACTTTGGCAGAAATTAGAGCAATTGAAGTGGCTAAGAATGAAGAAGTTGCTAAAAGGTACAAGCTGAATTTGATGCTGAAGCTGCTATTGAAGAAACTAAGAATAAAGAAGCAGCTAAGAAATTACAAGATGAATTGAATGCTGAAGCTGCTATCTTAGAAAAACCAGTTTTACCTAAAAGACCAATGAGTAAGGCTAAAGAAAGAAATGCAATGATGGCTTACTTAAAAGGTCAAGGATTAACAGGATTACAGAGGCTAAATCATCTTGAGATGAAAGATTTGTACAATGCTGTAAGGGAAGCTTATCAGAAGCAAGTTGAAAGAATTGTTTCATTCAAGGATGATAAACACATGGAGGATTTTAAGAAAAGAAGCTTAAAAAGAAAAAGGACAACTGAAGCTGAACAGAAAGAAGGTTGAGCTAAGATCAGATACAGTTGATGAACTGAGAAATTACCTAAGGGTTGTCGACTTTGAAAATCCTAAATCCAAAGATGATGCAGTAAAGAAGACAAAGATAACTACATTTGAAGTAGTAGAATCTAAGGAAGATGGAAATTATTTGATGTTCCATAGGGTGGATGAAAGTTTTAGAATCTTCAATCTGCTATGGGATATACTGCATATCATTGATAGAGCAGATCTTTTTCAACTGTACCAACTAGTTCAAGAATATTTTGAACACATTCCATCTAGTGGAGTTGGATTAGTCTTACTAGGAGATCTGACTACCATTTTTGAGACTGAAGAAACAAGAAATGATGAGCTCTGGCAGAATCAAGAAAATTGGGAGATTATTAGCTGGAGATTCTTTGAAGAATCAGGAGTTCATGCATTAGATTTGGAAGATGGAACAAGGATTCACATGCTAGCAGAAAGAAGATATCCCTTAACAAGAGATCTCATGAGAAGGATTGATAAGGTTTTAAAAGGTACCTTTTTGAGGGGTCGTTTAAGCCCTTATTTGATCACTTTTGTATCCGTTATTGCTTAATATCGTTCCTTTTCACTTTTTAGGTCTCTTGAAGGCAAAATGCTGGAATGGCACTTATTTGGACGAAAAGGCGCGAATATACGAAGAAAATGGCCAAAGTCAGAATCGAGACACTCAAAGCTGCTGAAAACAGAAGGTGACGGTGTCACAGCTTATACGCGACGCCGTCGGAGGATTTTGTGACGGGACAGAAGCCAAAACTCCTATTTTCAAGTGACGACGTCAAGTTATAAAAGAGTAGGCCGTCGCAACTCAAACGGCCTAGATGCAATCCAGACGGCGTCAGAAGCTGAAGAGGACGGCGTCACAAGCATAAGGTGACATCGTCGCAAGTCTAACGTGGCCAAGACGAAACCCTAATGACGGCGACATGATGGCGTCACGAAACAAAAGGTGACGCCGTCGCAGATGTAATCTTATATATAGAATCCGAATTTTTTAGTATTTGTGTGTAGTCTTTTGGAGTAAAAACCTAAACCGAACCAAGGCTGTCTTGTACGTTATTTTAGGGTTCCAAACCCTATCTTACACCAAGATAAGTGTTTTACTTCATTAATACAATTATGTCTTTAATTATTGGTGTGTATGCTTGCATGTTCTCCATGTCCGGCTAATTTACTTGTGTGTTTGCTTAGGGAATATGAAACTTAATTATTGAATATTGATTGGTTGTCTCTTATCTTAGTTGATTAATGATCTAGTAATGCGATAGGTCATTCGTTGTGTACTTAATGCTTGATTAAATCTTTGTGAACCTTTGAATATAACTCCTTGAGTAGTTGTAAGCTAAACCATCCAAAGAGTGCCTTAGAGTAAGAGTTTATTATCCCTAGTGGGTTTTGTAGACGAGACCCTTTGGTAAATTCAAAGAGTTAGGGAGAAACGCATACCCTACAACCTTAGACACACAACGCAACTAAGAATAAGGACGTGACAATTCAACCACCAATAGGAGATAATTAAGGAGTAGTAAAACCTAAGTAAACACATCTTTAAACTATCATACGAGCACACAATAATTAGACATGGACTACATACACCTTAGATTAGATAATTAGATAAGTAGAGTAATCGGTAGCAATACCAACCCCCCAAATCCAAACCCCGAGATTCGTACCTTTCCTTTCCTTAAAAAATATAAAAAAGATAAAAAATAATCTTCCTCAACCCCAACCTTAGCGTAGTAACTTCTCACTAGCATTCCTATTCCCCTAGAGAACAATATCAATACCCGTGGCTTACCCTAATACTACACTACAACGATTAGGTTCACTGCCTAGGGTGTTGAAAAACTTGCTCGACGAAAAGGAAGTTCCTTTGACCCCGAACGACGCGTGTAGCGTTATCAAGTTTTTGGCGCCGCTGCCGGGGAATAGAATAGCTAGTTAGTAGTCCACCTCGTTTAGGTTTCTTTCCTTGATTCCTATCAAGTAAATTTTTCTCATTTTTAGCTTTCTCGTAGTCTATCCCCCTTCTTCGTGACCTTTGTTCGTAATCCCATCACTTTTTCATCATGGAAGGTGATAACCAACTGCCACTTCCCCCTACCAACCCCCTTAGACAACTTAGAACCCGCAGTTCCACCAAAACTCTTCTTGAACCTTTTGCAAAACCCGAAAGAGAGCTCAATAGGTGAACAAAAGCTCTCCATGATTCGGAACCTCATGGCACTTCCATCAACTTTGATGAAGTCACATCTGATGAAGAGTCCCCTCATTCCCCAAAATCCCTTGAAACCATCATCATTGACGATCTGAGCCAAAATGGCGAGGAAATTCCTGCCACTCCGGTCAATGGACCCATTAATCCTCCTGAAGCAAAATCCCTCAGGGAATACTCTTCCCCCTCTACATCTGGATTCACCAGTGCCGTTGTCTATCCTTCAGAGCAACTCAATGAGGTACTGCATGCCTCTGACATTTGGCTGATCCAAAATGCATGTCAATTCCATAGATCCCACAGCGAAAACCCAATCCACCACATCAAACAGTTTTTAAAAATTGTTGATGCTATCTATGCCGACGGGGCATCCAAGGAGACATCTAGACTCCGGTTTTTCCCATTTTTTCTTCAAGGGAAAGCCAAGGAGTGGCTCGATAAGCTCCCTCCAAGGTCTATTTTCACGTGGGAACAACTCACAACCAAGTTCACCAAGAAGTTCTTCCCCCCTGGAAGAACTGCATCAATTAGGAGAAAATTCGCACTTCCATCAAACAGATTGAGAATCTATCACTAACTCCTGGAGTCGTTACAAAGATCTTATTCAACAAGACCCACACCATGGTATCAACCTTTGATTGCTTGTTCAAATCTTTTACGACAATGTCTCCCAAAAGGATCAAAAAGGGATTGATTTCTCAACTGGCCGAAGAATTGTGAACCTCACTGCAGAAGAAGGGTGGAACCGCATTGAGGAATACATTCAATACCAAGATAGCCATTGGAATGAGCCAGTAAACGCACTAAGTATCTCTACTTTCTCGAGTGAAGAGTTATCCTTCGATGATCAGATTAAGAAAGCACAGAAGAAGCTTGCATACCTCACAAAATCGCCAGAACCAAAAAGGCTAATTAACCCATACCTCATATGCGACATTTGTGGAGGACCACACGAGAGTGATGATTGTGATGACACATGCCAAGAGAGCGTCTTCCTTTCCAGTCATGATATTTATGATGACCCTTCACTCCTCACGTTCTATCAAAACGATGAATGTGATCCCTCGGGCAATCTGAAATGAAGAACTGAAGGAAGGGAAGGATCTGAATACACCATCCGTGATGCCTTTGAAGAAGAACTCGGGCAGTTTACCATGGAAGGGACCACACTCTTAAAAGGTCTTGAGGAGTTTATCCAAGAGCAGCAAGCTGAATTAGAAAGTCAATTCGCCAACCTCCACGAAAGAATAAGCGGATCTGGCCCAGCCCTTCACGATCCAACTTGCGCCATCACTACTCGATCAGGAACTACTACCAAGGATCCCCCGCATCCTGACCGGAACCCCACCACAAGGGAACCTGTGTTAGGAAATGAGGCAATTCCTGAACCCCTTTCAACCCCTCACGGTCCCCCTCCACAAACACCAGCACCGGCCCAACGACCAACTCTCGCACGGATTCCCTATCCCTCTCGTCTAAAGAATCAAAAGGCTGAAGAAGACAATGAAAGAATATTGTCTTATTTGAAACAAACGTCCGTCAACATACCACTCCTCGATGTATTCTATCACATCCCTAAACATAGCAAATACTTCAAGAGGTTAATATCTAATCGGAAGAAACTTGAAGGGTTGATATCATTAGGAGAAGAATGTTCGGCTATCATCCAGAAAAGCCTGCCCAAGAAGAAAGAAGATCCGGGCAGTTTTACCATTCCTTGCTCTATAGGGGCGCTTTCTATGAAAAACGCCTTGACGGATCTTGGGGCAAGCATTAACCTGATGCCTCACTCCCTGTTTCTTAAACTCGGATATTCAGGGCTGAAACCAACCAGGATGAGTATCCAATTAGCTGATCGATCAATCAAATATCCCATTGGAGTTTGTGAGAATGTTCTTGTAAGGGTAGGAGAATTCAAGTTTCCAGTTGATTTCGTGATTTTAGAAATGGAGGAAGATAACTCAGTCCCAATAATCCTTGGAAGACCTTTCTTGGCTACAGCTCGTGCCATCATTGATGTTCATGATGGTAAACTCACTTTACGAGTGGGGTCCGAGAGCTTAACCTTCGACATCAAGGATTCTATGAGCCATTCCTCCTCCTGCGATCACCCCGTATATTTTTTTGAGGAAGTTGATGACATAGATGGCTGCATTGACGAGTATCTATTAAACGAATTCATGAATAATGATAACAACACAATATACAACGACGAAGAAATTGAGATGGTTGGAGCTGTTTCCTTTTATCCACGTAGGGAAGGAATTGAACCTATTGAGCTTCAAAAGCCGAGAACAAGCTAAAACCATCAATCAAAGAACCCCTACCTTAGAACTAAAAGATCTCCCGAGTCACCTGGAACACGCCTTCCTTCAAGGAGAGGACCAACTCCCTGTCATCATAAGCTCTTCGCTAACCACTAGTCAGAAAGAGAAGCTCTTGGAAGTTTTAAAAGAGTACAAAGGACTGATCGCGTGGAGTGTTGCCGACATTAAGGGAATTGATTCTACATTCTGTACTCACAAAATCCTCATGGAAGAAGATTACAAACCAACCGTTCAACCACAAAGACGGGTTAACCCTAATATCAAGGAGGTAGTGAAAAAGGAGGTCATCAAGCTTCTTGATGCAGGTCTCATCTACCCCATATCAGATAGCCCATGGGTCAGCCCGGTCCAAGTGGTTCCAAAAAAGGGAGGAATGACGGTCGTGAAGAATGAAAAGGGTGAGTTGGTGCCGCAAAGAACGGTTACTGGTTGGCGTGTCTGTATTGACTACAGAAAGTTGAATGATGCCACCCGGAAAGATCATTTTCCTCTGCCATTCATTGACCAAATGCTCGAAAGGTTAGCCGGGCATGAATACTACTGTTTCCTTGATGGCTTTTCAGGATATTTCCAAATTCCCATTGCCCCTGAAGATCAGGAAAAAACTACATTTACATGCCCCTACGGGACGTTTGCCTACAAGCGAATGCCCTTCGGGTTATGTAACGCACCCGCTACCTTTCAGCGATATATGATGGCCATATTCCACGAATTAATTGAGGACAACATGGAAGTCTTCATGGATGATTTCTCGGTATTTGGAAATTCCTTCGACCCTTGTCTTTCCAACCTTAGGAAGATGTTGAACTGGTGCGAGGAAACTAATTTGGTCTTAAATTGGGAAAAATGTCATCTCATGGTAAAAGAAGGAATTGTCTTAGGGCATAAAGTATCTGGAAATGGAATTGAGGTCGATAGAGCAAAAATCGAAGCAATTTCCAAACTCCCATATCCTACCACCGTTAAAGCCATTCGCAGCTTTCTAGGTCATGCGGGTTTTTATCGAAGGTTTATTAAAGACTTCTCGAAAATTGCCCGGCCAATGACACAGCTTCTTGTTAAGGATGCCCCTTTTGATTTTTCTGGAGAATGCAAGGAAGCATTCAACCGACTAAAGACAGATCTCACTCAGGTGCCTATAATGGTCACCCCTAATTGGTCTCAGCCATTCGAAATCATGTGTGATGCTAGTGATTATGCTGTGGGCACTGTGCTCGGCCAAAGGAAAGAGAAGCATTTTCAACCAATCTACTATGCTAGCAAAACCATGAATGTAGCGCAAGAGAATTACACGACCACCGAGAAAGAACTTTTAGCTGTAGTTTTTGCCTTCGATAAGTTCAGGCAATATCTCGTTCTCTCTAAAACTGTCGTCTTCACCGATCACTCTGCCTTACGCTACTTGTTTTCAAAACAAGATGCTAAGCCCCGACTCATTAGGTGGATCTTATTACTTCAAGAATTCGACATTGAAATTCGAGATAAAAAGGGGGCTGAAAATCTCGCTGCTGATCATCTATCACGCTTGGAAAACCCGGATCTTGAGAAATTCGATCACACCGAGATTCGCGACTCTTTTCCCGAGGAACGGCTAATGGCCATTAAGGAAATTGAGCCATGGTATGCGGATTATGCTAACTACCGGTCCAGTAGGGTTTTGCCAAATTACATGACCAAGCAAGATAAAAAGAAATTCTTCACTACGCTAAAACATAACTTCTGGGATGAGCCCTTCCTATTCCGCATATTCCCCGATCAAATCATTCGACGTTGCGTGGCCGGTAGAGAGATTGATCGAGTTCTGAAAGAATGTCATGCGGGACCATCTGGAGGACATCACGGTGTAAATGTCAAGGCACGAAAGGTTTTCGATGCAGGATTCTATTGGCCTACTATTTTTCAAGACGTTAAGAGATTAGTTCAAACGTGTGATGCATGCCAACGATCAGGAAACATCTCGCGAAGGGATGAATCACCTCAGAACTATATCCAAGTCTGCGAAATATTCGATGTTTGGGGTATAGACTTCATGGGACCTTTTCCATCCTCCGGAGGAAATGAATACATTCTCGTAGCTATTGACTATGTATCCAAATGGGTAGAGGCTCAAGCCCTTAGGACTAATGATGCGAGGGTAGTTATCCATTTTCTTAAAAAGCTCTTCGCACGATTCGGGATTCCCAAGGCATTGATCAGTGATAGAGGGACTCACTTTTGCAATGCTCAAATGGAGAAGGTGATGAAGAAGTATGGCGTCCCACATAGATTTTCTACTGCATATCATCCTCAGACGAATGGACAATTAGAAAACACAAATAGGGCATTAAAGCGGATACTTGAAAAGACGGTCCACCAGAATAGAAAAGATTGGGCATTCAAACTGGATGAGGCACTCTGGGCTTTTAGAACTGCTTACAAAACACCTATCGGAACAACCCCTTTTCGCTTGGTATACGAGAAGGCGTGCCACCTCCCTATTGAACTTGAGAAAAAAGCATATTGGGCACTTAAGGCCTGTAATATGGATTATTCTGAAGCAGGGACAAATCGGTTCTTACAGCTTCAAGAATTAGATGAACTAAGGCTGGAAGCATATGAATCATCAATCACATACAAAGAAAGGGCAAAAAAATGGCATGATCAACGAATAAAGAGTCCTAAAGAGTTTTTGGAAGGAGATAAGGTGCTCTTGTATAATTCAAGACTGAGATTATTCCTAGGAAAACTCAAATCGAGATGGTATGGACCCTTTTCAGTAAGAAAGCAGATGAGCAATGGAGCGGTGGTGCTACTAGACCACGATGGAAGAGAATTCACCGTTAGTGGACAACGGGTGAAACATTATCAGTTGGATAATAATGAAATGGTGAACGATGAGGATATCGTTTTAGAAGAAGGTGGCGGTAATGAAGTCACGTGAGGGCACGGCTACGAGTCTAGCTACAAGACTCTTAAATAAAGAAAAGCGCTTCGTGGGAGGCAACCCATGCTTAATTGTTTGCTTGTTAGTGTCATATATCTTTTATTGATTGTTTATTCTCATGTTTAAATTTGTAAAAATGCTTTATTTTGTTTTTAACCTCGTCTTAATTGCATATAAAGGTATTTTACATAAGGGATAAGTGTAGGGAGGATTACACATGTTTTCAAAAGAAACGTAAACATGAGAATAGCAATTCATTAAAAGATATATATGTGTGTTTGTTTGAGTCAAATGCTTGTATCGAGTCATAATGGGTGTTTTGCAGAAATTTTTCCAGATTCTAAAGATGTAAATTTTCTAGAATTTTTTCCAGAAAATCGCAGACCATTTTGTCGGATAACCTGACGGCGTCAGGATCGCAACCTGACGGCGTCAGGAAGAAGTAAAAACGACAGATTACTTTTTTTTCGTTTTCTGAGCTACTTATAAATTTTTGGAATTTTCCAGGTCTTAATTTTCCAGAAATTCTGTAAACATCCATTCCACAAGCATTATATCCCAGTTTAAATCGAGTCTTATATATATTATTACCGCCGATTTTACGCGAAGGTTTCGTTTGTTTTCTTCAAGTGTGCAGGTTTAATTTATCAAGAAGAAGTTACATAAGATTGGAAGGACCTTTTCACGCATAAATTCTTCTTGGAAAGGATTTAACCACTACTTCACACACGGATCCTACCGAGCTAATCAAGGGAGTACTAGTTTCTTTCGTTTTTAATTACCTTTCATTATCATAACTTTGATACTTTCGGGGAACATTGGGGACAATGTTCAGTTTAAGTGTAGGGAGGGAAAATAAAACGGGAACTTTGAAACTAAGCTTATCCTTGATTATTTGCTTTGTCCAATTGTATTTGTGTAATAAACCATGAGAAAATGTCGGTTAGGGTAATTTTGGCACCAAATTTAAAATTTTTAATGACATATAGGAGTGGGCCATTAGTTTTAACAAAAGCGTCTCACGGATAGGAAGTTGCATGACTAGCACAAAAACCCTTTATCACCTAAATTCCACCAAAATGTGAGGATCGCCCTTAGATTAGTAGGAATTAAAGCATTCATCTTTAATGCTTAGAGTGTGAACCGGTAGTATATTAGATTCTAGAACTTTTTTTGTGATGCATTCCGAGATCGCTAGTAAGACTACACTTGTGTAGTTAGGAATAACTAAATGATAAGAGGCATTAGGATAACCCTTGTTTGATACCCGTAATATAATTACTTCTTCCACCTCGGTTGAGTAATTCCCCCACACCCTTTGCGTTGTACTCATCTTTAGTACACGATACCTCTAGTTAACCCCTCAGAGCCTGTCCTTTTCGCGGTTCTCGTGATGTTTCGGTTTTTCCGGAATATCAATGAAGAGCATTGTTTACACCCCACCCCCAAATATACACCCAAATCGCCTTAGCCTACCCTGTATGCACTCACTTTTAGTGCATTATTGTTATCACCCTAAACCCTTAGTTCAATTATCTGGTTGCTTGCATGAGTTGTTAAGTCGAGTCATATCCTTTGTATGCAGTTTTGGGACGATTCGAATTCATGGGAAAAGTTAAAGTTTATGAAATGACGGGAAGGGAACGTTAAATTCAAATTCCCTTTGTTTGCATAATAATGTACCCCAAGTGTTTTGATCTTTTCAATTCGGGTCAAATTAGTGTTAGAGTAATAAAAACTCAAGCGTAGGGATGTGCCTATAAATCCCTATCATTTTGATGTTACCGTAGAGGATGGTAGAGTAAAAGTGTATGAAAAAAATAGAAAGAGAGAAAAAAAAATAGAGTAAAAAAAAACGGGCTACCATCCTACATCTATCATTTTAATTTATGTTTGTTTATTTCAGTTAGCTAGAGTCTAGAGTGTCGAGTCTTGGCTTAGCAACGCCATTCTTCGTATGCATTTAACATAGAGATTTTTGACTTACCACCATTAAAAAGCCTATCACACCAAACCCTTTGTTTCCCTACCGTAAGCCTAACGTTACAACCCTTTAAAGACCTCTTTGATAGTCTTTCCTAGGTGCTTACGCCAAAGCGATGGAGGTTTGATCTATTCTCAAGCCTATAGTAATCTATGTACTAGGACCGGTTAATGAGTGTTTATCTTCCATTTCCAATTTGTTATATTTCATATACACCCGAGAGAGATGTGAGTATCCAAACACCCCATGTGAGGTGCTAGTATGTAATTTCCGTGCTTTTTATGACTTTTGTGGGGCTTATATGTGTTGTGGACTGTTTTAAACCAATGCTTCATAACTCCTAACTTATAAATTAATTGGCTAAAAGCACATTTGCTTGAGGACAAGCAAATACCAAGTGTAGGGATATTTGATAAGGTTTTAAAAGGTACCTTTTTGAGGGGTCGTTTAAGCCCTTATTTGATCACTTTTGTATCCGTTATTGCTTAATATCGTTCATTTTCACTTTTTAGGTCTCTTGAAGGCAAAATGCTGGAATGGCACTTATTTGGACGAAAAGGCGCGAATATACGAAGAAAATGGCCAAAGTCAGAATCGAGACACTCAAAGCTGCTGAAAACAGAAGGTGACGGCGTCACAGCTTATACGCGACGCCGTCGGACGATTTTGTGACGAGACAGAAGCCAAAACTCCTATTTTCAAGTGACGACGTCAAGTTATAAGAGAGTAGGCCGTCGCAACTCAGACGGCCTAGATGCAATCCAGACGGCGTCAGAAGCTGAAGAGGACGGCGTCACAAGCATAAGGTGACGCCGTCGCAAGTCTAACGTGGCCAAGACGAAACCTTAATGACGGCGACATGACGGCGTCACGAAACAAAAGGTGACGCCGTCGCAGATGTAATCTTATATATAGAATCCGAATTTTTCAGTATTTGTGTGTAGTCTTTTGGAGTAAAAACCTAAACCGAACCAAGGCTGTCTTGTATAGTAATTTAGGGTTCCAAACCTTATCTTACACCAAAATAAGTGTTTTACTACATTAATACAATTATGTCTTTGATTATTTGTGTGTATGCTTGCATGTTCTCCATGTCCGGTTAATTTACTTGTGTGTTTGCTTAGGGAATATGAAACTTAATTATTGAATATTGATTGGTTGTCTCTTATCTTAGTTGATTAATGATCTAGTAATGCGATAGGTCATTCGTTGTGTACTTAATGCTTGATTAAATCTTTGTGAACCTTAGAATATAACTCCTTGAGTAGTTGTAAGCTAAACCATCCAAAGAGTGCCTTAGAGTAAGAGTTTATTATCCGTAGTGGGTTTTGTAGACGAGACCCTTTGGTAAATTCAAAGAGTTAGGGAGAAACGCATACCCTACAACCTTAGACACACAACGCAACTAAGAATAAGGACGTGACAATTCAACCACCAATAGGAGATAATTAAGGAGTAGTAAAACCTAAGTAAACACATTTTTAAACTATCATACGAGCACACAATAATTAGACATAGACTACATACACCTTAGATTAGATAATTAGATAAGTAGAGTAATCGGTAGCAATACCAACCCCCCAAATCCAAACCCCGAGATTCGTACCTTTCCTTTCCTTAAAAAATATAAAAAAGATAAAAAATAATCTTCCTCAACCCCAACCTGAGCGTAGTAACTTCTCACTAGCATTCCTATTTCCCTAGAGAACGATATCAATACCCGTGGCTTACCCTAATACTACACTACAACTATTAGGTTCACTGCCTAGGGTGTTGAAAAACTTGCTCGACGAAAAGGAAGTTCCTTTGACCCCGAACGACGCGTGTAGCATTATCAAGGATGCTGGATCATGGAATGGAGGTTGAAGAAGAAAATGACACAGCCTTGATGGTCATTGAGTTATATATCAATTGGACAAAGGCTGAGGATGAAGCATAAAATACTGGTATGATGTTTATGATATATAAATTTTTGAAAAACAAGTACTTTATCCAAAGTACTGCTGGAACAAACAATACTTTAATCAAAGTACTGCTTGCAGCATAAACCAGTAAATGTTTTGAAAGAAAAACTTTTGTTAAGTAAAGAATAATTTTGACGGAAAAGTTAAAAGCCACAAATGGATTTTGAGATGGTTATAATATTAAGTTATCAGTTCACCATGTTTAACAAAAGAATTGGCTAATCCATGAGCAAGCGGCTCTGGTAAAGATATCTCAAATCCGTTATATAGTTGACAACTTGCTAATAAGTTGTATGGTAATCAACTCACCATATCAACAAATGTAAAGAGTTGGCTAGCCCACAAGAAAATGGTTTGTGGTAAAGGCTGTGGAAAAACCATTTATATGGTAATTAGTTCACCATGATTGCAAGAACTAACTAGTCCAAAAGGGTACAACTTTTGGTAAAGACAAATCAAATCTGTTGATAGCTGATGGTTTGCTAAAAATCATATGGTTATCAATGTACCATGGTCTTACACACCTAAATATTTGGCTACTCCAGAGTTAATGGCTTTGGTAAAGAGACATCAAAATCCATTAAATTTCAATGATTCACCTCTCACAGGAGTTTACACACCTGGAAGTGATGAGAATAGACTGAAACTTAATGAATTAATGTACAAATTGTCATATGTTGCTGAGTAGCTGAGAAGATGGAGCTTCTGATTGTTCTTTGAAAAGAATTACAAAGATAAAGACTACTTTGATGATGATGATATAAGTACAGAATCTACAAAGACAAAATTTGAAGATACAGTCACAATCCCTCTTTGAAGACAAAGATGTTAAAGTTAACTCTACAAAGGAACTTGAAATCAAGCAAGTAGAATTCAAGTTAGGAGAGGATTGTTGGGATATAGAAATTCAAAGTACTGAAGAGTCAAAGTGCTGAAGAAGTCAAAGTACTGCTAATGAAGAAAGTCAAAGTACTGCTCATTCATCAAAGTACTGCATGCTTAAAGGACTGCAATGCAAAGTCATTAAGGATTAATGTGTAAATTCTAGAATGTTCTAAGCTTAATATAGTATTACTTGTCGTACAAGGTTACAAATTGAAAACCGACTAGGGTTATCCTTAAGCCTATAAAAGGACCCCTAGGTTGGCATTAGAGAATACTTGTTTTTAGAGTTTTAGAGAAGTACGATATTAGAGTTTTAGAGTTGTTAAAGAATCTGCATAACAAGCAGATTTAGAGTTATTAATAATATCGTTGAAAGTTAAAGTTAATTCTTCTTAGCTTTGTTAAGTAAATTCCGCATACTTAATAGAGTTTCCTCAGTGTTTCATTGTTAATAACTTAGGATTTATCCGAGGTTATTCAACCCTTAACAAGCTATATAGTTAGTTTGGTTAGAGTACATCAATCCAACATTGAGTCTCGTACTATTTTCTTGTATGCGGTTTGATGTCATTTGTGTGCGATTTGATTTGATCAAGGAAGCGATTTGTCAAGTTCTTGGATGCGGTTTGTCTAGATTCGTTGTATCGGAAGCGGTTTGACTTAAACG
Source organism: Chrysanthemum makinoi (assembly GCA_910596185.1). Lineage (NCBI taxonomy): Eukaryota > Viridiplantae > Streptophyta > Magnoliopsida > Asterales > Asteraceae > Chrysanthemum > Chrysanthemum makinoi. The sequence continues at coordinate 14,600,036 of OU343221.1, read as the reverse complement.
GTTTGACTTAAGCGGTTTGACGTAAGCGGTTTGACATAAGCGGTTTGACTTAAGCGGTTTGACTTAAGTGGTTTGACTTAAGTGGTTTGACTCAAGCGGTTTTCTTTAACAGTTTGACATAAGCGGTTTGACTCAAGCGGTTTGTCTTCAGCGGTTTGATCTAAGTGGTTAGATAAGAAGCAGTTTTAGTTAAGCGGTTTGATTTAAGTGGTTTGTGTTCCAGCGGTTTGACAATCCTGCAATTTTACCAATGCGATTTGATCAAAAAATTTGAGTTTTGACTTTTACGGTTTGACTACTTGCGGTTTGACCACTTGCGGCTTGACCAAAGATGACTTTTTATGTCAAAACTTCAAATGGCCATAACTTTTGAACCGTAACTCCGCTCTCAGCGAAATACCTGTCAAAACGATTAGAACAGCCTGAACCAGTAGGAACCAGTTAGAACTAGTTATGAACCGGATACTCCTGCCAAGAACCAGTTAAGAACTAGCTATTCCGGCCAAGAACCATTTAGATCCAGCTAAGAACTGCCTATTCTGGCTAAGAACTAGTACAAACCAGTTAGAACCAGATAAGAACTAGCTATTCCGGCCAATAACCAGTAAGAACCAGTTAAGAACATGCTATTTTGGCCAAGAACCAGTTAGATCCTGCTAAGAACTGCCTATTCCTGTTAGGATCTAGAAAATCCATAGTGAAGTGTCGGTCACCCCAACTAATGTCTAGCATATGTTAGCTCGTAGACATTACGTTATTTATTAGTTAGTTAGTTAGTTAGAGTAACACCGTGGAGGACGGACGAGTCTTTACCCACTGTATGCCTGATCCACATCCCGACAGAGGGCGTATTATGTAAAACTATAAATACCCTCTACCTCCCAAGGTAGAGGGTTGGACCTTTCATTTCTTAATCTAACCTTCTCTTTGTTTTTCTCTCACTTTCTCTCTAGAAAGAAACCCATCTCCAACTTTCTCTCTCTAAGTTTCTTGCTAAGATTCGAAATATATAATTGATGGTTTGTGTGTTACAATAACCAATATCCAACAGTTGGTATCAAGAGCCATGGTTAGATCATAAAGATTGGTTATTTGTGTGTTTTGTTGGTTCGAATTCTATACCCTAAAAGTATTAAAGTTTGAATTTTGATAGTACTTTTGTGTTTAGAATCATCATAAGTGCTTAGGTTTTGGTTTGAAAGGCTTAATTCATCTTGGTTATAGTGTTTTGGATTGGAAAAGTTTAGTTTTTGAAGAGTTTCAAGGAAGCGGTTTGAGTCTCGTACTATTTTCTTGTATGCGGTTTAATGTCATTTGGGTGTGATTTGATCTGCCAAGAACCAGTAGAAACCAGTTAGAACCAGTTAAGAACCGGCTATTCTGGCCAAAGAAAAGTATGAACCAGTTAGAACCAGTTAAGATTCAGATATTTCGGCCAATAACGAGTTGAAAACCGACTATTCTGGCCAAGAACCAGTTAGATCCATATAGGAACCAGCTATTCCGGCCAGGAAGCAGTTAGATCCAGCTTGTAACTGTCTATTCCAGCCATGAACCAGTAGGAACCAATTAGAACCAGTTAAGAACCGGCTATTCCGACCAAGAACGAGTAGGAACCAATTAGAACCAGTTAAGAACCGGTTAAGAACCGGCTATTCCTGCCCAGAACAAGTAAGAACAAACTAGAAATAGTTAAGAACCGGCTATTCCGGCCAATAACCAGTTAGATCCATCACTACGCAAGTCAATTTTTAGGGGAAACTAAATTTTAAATTATCATGCAAGATTCAAATTTTGGTTTAATTATGAGCCGGCTAAGAACCAGCTATTCGGGCCAAGAACCAGTTAGATCCGGCTAAGAATCGACACTTTAGGCCAAGTAGATCCAGGTAAGAACCGGTTATTCCGGCCAAGAACTAGTTATATCCAGCTAAGAACCGGCTATTCCGGCCAATAACTAGTTAGAACCAGTTAAGAACTGGCTATTCTGGCCAAGAACAAGTTAGATCCTGATAGGAACCAGCTGTTCTAGCAAAGAACCAGTTAGATCCAGCTAAGAACTGCCTATTCCTGCCAAGAACTAGTAGGAACGAGTTAACAATCGGATATTCCGGCCAAGAACCACTAGGAACCCGTTAGAACAAGTTAAGAACCGGCTATTTTGGCCAAGAACCACTAGGAACCAGTTAGAACAAGTTAAGAACTGCTATTCCGGCCAATAACAACTAAGAACCAACTATTCCGGCAAATAACCAGTTACATCAAAATAGGAACCAGCTATTTCGGACAAGAACCAGTTAGATCCAACTAAGAAAAACCTATTCTGGCCAAGAATCAATATCAACTATTCCAGTCTTTAACTAGTTAGATCCATCACTAAACAAGTTAATTCCAAAAAAAAAGAAAAAAAAAGTATTTTGGTTGGAAATTTTGAGTAAACTTTAATTTTTAGGGGAGACTAAACGGTAAATTTTTACGCGAGATTCAAATTTTAGTTTAACTATGAACCGGCTAAGAACGAGCTATTCGGGCCAAGAAATAGTTAGATCCGGCTAAGAACCGGCTCTTCTGGCCAAGTAGATCCAACTAAGAAACGCCTATTCCTGCCAATTAACAGTTTGAACCTGTTAAAAATCGCCTATTAAGGCGAAGAACCAGTTAGAACCAGTTAAGAACCAGCTATTATGGCCAATAACTAGTTAGATCCAAATAGGAACCAACTATTCTGGCCAAGAACCATTTAGATCCAGCTAAGAACAGCCTATTCCAGCAAGCACCAGTGGGAACCAACTATTCCGGCCGATAACTAGTTAGATCCATCACTACACAAGTTAATTAAAACAAATGTATTTTGGTGGGAAAGTTTGAGTAAAAATTAATTTTTAGGGGAGACTAAATGTTAAATTTTTACGTGAGGTTCAAATTTTGGTTCAACTGTGAACTGGCTAAGAACTAGCTATTTGGGCCATGAACCAATTAGTTCCGGCTAAGAACCAACTCATCAAGCCTAGTAGATCCTGCTAAGAACCGTCTATTCCGGCCAAGAACCAGTTAGATCTAGCAAAGAACTGGCTATTCTGGCCTAGAACCAGTTAAGAACCGGCTATTCTTGCCAATAACCAGTTAGATGCAGATAGAACCAGCTATTCCGGCCAAGAACCAGTTAGATCCAACTAAGAACTACCTATTCCGGCCAAGAAACAGTAGGAACCTGTTAGAACCAGTTAAGAACTGGCTATTCCGGCCAAGAACTAGTAGGAACCAGTTAAGAACCGGCTATTCTGGCTAAGAACCTGTAAGAACCAGTTAAGAACCAGCTATTCCGACTAATAACCAGTTAGATCCAAATAGGAACCAGCAATTCGGGCCAATAACCAGTTAGATTCGGCTAAGAAACGTCTATTCCGGCCAAGAACCAACTAGATCCAGCTAAGAACCGGCTATTCTGGACATTAACCAGTTAAAAACCGGCTACTCTGGCCAAGAACGAGTTAGATCCATATGGGAACAAGTTATTCCGGCCAAGAACCAGTTAGATCCAGCTAAGAACTACCTATTTCAGCCAATAATCATTAGGAAAACTTATCAGGTTATATAAAATGAAAGAATAAAACCTTGTACTTGTTATCAGACCCAGTTAAGAGCATGGGCAGGCTGGGCCATTGCCCAAGGCCCCATAATTTTGAAGGGCATAATTTTTTAAGTCCATTTCTTACGTATATATATGTTCATGCATGACCCATGAGATCAGTTTTCAAATTCTCTTAAATAATGACCTTTGTTAATACTCTTATATGAATTACTGTTTTTATTACAATATATATATATATATATATATATATATATATATATATATATATATATTAATAGCCGCATTTTAGCAATTGCGTATATATCTCTCCAAAGACTCATAATTGCATATATATCCAACCATAACACATAATTGCATTTATATCTTCCCAAAGCATTAAAATTGTCAAATATGTCCAAATTATTATTTTAAATATATCTGACATAAAAAAAGATCCTAATAATTATAATTGATATATTAAATGACGATTATACCCTTATTTCTTTTTTTTATTTTATTTTTTTAGTATGCACATTATTTTATTTTTAAGTCAATTTAACGTCAAATACAACAAAAACTTTAAGTTGCAGCACATGCTATACTATTATGAATTAGTCTTACATTAACATGGGCCAGTAATCGTACACCAGTTACGTAAACATACACATCAATTTAAGGGGGCAAGCAGCTCTATGTTGCAACATCAATTTAAAGTTTTACATAGCAAAATAAAATCAATTAAAGTTTTACATAGAAAAATAAAAACAAAAGAATGCTCTTGCTACAAGTATGATTAGGACAACAGCAAAGACAAACAGAATGAGCCAAAAGTTTAGCATTTGAATCCAGTATTTCATCAAGCAACAAAATACATTAAGAAGCAATTGTCTTCGCGTTCTTTTTTATTTCGACTCCAATTTACCAGAACTTTCGTGACCTCTTGTATTCTTTCTTTGTCTTCTGTGACCAAAAAATATTATCTAACCTTAGAATCAATGTCAGAGAGGAGATTGATGTATTATCAATATTATCAACATTTGATTATGACAATTGTTTTTAAATTGTAATCTGAATGAAATTGTTACTATATGTTTATATGAATGTGTATATTTATATGAATGTGTATATTAGTATTAATTGGTCCACGAAATTATGTGTTCTAGCCTAGATTACACGGCGGGGATGCTGGCGGTGATCCACCCAGACCGTCCTCATTTACTATGTCGGGCTATTGCGCAGGTAATAAATTGTGATTTTTTTTATTATTATTATATTTTTTTTATATAATTTTTATTGATAAAACTGAATTTTTTTACATGTATTTTCACAACTCAATAACTTATATTTGTAGGTTCAATGATCATTGGTGAGACGGCAAATCGGACCTTAAAGAAGGCTTATAAGGAGAATAATGGTCCTTTGCCTGTATGCTTTGATTCCGATGATCAAGGCACCTTCTCACCGATAGGCACTTATGCACCACAGTTGGCTAGTCTTATTGGGGAACAAGTGAGGTTACTTCCCCTTGATTGCGATTGGGAAGAAATTCCTAATCCTTTTAAGGCTCATATAATGTCGACTCTACAGGTTATATTTATTGTTTATTTTATTTCTATTCTTATTGTTATTGACCGTTTAGATATGCGTGTTATATTTAAATTGTGTGTTTGTTTAAATGCGTATATTTATTTGCAGACCTATTTCAACCTGGCGCCTTGGTTGAATAACGAGAACAAGTTCCAAGTTGGAAATAATGTATATACGGTGGGGGAAAGGGTAGGACTTGGGCTATACCTAGAGATGAGGCAGCTATACCGAAAATATAAACACAAGCTCAAGGCTAAATACTTTGATACCCAAGAGACGCCCGCGGCGGCAAGGGAACATCCGTCGCCCCCGAAAGCCTGGCTTAACAGAACCCAAGGCAATGGGAGATGTTGGTCGACTGGTGGTGCGACCAGAAACGGATGGCAAGATCCGCCAAAAATACAGAAAATCGATCTAAAAACAAGATTTTACCCTCACCAAGGTCGACAGTCGTTCGTTCAAGGAAGAAACAATTATGTAAGACTCATTATAATTTTGTGATTTTTAAAGGTTTTTATATTGTTTATATTTAACTTGTTATCAATTTATTTTATATTGTATGTATAGAGGGTCACTCATGACAATCAAAATGAAGACCTGATTGAAACTTGGAGGAAGGGTCATTCAAAAAAAGATGGCACATTTAAGACCAGAGAGAACGAGACGTCTTATGAAAGTAATTTATCTCTTAACATGCGTCATCAATATTAAGTTATTTCTCATTTATTATTTTTTTCCTAACTTACTTGTTTTTAACATACTTATTTTTTTTTTCTTTTTTTTTGAAATTACACAGAATGCGATGAGGGCCCTTCAACAGCAAGTCAGAGGCGGTGTCATCCCGTACATGAGCAGCATAAAAATATTGCATCGTATAGTTCCGAGTGACAACTACCAGAACATGGCAGGCAGGGGCAGGAGGTTACCTGGTGGTGGCTCAACCTCTCACAGGTCCACACGTGGGCCCGTTGCTCAAGATTACATTACTAGGCAGCATATGACAGAGGTGTTGAGCCGAGCGGAGAAGGAAACTAAGGAGGCGCAAGAACAGGCTCGCGTGGCTAGGAAACAGGCTACCGCGGCTTATTCTACAGCTGGGGCGTTCGGATCATACCTTGAGCAGTTTTTCAACCACTACAACCAACAAGGTAACCCATTTCCTGTTCCCTTTCCCCGGGCACCCTTTCCTAGCCCTTTTCCCCCTCCCGGCCCTGTTGATTTCCAACCTCCCATTCCCGGCCCTGTTGGTTTCCAACCTCCCATTCCTGGCCCTGTTGGTTTCCAACCTCCCATTTTCAACCCCAATAATACCTTTGCCGGTTGTTATCGCCCCACCTTTCCCAATTCTACTACGTGCCCGGGTTCTAGTTCCAACTAGGCAATGCCGCCACCAGACCTTAACAAATACAACTCACAAAATAATCCTCATTTGCGCCAAGTTGATCATATTGATAATAATGATTTGGATAATAATGATGATAATAGTGAGGATAATAATGAGGCGGGCGACGAGTCGGGTGACGAGTACTATGAGCAGTAGGCGGGAAGTTTGTGAGTTTTAGACTTGTTAATTTTATGGAATAGTATTGAATTTTTCGAATGATATCGTGGATTTATGTTAACTTTATAACTTTAAGACATGTTAGCTTTATAAGCTTGTCACTTGTTAGTTTGAGACATGTTAATTAGGAAATTTGCGACTTGTATAGTTTAAGAGTAGTTTAATTTGTATCGTATTTGTCGAATGGTATCGTGGAATTGTGGAATGTTATTCGATCCGTTTAGTAATTTGGTATTGTATCATTTTGTCAAATTGATATTGTGGATTGTGATTGATTACAGGTTTTATTTGTTTTGGTAGATTTTTTCCCGAAAAAATCTGAAAAACTGCAGTTTTGCTGCTTTTTTTTTTTGCCCTCCTAGAATTATTAGGGACGGCAATGTCGTCCCTAAAATACAAAAAAACCTGTCGTCCCATTTTGCAATCAGGCCACGTGGATCGTCCCAAACTGTATGTTAGCTTACGTGGAAAATACAGTTTGGGACGACTATATCGTGCCAAAATAAATGCACGTGTCGTCCCAAAGTGTTTAAAAATACAATTTATTATTTTTATTAAAAATGAATAAAAAAGATAAATAAAAAAAAAGAAAAAAAAAATTGGGACGATTTTATCGTCTCTTTTTGCAAATACTGTGTCGTGCCAAATCGTTTTTTCTCATTGAATTTCTTTTGGGCCCCACGAACCTGTCGTCCCAAACCTATAAATAATGTGTCGTGCCAAAATATTTTGGGTCAACAAAAAAAGTACGACCAAAGAGGCACGACATGTCGTGCCTTTTCGTTTTTGGGTCGACAGGCTTTGGAAATTTGGCACGAGAATGTCGTGCCAAAATAGTGATTTTTTTTAGTGCTGCGGGTTGATCTTCTAGTCTTTGCTGATATTGGATTTAAATAATATTATTTTTGTTGGGCTAGAATATTAAAAAATCATACTTGGGTTGGGTGTCTAAATCACGAAATACAAAGAAATAGTACGTTATAGAGTAAGTGGGTGAAATAACATGGAAAGTACGTCGGTTGGGAATCGCATGCATGCTTCTTTTTTTAACGCCCTATAAATAATTGATGTTTTCTATAAAACTCAGTTTACCAAACTACGGAGTAAAGATTTCGATCAGCAAGTACGTACACGTAGAGTTCTAGCTAATCGATAAGATATGTTTTTAATCCCTAAGTCGGCTTGGGTTTCTAGTGATTAGGCTGATAGATCGATTTTAGTACGTACATTATCTTTCTCATTCTTGGAACAACGATTAATATTAGTCGACATATATGTTTGTGTGCATGTCCTTTGAGGCAATCTTGTGTCTTCCTCCGATTTTAATCGATTAGGTTTTTTTTGGCCGGGTGTGTCGACCTACGGTACACATTGCTTTGGGTTCTTTACGATCTATATAGCGTTCCAGTTTGTTGTGGTTACATAAAGAAGAGATGGCAGAAAGAAAGGTGTTGAAAAAGTACTATCCACCAGATTTTGATCCAGCTAAAATACCAAAGCAGCGTAGGCAAAAGAATCAGCAAACAAACGTTAGAAACATGCTTCCAATGAAGATACAGTGTATAAAATGTGGACTTTTTATCGGCGAGGGTACCAAGTTTAATACGCGGAAAGAAGATGTTATTGGAGAGACATATCTTGATCAAATTCAATTATACAGATTCTATTTCAGGTGCAAGACGTGTTCAGCTGAGATTACCCTTGAGTCTGGAGCTGTGAGAAATTGTGAGCCTTGGCGTGCTAAAGATGAGGTGTGTGAGGAGAAGCAACGGAAACGAGACGCTGAGGAAAGGGGTGATGCCATGAAATCGTTGGAGAATAGGACTCTTGACTCGAAAAGAGACATGGACATCCTCTCTAATCTTGATGAAATCAAGTCCATGAAGTCAAGGCATGCTCATGTTAGCAACGATGCAATGCTTGAAACTCTACGGCGATCAGTTAAAGTAAACCAAAAAGAAAAGCTTGGAGAGGAGGATGAAGCTCTGATAAAATCTATATTTCATGGATCAAAAGAAAATATCCGTAGAATCGAAGATGACAAGCTTGATGACACTTACGATACAGTTTTTTCTGGTCTTGATGGCAGTGGAACCTCAAACACTGGTTCTAAAAAGAGGAAGGTAACTGAGAGCCCTTTCAAGTCTTCAGTGATTAAGTTTGTAAGGAAGTCATCTAAGCCGAAAACACAAGCAAGTGAAGAAGAAAACAAGAAGACCAGCGTTACAAGTAACGTATCAAAATCTTTACGCCAACGGTATGATGAAGAGTAATCATCGTTTTGTAGCGCTCTATTTTTAACTTGTTCTCGTTGTACCAGGTCATGCCTAGTTTATCATCCGGATGTTATTTGGATTTTATTCGGAACTTACAATTATTTAGACCTTATTTGTTTTTATCAAATAAAATGTTTAAGCCATTGTTTAGAATGCTCTATGTGTAGAATTTCTCATAGTCTCGTGTTCAGTCTTGGATATCTGATACAGACTGTTATATGGGTAGTTCGAGGATGTCATATGAAAGTTAATAGATGATGACTTGACCCACTCTCGAGAGGTCGTTGCTGTGCTAAAGAAGACGAATTGATTTTCGAAATCAAATTTCAAAACTCATCATACAAATTACACCTAACTCATATGGGTTCTAGAGATCTGATATATGCAAAACTAGCTGAATTTACTGCGTATTCTCATCCTAATATACTACAGTCTCATAACTTAACGTGGTTACACCTCGTGTATTAGCAAAACATTCTCAGTTAGTTATAGTAGATACAAGACTCAATCTCATTTCTCTGAAATAAGATACAGTACACAGTAAAACGCATACTTGATTCTGTTTCTTTACCGTCTCAATTTTAATTACCTCTCATTCAGACATCATAGAGTGAAACTAAACATTCTCGACTTATATCTAACAGAGAAACACTATCAATGCTTTATTAGTAATTCTATCATCCTGACTATTTTGAGACCAGCGTTAATCATGGATTCACGATGTTCACATCCAAGATATATCATAAATAACATTAAATCACTGTCAATGATTTTACATACACATCTTTAGTCAAATAAAGATCATCAGCCTCATCCACAACTCCACAGTACGAGAAATCACGAAGCTCATTAATTATCAATGCCAATACGTACTGATTCAACAGCTTTCAAATTCGATGTCATATCAAAGAAGACTGTCATGAAAGGTCTAAACACTTGTGATGCATTTGAAGTTGAACTTGTAACCATTTGTCTTGACTCGAGGTACCATTTCAACGTGCATTGAAGGTTTATCGATCGAACGTCTGGATATGCAGTATTGACATAGAAGCGACTCTGCAACGACTTACGTCTGCTGAGTCGTTGAGTCGACTTAGAATGTCATCGAATATAGGTATAGGGATTTTACACTTGATAACAAAGATATATGATACCACAATATAGCATACAACAATATGATGTGATTTATCTTTGCATGATTACAAGCTGCATGGAAGTAAATATTCTTTATTCTGAGTACCAGGTAACACTACAACAAACAATAGTGTGGACGGGCGAGGAGACTTTCGCCCCCGGCGAAAGTCACTAAACGACAAAATCAAAGCTGACGTGGCATATGAATACGCTGATCTGTTGAAGAAAATTCAACCAACCCTTGGGAAAAGTCTGTTGACTATTTAGTATTCTTTGACCGCCCAGTCAAAATTCAACGGTATCTTTTACCGGGGAAAAGTCCCCGGCAAAGGTGGCTTTCACTATGATGAAAATTTGACCAGAGCCAATAGCATGTTAATTGTTCCCGCCTTTATTCCCGCCAAAACTTTCCCCGGGGACATGTCCCCGGCAAAAATGGTATTTACAAAAATACACTTAATTATATGTTAAAAATACACAGCTTTAAAATACACAACTAAAACCCCGATTAAATGTTAAAAATATGAACTTAATTATATTGTGGTTCATTCAGATGTTAAAATGACCTGCTAGTTAAACATACGTATTATTCCAACAACAACATTAACAACATCAACAACATCAACAACTACAAGAACAACAACAACAACTACAAGAACAACAACTAGTACTACCACATACGAAGATTTTCCATGTCACCTAACAGCTCACGAAGTAATGCATCCGACTGACATGCGTGGTCGTCAAGAATCCTTGCCATTTCAAGTCTTGTCTCCAGCAACCTTACTCTTGTCTCTAGCACCTGTTTTTGTGATTCCACTAGTTTTATCCTAAGATCTTTGGCATTGCAGCTCGAGCACTCTGTTGGTGCAGATCCAGAACCTTGAGATGTTGAACCAGAAGATATTGTTCTTAAGTACTCGTCAAATTCACTCTTCCACATAAAATATCCGCACCCATTATCTTCTTTTCTGGGCTGATACATAATAAGAAAATTATAAGAGATTACAACCCAATTATTTGCATATTTACATAAATAAGAAATGTATGATTGTTTACCTTCGACAGAGGACATGCATAATATTGTCGTCCAGATGAATATTCTCTATGATGTTCTTAATCTTATATTTCCTGCTCCACAAGAACACATAAAAGGATTAAATGGCTCCATCTCAGGTTTTAAAATTTGTGTGAAGATAAGAGGTTGTGAGGTTGAGTGGTTTTGAGGATAAAAGGTTGTGAAATTCGTGTAAAGATAAAAGGACTATATAATGTGTTTGTCATATTGGTGGGAAGTTTTGGCGCCATTTTTTTTGTGGGAATTTTTGGCGCCAGTATTTTTGGAGGGAAGTTGAGACCAGTAGACAACTGCAAGAATTTGGCCGTTTAACATGATACGTATACCATAGCACCTTTACTTGGTCGTTTAACATGATACGTATACCATAGCACCTATACTTGGTTGTTTAACATGATACGTATACCATAGCACCTATACTTGGTCGTTTAACATGATACGTATATCATAGCACCTATACTCTGCCGTTTAACATGATACGTATACCCTAGCACCTACACTTGGTCGTTTAACATGATATGTATACCAATAGCACCTATACTTGGTCGTTTAACATGATACGTATACCATATCATCTATACTTGGTCGTTTAACATGATACGTATACCATACCACCTATACTTGGTCTTTTAATAAGATACGTATACCATAGCACCTATATTTGGTCGTTTAACATGATACGTATACCATAGCACCTATAATTGGTCGTTTAACATGATACATATACCAATAGCACCTATACTCGGCTGTTTAACATGATACGTATACCATAGCACCTATAGTTGGTCGTTTAACATGATACGTATATCAATAGCACCTATACTTGGTCGTTTAACATGATACATATACCATATCACCTATACTTGGTCGTTTAACATGATACGTATACCATAGCACCTATAATTGGTCGTTTAACATGACCATAACACCTTTACTTGGTCGTTTAACATGATACGTATACCATAGTACCTATACTTGGTCGTTTAACATGATACGTATACCATAGCACCTATACTTGGTCGTTTAACATGATACGTATACCATAGCACCTATACTTGGTCATTTAACATGATACGTATACCATAGCACCTATACTTGGTCGTTTAACATGATACGTATATCATAACACCTATACCTGGTCGTATAACATGATACGTATAATTTGTTAAATTATTCAAATCTGATTCAGAAATTTTTTAGGTTAAATTTAAATTGATTTGTTATTAATTTTAGTTAATGAAAATGATAATAAAGATTGTTTTTAATATGAAAATTGATTAAAAAACCTTTTTCCGAGGACATGTCCCCGGGGGAAAGTTTCACGAATTTTTTATTTTTCCCTCCCAACTTTTTACTTTATCCCGCCATTACTTTCGCCGGGGACATGTCCCCGGCAAAAGGCTTGTGATAACGCTGCACGCGTCGTTCGGGGTCAAAGGAACTTCCTTTTCGTCGAGCAAGTTTTCCAACACCCTAGGAAGTGAACCTAATCGTTGTAGTGTAGTATTAGGGTAAGCCACGGGAATTGATATCGTTCTCTAGGGGAATAGGAATGCTAGTGAGAAGTTACAACGCTAAGGTTGGGGTTGAGGAAGATTAATTTTTTTTTCTTTTTATGTTTTTTTGAAAATGGAAAGGTACGAATCTCGGGGTTTGGATTTGGGGGTTAGTATTTCTACCGATTACTTCTACTTATCTAATTATCTAATCTGGTGGTGTATGTAGTCTATGTCTAATTATTGTGTGCTCGTATGATGATTTAAAGATGTGTTTACTTAGGTTTTATTACTCCTTAACTATCTCCTATTGATGGTTGAATTGTCACGTCCTTATTTTTAATCGCGTTGTGTGTCTAAGGTCGTAGGGTATGCGTTTATCCCTAACTATTTGAAACTACCAAAGGTTATCGCCTACAAAATCTCTAGGATTTATAAACTTAACTCTAAGGTACTCTTCGGATGATTTAGCCTACAATGACTCTAGGTATTATAAGCTAAGGTTCACAAAGATTAACCAAGCATTAACTACACAACGGATGACCTATCGCATTACTAGATCATTAACAATTAAGATAAGAGACAACCAATCAATATTCAATAATTAAGTTTCATATTCCCTAAGCAAACACACAAGTAAATTAGCCGGACATAGGGAACATGCAAGCATACACACAAGTAATTGAAGACATAATTAAATTAATGAAGTAAAACACTTATCTTGATGTAAGATAATGGAACCCTAAAATACTGTACAAGACATCCTTGGTTCGGTTTAGGTTTTTACTCCAAAAGACTACACACTGAAAACTAAAACATTCAGATTCTATATATAAGATTACATATACGACGGCGTCACCCTTTGATTTGTGGGTTTCGACTTGGCCACATTAGTCTTGCGACGGCGTCACCTTATGCTTAAACGAACATAAAACATCTCTAACCGATATCCTCCATAGCAAGCAGAATAATGAATTGATATCAGTATTATACGAAACCCTAACAAGAAAAACGAGAAACAAAACCCTACTAATCTAAACGATTACAAGAACCTGGAAGAATCAAGCAAAAACACGTATGTAATTGGCTAATTATAACAGATTAAAGCAATAGAATAGGAGATTAGAGCAGGTTGGTAATCGATTTTTTAGGGATTTAGGGAATCGCAAATCGCCACAGGGGAAAATCGACTTTAGGGTTATTACCGAGCCAACCATAGATTTATCAATATCTTAATATCTTGCAAATGGTAAATCACTAAGTATGATAATTATTTTATATTTCAGTAGACGCACTTCAAAATACTTTTGACAAACTTTTTTTTATTAAGTTTTGTTTTAATGTTAAAATTTGCGTCTAAAAAATCACATGTGATTCAGACATAAATTTTAACACTCACAAAAAAAGTAGAAATAATATTCGTCGAAAGTATAAAGAAGTGCCCCTTTATAGAAAGATGATTTAATTGTCGTCTGATAGAATGATAATTTTCGCGTAATGATTAATGTACGGTTTGTGAGATATTTAATTTAAAAAAAATGATAGAAAGTTAGTTTTTTTGTTTGAATAAAAAAAATGAAAAGATATGATTCGTTCATTAGGTGTTAAAGAATTTGAGGTTTATATTTAACTTTTCAAAAAATGTTAGAATGTAATTTAGTAAGGTAGTTAAATGTTACTAATATATGGTGAGAACCGACTTTGCTTATATAATACACATGGAAAGTACGTAGAGTTCTAGCATAATCGATTAAGGTACGTTTTTAATCCCTAAGTCGATCGGTTTGGGTTTCTAGTGATTAGTCTGAATTCGATTTTAGTACGTACGTTATCTTTCTCGTTCTTGAAACAACAGTTAACACAAGAACACACATCATTGAATTCGACAATTGTGTGTTCTTTACGATCCATAAAGTATTCCAGTTTGTTGTGGTTACATACAAAAGTCGATGGCAGAAAGAAAGGTGTTGAATAAGTACTATCCACCAGATTTTGATCCAGCTAAAATACCAAAGCGGCGTAAGCAAAAGAATCAGCAAATGAACGTTAGAAACATGCTTCCAATGGACATACAGTGTAAAAACAGAATCGACAAACAAGAAGTAACAAAACCCTAAACGAGAAAAACAAAGTTAACAGAAAAACACGAAGAGCAATCGTCCAATCTTCAAAACGAGGTCCTAAGCAAAGCTTAGGCATGCATTAAACGAACATAAAACATCTCTAACCGATATCCTCCATAGCAAGCAGAATAATGAATTGAGATCAGTATTATACGAAACCCTAACAAGAAAAACGAGAAACAAAACCCTACTAATCTAAACGATTACAAGAACCTGGAAGAATCAAGCAAAAACACGTATGTAATTGGCTAATTATAACAGATTAAAGCAATAGAATAGGAGATTAGAGCAGGTTGGTAATCGATTTTTTAGGGATTTAGGGAATCGCAAATCGCCACAGGGGAAAATCGACTTTAGGGTTATTACCGAGCCAACCATAGATTTATCAATATCTTAATATCTTACAAATGGTAAATCACTAAGTATGATAATTATTTTATATTTCAGTAGACGCACTTCGAAATACTTTTGACTAACTTTTTTTTATTGAGTTTTGTTTTAATGTTAAAATTTGCGTCTAAAAAATCACATGTGATTTTAAAATAACAAATCACATGTGATTTTTTCAGACATAAATTTTAACACTCACAAAAAAAGTAGAAATAATATTCGTCGAAAGTATAAAGAAGTGCCCCTTTATAGAAAGATTATTTAATTGTCGTCGTGATTGAATGACTATTTTCGCGTAATGATTAATGTACGGTTTGTGAGAAATTTAATTTAAAAAAAATGATAGAAAGTTAGTTTTTTTGTTTGAATAAAAAAATGAATTCGTTCATTAGGTTTTAAAGAATTTGAGGTATATATTAAACTTTTCAAAAAATGTTAGAATGTAATTTAGTAAGGTAGTTAAATGTTACTAATATATGGTGAGAACCGACTTTGCTTATATAATACACATGGAAAGTACGTAGAGTTCTAGCATAATCGATTAAGGTACGTTTTAATCCCTAAGTCGATCGGTTTGGGTTTCTAGTGATTAGTCTGAATTCGATTTTAGTACGTACGTTATCTTTCTCGTTCTTGAAACAACAGTTAACACAAAAACACACATCATTGAATTCGACAATTGTGTGTTCTTTACGATCTATATAGTATTCCAGTTTGTTGTGGTTACATACAAAAGTCGATGGCAGAAAGAAAGGTGTTGAATAAGTACTATCCACCAGATTTTGATCCAGCTAAAATACCAAAGCGGCGTAAGCAAAAGAATCAGCAAATGAAGGTTAGAAACATGCTTCCAATGGACATACAGTGTAAAAAATGTGGAGATTTTATCGGCAAGGGTACCAAGTTCAATATGCGGAAAGAAGATGTTATTGGAGAGACATATCTTGATGAAACTCAAATATACAGATTCTATTTCAGGTGCAAGACGTGTTCAGCTGAGATTACCATGAAGACAGACCCTCGAAACTCTGATTATACCCTTGAGTCTGGAGCTGTGAGATATTGTGAGCCTTGGCGTGCTAAAGATGAGGTGTGTGAGGAGAAACGACGGAAACAAGACGCTGAGGAAAGGGGTGATGCCATGAAATCGTTGGAGAATAGGACGCTTGACTCGAAAAGAGACATGGACATCCTCTCTAATCTTGATGAAATCAAGTCCATGAAGTCAAGGCATGCACGTGTTAGCAACAATGCAATGCTTGAAACTCTACAGCGATCAGTTCAAGTGCAGCAAAAAGAAAAGCTTGGAGAGGAGGATGAAGCTCTGATAAAATCTATATTTCATGGATCAAAAGAAAATATCCGTAGAATCGAAGATGACAAGCTTGATGACACTTACGATACAGTTTTTTCTGGTCTTGATGGCAGTGGAACCTCAAACACTGGTTCTAAAAAGAGGAAGGTAACTGAGAGCCCTTTCAAGTCTTCAGTGATTAAGTTTGTAAGGAAGTCATCTAAGCCGAAAACACAAGCAAGTGAAGAAGAAAACAAGAAGACCAGCGTTACAAGTAACGCATCAAAATCTTTACGCCAACGGTACGATGAAGAGTAATCATCCTTTTGTAGCGCTCTATTTTTAACTTGTTCTCGTTGTACCAGGTCATGCCTAGTTTATCATCCGGATGTTATTTGGATTTTATTCGGAACTTACAATTATTTAGACCTTATTTGTTTTTATCAAATTAAATGTTTAAGCCATTGTTTAGAATGCTCTATGTGTAGAATTTCTCATAGTCTCGTGTTCAGTCTTGGATATCTGATACAGACTGTTATATGGGTAGTTCGAGGATGTCATATGAAAGTTAATAGATGATGACTTGACCCACTCTCGAGAGGTCGTTGCTGTGCTAAAGAAGACGAATTGATTTTCGAAATCAAATTTCAACACTCATCATACAAATTACACCTAACTCATATGGGTTCTAGAGATCTGATATATGCAAAACTAGCTGAATTTACTGCGTATTCTCATCCTAATATACTTCAGTCTCATAACTTAACGTGGTTACACCGCGTGTATTAGCAAAACATTCTCAGTTAGTTATAGTAGATACAAGACTCAATCTCATTTGTCTGAAATAAAATATAGTACACAGAAACAAACATATGTGATGTATTTGAAGAACATCAGCCTCATCCACAACTCCACGGTATGAATGATCACGAAGCTCATTATCAATGCCAATACGTACTGATTCAACAGCTTTCAAATTCTATGTCATATCAAAGAAGACTGTCTTGAAAGGTCTAAATACTTGCGATGCATTTGAAGTTGAACTTGTAACCATTTGTCTTGACTCGAGGTACCATTTCAACGTGCATTGAAGGTTTATCGATCGAACGTCTGGATATGCAGTATGAGTATTGACATACTTTGAAGCGACTTTGCAACGACTTACATCTGCTGAGTCGTTGAGTCGACTTAGAATGTCATCGAGTAAAGGTATAGGGAGTTTACACTTGATAACAAAAATATATGATATCACAATATAGCATACAACAATATGATGTGATTTATCTTTACATGATTACAAGCTGCATGGAAGTAAATATTCTTTATTCTGAGTACGAGGTACGCTGTAATTATAAATTGTAAAATGACTTGACATTTTATTGTAGCTCGTTGGAAATAAAATACTTTTGCTTAGGGTCCTTAGTATGTCATATTGAGGACTTGACGTGTTGAGGGACGTAAGCAGATGCAGATGACGGTATATGATAGTGGTGGTGGAAGTTAAGCAGAATGTGATGTCGAGTTCTTGTCCTTCGATCCTTCATAAAAAAACAAATGATGAGAAATATAAACTCGAGTTTATAGCACATTTCAAGTGGTAGCAAGTGTTGTACCATTTTTGGTAGTAATGCTATCGATTGTGGTATTTTTGACAAGTGAGGGATTGATCGTCGTATGCATGAGTTGTGGCCCGAGAGCCGTGAAACGACTCAATGAACACACTCGATGGTGTAGATTGGCTAGTATCATTCAGCAACAAATGATTAGTAACTCCCTCCAATAATTCAAAATGTTCATTTAGTTGTTGTTGGGTCAGCCCATTATGAATGGGCCCAGTCTTATGAGGGGCTGATGATTGTTGTTGTTTACAAGGTGAGTCGAACGACAAATTATCAAGCCCAACATTGGCAGTTTTTGGCCCGGAACTGGTTTTTGGTCGACCCAAAGGGCCAATGTAATGCAGCCCACCATGCTAAGATCCACTAGTATGATTTTATACCAAAGTTGTAAAAGACCCATGGGGCATCGTTCGTGGTCCATAGCCGAAATCAGGTGGTGGACCACGACCATGCTGCCCACTAATACATTTACCAGAAGAAGATGTGTACCGATAAAAACAATGTGCGGCAGTGTGACCCCCTTTTGAACAAATTTTACACACGATACCGGATGGATTATGACTCTAGCACGCGTTAGATTATTATATGCCACATTTTCAAAACTTAATTATAGGTGAAATTGTGATTCCACTCTAGAAAAATGTGACGGTGTCGAGCGGCCTAACATTCTGGATATAGACATTGTTTCCAAAATGAGCCATAAGTCTCAAGCAGTGGTAGCACCAACAGCATGATGAGCAATCGAAGGATGTAGCGTAGCATTGAAACAAGCACATACATAATTGTCAAGTCGTTTCTAAGCTAAATACTCGGAGGAGGTAATGGGTGGTTAAACACTTGATCCATTGACATACTTGCTTAGATCTAGTGTATCCAAAATCACAAGAAACTGAAATTTCCAAGCAAGGTAATACTCCCCATCTAGTTGAACCGAGACATAATTTGCAATATTCGTTATAGGAAGTTCATGTGGTGAGGTAGTTGTACTAAACTTTAGGCATCGAAGATGAACTGGTGCTCGTAGTCATATGAAAAGTTATGTTCGTACTATTTTTTGGGTGTATCACTAGCAATGACTACAGACCTTTATATAGAATCCTAGTTTGGTGATGTGTATCAAACATCTTTGCCATCAGGCTGTATATATGTATGTGTAAGCTATAACATTATGTAGTCGTTTTTCGATCAGTCACATCGTCGAGCACATATGACACACCCCTGTTTAGCTGGGTTTCTTGAGATCGACCACTGCACCTAGCCTTATATCTTTGAGTATCTTGATCATAGTGCAAAATAAGCAAGGTTTATAGACTAATGTTATAGACGTAAGATTGTTTGTAATAAATAATCATCATGTACCAAACGATATTTCATAAATCAAATATTCATAATGCACCTAACAATGCTCATTATTCAATTCTAATCTACCTGACCAATAATATGTTTCTATTTACACGATCTCACCTAACATACATAAATATTCTCTGCAATGATATAATAATTTTTTAATTATGATAAACGTAATATTGTCAAATTTGGATGGTTTAACTGACTGACTGAGTCATGATTTAAAGCATGCATTTTGAATAGTTGTGCTTGTGCATCAATTTTCACTTACATAATACTAGGTTAATGGCATCTAATAGCAATGAATATTTTTAAATGTTCACATATCAGTTATAAACCTAATAAAATACCTCAATACATATCAAACTTTGTTTGTTTTGTGTTGATATCAACATAACCCCGTTTTTTACCTTTAAAATTCACGTCAGCTACAAATGTACATGCCACGTAACAAATTTGTACCGTTATGATCACCGTCAGATTGGGTTCATGTGTGATAAGTGAATATCTGACAAAGTTTTGATGGGTATTTTGAAACATTTGACAAAGTTTGGTAGGTGTTTTGAAACAGTTATTTTCACGTAATTAACTTAAAAAATAAATAAATAAAAATATCCACGTATGCAATTTAACCAGTGTAGCTGGTTGACGGTCCTACCACGTAAACAAAAATATAATATCAAGCTAAAATTTGAAAGTTTGATGAGTATCGTAAAAATAAAACACCTAAATTCGAAAGTTTGATGAGTATCGTAAAAATTTTTAACGGTCCTACCACGGTCCTACCACGGTCCTACCACGTAAATTTAAAAGAATAAAACACCTACGGATATGAAATTGATATTTTTACAATCCTAATAAAAAAAGAAAATTATTGGAAAATTAAAATTATTTTTATAACTATTTATCTAATTATTATTAATTAAAAATGATTTAAAAATACTTAAAAAACTAATATTAAATAAGAAAAGGACTAAATGAGCTAGGAAAAATCTGGAAATTTTATGGAAAATCTAAAATATTATACTAAGCCTGGGAAAAATATAAAAAGTTAGATAAGCCCACTAATAAGCTGAATTGGGCAAATAAGCAGTTTAAATAAGCACTTGAAATAAGTAATAAGCTATCCAAAAGCTACCATAAGCTACTACAGCCTAAATCTAACCTAAAATGAGCTAATGAAACTGATTGGGACCTAAAAAGCACAAGCTACAGAAAAAAAAGCTCGAGACCAAATTTCAAGTCTCAACACGCCAAACGGCCCTACAGCAGCTACTTTAAGCTACTGCACAGGCTTATCCAATAAGCTATAGTGAAAAACAAAAGTAGGAATCTCTAGTCAACCAACCAAATATCAATTATACCAAGTTTCAGCAAGCTAAGATGAAGCTAGGAGAGGACCTGCAAGTTGCCTGTAACACACTCAGTATGTGCTGAGTGTGCACAGGACAAATCAAGCTGTTTGCACAGCTTATTCAGAGCTTATAGAGGTTTTCTAAAATTCCACAAAAATCATTTTTCAAAAATAGACCAACTGAACTAGCTAATCCCAAAATATCACTAGCTTTGGAGCAGAAATGAGCAAATGAAAAATCCACAAAGTTTTGTAAAAACCACTTTTTCCACTTTTGACTTTTTTATGAGTTTTGACAAATTGACTTTAATGGATTTCTAGTAATTCCTAATGACTTAAAATGATATATTAAGCTATTTTAAATACTAATTAAGCTAGTTTAACTACAAATGCACCCAAATGCATAATCTGAGCTTCTAAACTGCACTGTGTATGCAGTTTTGAAACAAGAAAGGAAATTTTGACTTTTGCTATAGACTTGAGTATTTTATGACTACACTATGCTAATTAAACCTAAAGTGAGCTAATTAGACTGTATGTGAAGCCTACACTGAACTGGAACACATAAAAAGAGCTGGATCCAAACACCCCTTTTGAGGCTGTTTTGAGCTTTTGCACACCAAACCAATGATTCAGCCCAAGAAATCTTAGAACTGACTTATACTAACTATTTTGAGACTGATTTGACACAACTTCACAATTTCTAACTCCTTTTTATAAACATGAGCTCAAATGCATTCTGTGGCTAATTTTCAGCAGTTAAAACAGAAAATGAGAGAACAAGATAATAACTACTCTAATAAGCTAGCATATGATAAAAACAAGCTAATAGGACAGCAATAAATTAACTCTAACAGATTTTTAACAACTAAACTAGAAATGCAAATTTTTAAGAAAATGCTTACAGAACTGCATCCAGGCACAAAACTGAGAACCAAGAACCAAAAATACAACCTATAGCTTCCCAAGAAGCTTCTAAACCAAGGGAAATCCAGAATAGACCCTGCTCCATGCTTCTTTCTTCATAATTTTTGATTTTTTTAGTTTTCAAGCTATTTTTTTTTTATATTTTTGGTATTTTTCTGTTTTTATTACTACACTTGATTTTTATTATTCAAATGGCTTGCATAAGTTATATAAAGAACTTATATGAACTTATGCAACCATAACAACAACTATAAACATCATTTAAGCTATATAAGATCTTTGAAGTAAAATGATTGCATAAACTGAGAATGAACTTGGAACTTGAAATTGATTATTGAAAAAGAGTTGAAACACACTGAATTAACTTAGTTTAATACTAGAAAGCTTAAAATTACACTGAGAATGAAAAATTACACTATGTCGATGCTAAACTACACTACCTACACTTGTTTTTTCTAACTCCTCTGCTTCTTTCCTTCTTTATAGGTATTTTTGGAGTTCCCACTAGCACTCTGGTCAAATCCCACTTTACTTCATGGCCCTTGGATCACTGCAACTCATCTTAGCCCTTGAAATGCAATTTGGCGCCAAAAGTATCCAAAAGGTAACGTGTAGAGTTTTCAGGGCATTTAATGCCCTTGGTTTGTTGTGGAGGTGGAGGGGACAAGCTGTGACGTGGGTATGGAGCTGGAGACAGGTGGACAAATCACCCGGGTTTAAGGTGTTAATGGTGGGAGGTTAGGGCGGGTAAATAAAACACAGGTTTGACTTGTGTTTTATTAAACGGGGGAGTTATAAGGGGTGATTGGGTCGGGTAAAGAACATGGGCCACAGGAAAGGATTTTATTTATTGTTTTGGGTTTTATGATTTTTGGGCTTATATAACTAAAAGGGTCCGTTTGGTAAGTAGTAAATCACAAGGACCATTTTTGTAATTGCTGCAAAGTCCAGGGACATGTTATGTTACTTTTCAAAATTTGCCCAAGATACTTAACATGCCAAGTTTCAATAGTGTAAGGACCAAAATTTATTATTTTCCAAAATTTAAACTTTCAGGGACCAAATAACTCACTTTTTGAAACTCGAGGGACTAGACTTGCCATTTATGCAAACTTTATAGTTTTTCAATCTTTTTCAATCCTTTTGCATCTGAAATATATAAAAACACATTTCAATGATATTTGTAACATTTTTATGGTCACTTGTGTGCTTTTGGTCGTTTTTATGGGTTTAAACAATATAAAATATATGTGTTTTTAGACACATATCAAATCCCCCACACTAAACTATTGCTAGTCCCTAGCAATCTTTTATGAAAATTTAATGGATTTCATCTCTTTACCAAAAGCCATTACTTCTGGAGTAGCCAATTGTTTCAGTTCAAGTAAGAACCTTGGTACAATGATAACCAAATGATTTTGAGAAAATCATAAGCTGTAAACGGATTTGATTTGTCTTTACCAGAAGCCGTTTGCTTCTGGACTAGCCAACTCTTCACTTTTAAGGATATGGTGAGCTGAACACCATACAATTTTGGTCAAATTGCAAGCCATAAACGGATTTGAGATATCTTTACCAAGAGCCGTTTGCTCCTGGATTAGCCAATCCTTATGTGGGTTAGACATGGTGGACTGATTACCATTTGTTGTGTTTAGTACATAGTACTTCTACAAAAAAAAAAATTAATTCGGCCATTTTGGGGAAAAAAGGGACTAAAAGGGTACATTTATGATCAAATTCGCCAGAATTTCCCCCCCACACTTAGAAATGAATATTATCCTCAATATTCAAAGTACCGGCTGTTATGCCGAAACATAGAACGTAAAAGGGAAATATTACGGCCATTATTTTATTTTTGGTATATACACACATTTTTTTTTTTTTTGAAACTTTATATACAACAGCGGGGGGCAACTCCCCCACGCTAGGGTGGTACACACGGGTGAAAACCCATGTTTAACTACTGTTTTTGATTACCGAGTCGCTAGCTTGACTCGACCCCGAATTAATTTGTTCATGGGGAAGTAAGTGGAAGAGACAATCTCCATCGGACTTTCATTCAAGATGTTTGTATAAACATTGAAGTACGTGAAAGTTCCACGCCGATGAGGTATACATAGACAGACCCGGGTCACAAATGGTACATGGAAATGCCGGGGTCAAAGATGGTATCTTCACTCCCGAAGGAGTGAAGAACAGGAGAAGCCACGAGATAGGTGAAGAAGAGAAAGAAAGTCATGATAAACATCATGACTAACTCATCATCACCCACAGGAGAATTCATAATAGCATGAATCTCATCATTTAAACTCAATTGGTCAAGACATATTCTGGGTGGGAGGGATGGGATTTTGATATCAAGCAAGTTCTCATGGTTGAGAACATTTCCCTCCGGAACACAAAGATCATTTTTGTCTAGATCAAAGTGGAAGTTATCATACTCTGGTGGAGATATGATATGAGTGAGTTCAAAGGAGAACTCCTTGTAAAGAGAATCATTCACGTGATGTAAATCTGTGAATTCTTGTTCCACTGTAGACTCATCACCATCCTCAATCTGAGTATCAAAGAGTGGGTTCTCAGAAATTAAAGTGAATTCAGAGTCGAATTCAAATAGAGGATTAGTGAGAGTTGTTTTGAACGCTTCAGGAACAAAGTGATTAACATTCTCTTCTGGACTGTTGGGATAAGAAGTGAGTGAATGATCATTATATAGGAGACTTTCAATCTCTCCCAGATCGGCTTCGAAATCAAAGAGATCATCATCACTTTCCGATGAAAGTGGAATGATGTGAGTGAGTTCATCGGTGAACTCCTCAAGAAGAGGATCAACATCAAAATGTGAAAGTGATGCCTCAACATACTCAATGTCTCCATAAGATTTACAATCATCGCTAAAATCGGAGAAAGTCTCAAAATGATCTAGAGAATACTCAAGAGGGGGAAGAGAATCACACATATGATCAGAAGTTCCCTGTGACTCTCTCGGGATTGGGACAAGGTTCTCAACACTAGACTTTATGAATTCGTCCGATTCCTTTTCAGGAACAGTGTCAAGATGCTCATCCCCCATGTTTAAAGAGAGAGTGGGAATATCGGGTGTGATAACAACAGACTGAGGGAGTTGAGAAGAACTAGCATACATATGTTTTACACTTTCCATTTGTTCTTCTGCTAGTAATTCCATCATAGTCTTTTCTCCCTGATTTTTCATGGAAGGAATTTTAACTGATGAACTTGATGAATCTTTATAAAATTGTAGAATATCAAGGGTATCTTCATCATCACTGTCATCAGGAATGAAACGGAATCGAGAGCTAGATTTGGCTGCTTTTTGTATTTCAATTAATTCCCTAATAGAGTTTTCACGGCAACTGGGAATCTAATTTAGCAACCTGCTCTTCAGCTAACAATTCTTCCATGGATTTTTGATTTGGATTATCGTGGGAATGTTTACATTCCTTCAAATCTTTCACTAAATCCAAAAGATCAAGGAGAATATTTTGAGGAAGTGGCTTAGGCTGAGGTGGTGCCTGATTCATTTGGTACTGTAGAGGTTGGTCATGATACGAAGAGTCGTAATTGTTACAAGGAAATGGATTCCTTGTTTGACAATCAGAGCTAAAGTGTGGACCTCCACAGTACTCACAACAAAATGATTGTTGTGGCTGGTCATGTGAATAATATGGAATTTGGTCATTTCCAAAGTCCTGAGTGTTACCAGAAAACTGTTCATAGACAAACGTGTTCCCGGTTTGACACTCAAATTCTTGATGAGGACCTCCACAAAATTCACATGAATATGTCTGAATCTCATGGTGTGATAGCTGATGGAATAAATCAGTCGTGTCATGGTAAGAATAGGGATCTTGGTTATAGACAGACCCATTTCCTGACCCTATCATGCTAAAACTGAGACAATTATCATTATTATGAGGGCCACCACACCATTGTCAACCAAAATGGTGTGGATATGACATAGGAAAGAATCAAAGGTTTACAGAGGGGTTGGGATGAAGAATCAAAGATGTGAGAGGGTAAAGATGAATATTTTTGGATTTTTGGATAAACATTTTGTAAATATAAGAAAGAAAATCTTTTTGGGTTTTTGTGTTCGTTGAAAACTGATTTTAAAATGTTTTCGGGAACCGTTTTGTTTTTATATGATAATAATAAGAAAATATGAACAAGGATGGTAAATATACAATGGATGTATATTCAACAACACTGATGCTTCAAATTCGTAGTACGCAGCACACCTCCCCGGCAGCGACGCCAAAATTTGATCGGCGTCTAATCAAATGTAGTATAGTGTGTGTTCCAAAGTATTGCAGAAGAAACTGCAAACCTGGGTCGTTCTTTCCAACGAGGCTGTGATGGTACTCAAAACACGGGTTTGTGATCGGGTGATATTGAACAGGAAAGGGGTTATGATTGATTTATACTAAGGAATTTAAATCTAATAAAGACTTTGAAGTCCTTCTAATTCTATATTTAAAAACGTTTAACGATTAAAACCTAAAAACGCGTACGTTTGCTGAATTTTATGTAAACGTAAAATTTAAAACGTAAATTTAAAAGAATAAAACACCTACGGATATGAAATTGATATTTTTACAATCCTAATAATAAAAGAAAATTATTGGAAAATTAAAATTATTTTTATAACTATTTATCTAATTATTATTAATTAAAAATGATTTAAAAATACTTAAAAAAACTAATATTAAATAAGAAAAGGACTAAATGAGCTAGGAAAAATCTGGAAATTTTATGGAAAATCTAAAATATTATACTAAGCCTGGGAAAAATATAAAAAGTTAGATAAGCCCACTAATAAGCTGAATTGGGCAAATAAGCAGTTTAAAAAAGCACATGAAATAAGTAATAAGCTATCCAAAAGCTACCATAAGCTACTACAGCCTAAATCTAACCTAAAATGAGCTAATGCAACTGATTGGGACCTAAAAAGCACAAGCTACAGAAAAAAAGCTCGAGACCAGATTTCAAGTCTTAACACGCCAAACGGCCCTACAGCAGCTACTTTAAGCTACTGCACAGGCTTATCCAATAAGCTATAGTGAAAAACAGAAGTAGGAATCTCTAGTCAACCAACCAAAGATCAATTATACCAAGTTTCAGCCAAGTACAAGCTAAGATGAAGCTAGGAGAGGACCTGCAAGTTGCCTGTAACACACTCAGTATGTGCTGAGTGTGCACAGGACAAATCAAGCTGTTTGCACAACTTATTCAGAGCTTATAGAGGTTTTCTAAAATTCCACAAAAATCATTTTTCAAAAATAGACCAACTGAACTAGCTAATCCCAAAATATCACTAGCTTTGGAGCAGAAATGAGCAAATGAAAAATCTACAAAGTTTTGTAAAAACCACTTTTTCCACTTTTGACTTTTTTATGAGTTTTGACAAATTGACTTTAATGGATTTCTAGTAATTCCTAATGACTTAAAATGATATATTAAGCTATTTTAAATACTAATTAAGCTAGTTTAACTACAAATGCACCCAAATGCATAATCTGAGCTTCTAAACCTGACTGTGTATGCAGTTTTGAAACAAGAAAGGAAATTTTTGACTTTTTGCTATAGACTTGAGTATTTTATGACTACACTATGCTAATTAAACCTAAAGTGAGCTAATTAGACTGTATGTGAAGCCTACACTGAACTGGAACACATAAAAAGAGCTGGATCCAAACACCCCCTTTTGAGGCTGTTTTGAGCTTTTGCACACCAAACCAATGATTCAGCCCAAGAAATCTTAGAACTGACTTATACTAACTATTTTGAGACTGATTTGATACAACTTCACAATTTCTAACTCCTTTTTATAAACATGAGCTCAAATGCATTCTGTGGCTAATTTTTAGCAGTTAAAACAGAAAATGAGAGAACAAGATAATAACTACTCTAATAAGCTAGCATATGATAAAAACAAGCTAATAGGACAGCAATAAATTAACTCTAACAGATTTTTAACAACTAAACTAGAAATGCAAATTTTTAAGAAAATGCTTACAGAACTGCATCCAGGCACAAAACTGAGAACCAAGAACCAAAAATACAACCTATAGCTTCCCAAGAAGCTTCTAAACCAAGGTCAATCCAGAATATACCCTGCTCCATGCTTCTTTCTTCATAATTTTTGATTTTTTTTTAGTTTTCAAGCTATTTTTTTATATTTTTGGCATTTTTCTGTTTTTATTACTACACTTGATTTTTATTATTCAAATGGCTTGCATAAGTTATATAAAGAACTTATATGAACTTATGCAACCATAACAACAACTATAAACATCATTTAAGCTATATAAAATCTTTGAAGTAAAATGATTGCATAAACTGAGAATGAACTTGGAACTTGAAATTGATTATTGAAAAAGAGTTGAAACACACTGAATTAACTTAGTTTAATACTAGAAAGCTTAAAATTACACTGAGAATGAAAAATTACACTATGTCGATGCTAAACTACACTACCTACACTAGTTTTTTAACTCCTCTGCTTCTTTCCTTCTTTATAGGTATTTTTGGAGTTCCCACTAGCACTCTGGTCAAATCCCACTTTACTTCATGGCCCTTGGATCACTGCAACTCATCTTAGCCCTTGAAATGCAATTTGGCGCCAAAAGTATCCAAAAGGTAACGTGTAGAGTTTTCAGGGCATTTAATGCCCTTGGTTTGTTGTGGAGGTGGAGGGGACAAGCTGTGACGTGGGTATGGAGCTGGAGACAGGGGTGGACAAATCACCCTGGGTTTAAGGTGTTAATGGTGGGAGGTTAGGGACAGGTAAATAAAACACAGGTTTGACTTGTGTTTTATTAAACGGGGGAGTTATAAGGGGGTGATTGGGTCGGGTAAAGAACATGGGCCACAGGAAAGGTTTTGATTTATTGTTTTGGGTTTTATGATTTTTGGGCTTATATAACTAAAAGGGTCCGTTTGGTAAGTAGTAAATCACAAGGACCATTTTTGTAATTGCTGCAAAGTCCAGGGACATGTTATGTTACTTTTCAAAATTTGCCCAAGAGACTTAACATGCCAAGTTTCAATAGTGTAAGGACCAAAATTTATTATTTTCCAAAATTTAAACTTTCAGGGACCAAATATGTCACTTTTTGAAACTCGAGGGACTAGACTTGCCATTTATGCAAACTTTATAGTTTTTCAATCTTTTTCAATCCTTTTGCATCTGAAATATATAAAAACACATTTCAATGATATTTGTAACATTTTTATGGTCACTTGTGTGCTTTTGGTCGTTTTTGTGGGTTTAAACAATATAAAATATATGTGTTTTTAGACATATATCAAAAACTATTTCTTAAATTAATCTATATTTTGAAAATGAAATAGAATTTCCATTCTTTATTACCTTGTGTTATGTATATTGATTTAGTAGCACCCCATGACCCGAACGCTTTCGCTGTGAAATCTTGGGGGTGTTACAACGGATAAGGATCTAGTAATTGCAATTAGGTTAAACACGTAACTAATAAACAATTAATTAATACAATAATTAATTAATAAAAGGGATAAAAGAAACCCTAACCTTGCTTGGCAATTGATCTTTAGTAACGGACAATAAAACCAATACAAAACTAAGCACCTAAAATAGATGCATCAATGAGTATCACACACAAACACGATAACCGAATACGTTCGATAATGAGCTAGTCGAGAACGTATAGACCAATCAACCCCTTGATAACTTGAATATCACATGAACAAGAAAAACCCAAGAACCAAAGCTTGCTTCTTATCCGAGAACAAAACTGTCCAACAGTAACCCATCAATACCCTTATATCGTCTAACAAGAATGAAAGAATAACACATTGCATGAATTTGTTTTATCATACATGCCATGCATGCATAATCATGTCATGCGCACATGCATAATAATTATCATGTACTGCCATTGCATCTAGTGGATATCATGCGTATGAATTCAATATTGTGATATATATTAAGTCGGTTGACTTTTAAGGGATTGTATATATAGTATATTAGGGATATGCATGTATCATCTGTTTCATCATACATTGAGGTGTAGGATACATTTGTTTTTATAGCAAAAACCTCACGCCCCTTGTCTTGGGCTTTTTCTTGATTGACAAGCAACCAACCCAAGATCCCTTGCATGCCCTTTCTTGCCTGATTAGTTAGAAGCTCAAGGCCCAAGGCTGCTTCATATGCGTCCCAAGTCCAAGCTACAAATAGCCCATGGGTCGTACAAGATTATCGGGTCAAGTTGCATGCATAATACGGGTTATATATTCAAGTATGTATACGTTCGACACGTACTCTCGTGTTTTATCGTGTGTGCCCCATCAGCTCACACACTTCTAGTCGTTTACGTGTGTTTATAAATCCCACAAACCAACAGAAAACACAAGCAAGTGCAGAAGAAAACAAGAAGACCAACGTTACAAGTAACGTATCAAAATCTTTACGCCAACGGTATGATGAAGAGTAATCATCCTTGTGTAGCGCTCCTATTTTTAACTTGTTCTCGTTGTACCAGGTCATGCCTAGTTTTTCATCCGGATGTTATTTAGATTTTATTCGAAACTTACGATTATTTTTACGCTATTGTTTTTATCAAAGTAAATGTTAAAGCCATTGTTTAAAATGATCTTGTGTAGTATTTCTCATAGTCTCATGTTCAGTCTTGGATATCCGATAGAGACTAGTATATGAGTAGTTCGAGGATGTCATATGAAATTACACCTAAATCATGATATGGGTTCTAGAGATCTCATATATGCAAAACTACCTGAATTAACTGTGTATTCTCATCCTAATACCTATATGATATCATTGACCTAATATCAGCCCGTTACATATACGAAAAGCTTACATAATAAGATACTTCCTATTCTTTATATAAGAAAATAAACCACTACTCAAAATATAACATCAGACTCCTATTGAGATAACATTACTTCCTATCAAGGCCTTGGAGCTTGATACCATACGTGTCATAATAGGCATCCAAATTTCCTGGAAGATTGTAAACCTGATCCGTATAGTTATCATAATCATAGTCATCATAGTCATCTTCTCGATCATGACCACCACCAAATAGGTTACTCGACTCATCAAAGGTGTTCACAACCTCCTCATCATCACTATCAAAATCCACAATCTCCCCCACCTTAGTGAATGGGTTAACCTTCTAAGTAAAAGAAGTAGCCGGTAAATCCTTATTATAACCCTGATAATCAACCTTTTTAATAGGATTACAATTATCATCAACAATAGTAGCTTTCCCATCGATAAGAAGCCTTTCAAACTCCCTAATTTTCTCAACAATAGGGGTAGGACCAACCGTGTTAGCTTCCATTGAATCACTCACAAGCGGATCTTGTGATACATTACCTGTCTCGAGAGACCCAACCTCCTTTGCTTCCATTGCATTACCAGAAACCTCTACATCAGTAGGATTGCCACAGTCATCAGAATCGATCGTATTTAGCGCATAAAAAGGATTAGATGTAGCAATCTTCGTCCCACTCGAACTAGCCACATCAGTGGCTTTCTTCTTCGCACTATCCACCTTTTTGGGTTCAGGAGGAGGCGCTTTAGCTTGATACCTAAATTTAGGACCCACTTTAGTAAAACCTCCCTTACCTGAAACACTTGGACCACCATTCCTACCCTTATACTTGTTAGTGACAGTTTGATAACCATCATTAACAGTCTGTTTAGGTTGAGTTGGAAGTTGAACAGATTTAGGACAATCAATCAGCGTATGGCCAAACAATTTACACGTATCACACCGAGACGGTTTCCATTCGTATTCCACCCGAATCTTTTCAATAGTAGATCCTGTCCCATCAAGTAATAGTATCTCAACAGTGATGCTCTCCCTAAGGACCTGATCTGCCTTAACTTCAATCAAGCACGTAGCAAAACTACTGCGACCCCATGATTTCAAGCACATTTGACTAGTATAAGAATCTAACATTTTTGGCTTACCAATCAATGTAGCTAGGAGGCTGAGACCATCATCAGAAACATAGCAAGGGGCACGTCATGGAATTTAACCCATATCGGAATATTAGTCAAATCCTCTTTAAGCAGATTAGTATTTAAAGTCCACGTTTTAAGAATAATTGGCACATTCCTAATCATCCACGGTCCGTTTTCAAGCAAATCATCAACACCTTTACGAGTGGAAAACTTAAAGAAAAAGAACCCCTTTGCATTCATCATAACCTTTTGAATACCATACTTGGCCCATGTATTACGAACGTAATAATCAACAACCGAAAAAGCAATACGTTTACCAAGGAAATAACCATAAAGGGTATTCTCAAATTTAGAGTTTACCTCCTCAACGACTTTCATAGGAATGGAGAGATCCACCCCATTCTACTTTTTACTACACTTCAACCTACGAAAATTAGATTTGTCGTCGAATCAATTAGCTTAGCACCATTAAGATTAGCAAAATTAGTACCACCTGTAGCACCAACATACGACATAGGTTATGTATTTACCTCAACAGTTGGACCGGTTAATTTGTCCTTAGGCGAAGAATCATAACTCGTATGCAAAGGAGAAACATGTACTCTTCCAGCTTTAGGAGCTACACTAATACCATCACCACTAGGCAGATTAGCACCCCTAGTGGTGTCATCGACACCGTAGACAATAGTACGAATATTATCATTAAGAAGCGGGTAGTCTTGAATGTTTAAAGTACTAGTAATACCCACAGGCTCATCCATATTATTCAAGGTACTAACAACACCAGTAGGACCAACATCCCAAAAGACATCATCAATAACAACCTTATTAGTTCCATTAGTTACAGATTCACGATCATAGAAATCACCTATACCCGACGATGTACCAGGTTTTGGCTGAGACGAACGTATACCTGTGTCCGTTGTCATAGCAGCTCCAATCACAGAAGAATCAAGTAGATCATTAGGTGGTTGGGACGCAACATTACTACCAGATTCTTGCTTATTACGATCACCTATATTAGCCATACAAAACAGAATCGACAAACAAGAAGTAACAAAACCCTAAACGAGAAAAACAAAGTTAACAGAAAAACACGAAGAGCAATCGTCTAATCTTCAAAACGAGGTCCTAAGCAAAGCTTAGGCATGCATTAAACGAACATAAAACATCTCTAACCGATATCCTCAATAGCAAGCAGAATAATGAATTGAGATCAGTATTATACGAAACCCTAACAAGAAAAACAAGA
The DNA here is from genome assembly GCA_910596185.1 of Chrysanthemum makinoi. NCBI lineage: Eukaryota > Viridiplantae > Streptophyta > Magnoliopsida > Asterales > Asteraceae > Chrysanthemum > Chrysanthemum makinoi. The sequence goes on along the minus strand of OU343221.1, from coordinate 14,567,033 downwards.
AACAAAACCCTACTAATCTAAACGATTACAAGAACCTGGAAGAATCAAGCAAAAACACGTATGTAATTATAACATATTAAAGCAATAGAATAGGAGATTAGAACAGGTTGGTAATCGATTTTTTAGGGATTTAGGGAATCGCAAATCGCCACAGGGGAAAATCGACTTTAGGGTTATTACCGAGCCAACCATAGATTTATCAATATCTTAATATCTTGCAAATGGTAAATCACTAAGTATGATAATTATTTTATATTTCAGTAGACGCACTTCAAAATACTTTTGACAAACTTTTTTTTATTGAGTTTTGTTTTAATGTTAAAATTTGCGTCTAAAAAATCACATGTGATTCAGACATAAATTTTAACACTCACAAAAAAAAGTAGAAATAATATTCGTCGAAAGTATAAAGAAGTGCCCCTTTATAGAAAGATGATTTAATTGTCATCTGATAGAATGATTATTTTCGCGTAATGATTAATGTACGGTTTGTGAGATATTTAATTTAAAAAAAATGATAGAAAGTTAGTTTTTTTGTTTGAATAAAAAAAATGAAAAGATATGATTCGTTCATTAGGTGTTAAAGAATTTGAGGTTTATATTTAACTTTTCAAAAAATGTTAGAATGTAATTTAGTAAGGTAGTTAAATGTTACTAATATATGGTGAGAACCGACTTTGCTTATATAATACACATGGAAAGTACGTAGAGTTCTAGCATAATCGATTAAGGTACGTTTTAATCCCTAAGTCGATCGGTTTGGGTTTCTAGTGATTAGTCTGAATTCGATTTTAGTACGTACGTTATCTTTCTCGTTCTTGAAACAACAGTTAACACAAGAACACACATCATTGAATTCAACAATTGTGTGTTCTTTACGATCTATATAGTATTCCAGTTTGTTGTGGTTACATACAAAAGTCGATGGCAGAAAGAAAGGTGTTGAATAAGTACTATCCACCAGATTTTGATCCAGCTAAAATACCAAAGCGGCGTAAGCAAAAGAATCAGCAAATGAAGGTTAGAAACATGCTTCCAATGGACATACAGTGTAAAAAATGTGGAGATTTTATCGGCAAGGGTACCAAGTTCAATATGCGGAAAGAAGATGTTATTGGAGAGACATATCTTGATGAAACTCAAATATACAGATTCTATTTCAGGTGCAAGACGTGTTCAGCTGAGATTACCATGAAGACAGACCCTCGAAACTCTGATTATACCCTTGAGTCTGGAGCTGTGAGAAATTGTGAGCCTTGGCGTGCTAAAGATGAGGTGTGTGAGGAGAAACGACGGAAACAAGACGCTGAGGAAAGGGGTGATGCCATGAAATCGTTGGAGAATAGGACGCTTGACTCGAAAAGAGACATGGACATCCTCTCTAATCTTGATGAAATCAAGTCCATGAAGTCAAGGCATGCACGTGTTAGCAACAATGCAATGCTTGAAACTCTACAGCGATCAGTTCAAGTGCAGCAAAAAGAAAAGCTTGGAGAGGAGGATGAAGCTCTGATAAAATCTATATTTCATGGATCAAAAGAAAATATCCATAGAATCGAAGATGACAAGCTTGATGACACTTACGATACAGTTTTTTCTGGTCTTGATGGCAGTGGAACCTCAAACACTGGTTCTAAAAAGAGGAAGGTAACTGAGAGCCCTTTCAAGTCTTCAGTGATTAAGTTTGTAAGGAAGTCATCTAAGCCGAAAACACAAGCAAGTGAAGAAGAAAACAAGAAGACCAGCGTTACAAGTAACGCATCAAAATCTTTACGCCAACGGTACGATGAAGAGTAATCATCCTTTTGTAGCGCTCTATTTTTAACTTGTTCTCGTTGTACCAGGTCATGCCTAGTTTATCATCCGGATGTTATTTGGATTTTATTCGGAACTTACAATTATTTAGACCTTATTTGTTTTTATCAAGTTAAATGTTAAAGCCATTGTTTAGAATGCTCTATGTGTACAATTTCTCATAGTCTCGTGTTCAGTCTTGGATATCTGATACAGACTGTTATATGGGTAGTTCGAGGATGTCATATGAAAGTTAATAGATGATGACTTGACCCACTCTCGAGAGGTCGTTGCTGTGCTAAAGAAGACGAATTGATTTTCGAAATCAAATTTCAACACTCATCATACAAATTACACCTAACTCATATGGGTTCTAGAGATCTGATATATGCAAAACTAGCTGAATTTACTGCGTATTCTCATCCTAATATACTTCAGTCTCATAACTTAATGTGGTTCCACCGCGTGTATTACCAAAACATTCTCAGTTAGTTATAGTAGATACAAGACTCAATCTCATTTCTCTGAAATAAGATACAGTACACAGTAACACGCATACTTGATTCTGTTTCTTTACCGTCTCAATTTTAATTACCTCTCATTCAGACATCATAGAGTGAAATTAAACATTCTATCATCCTGACTATTTTAAGACCAGCGTTAATCATGGATTCACGATGTTCACATCCAAGATATATCATAAATAACATTAAATCACTGTCAATGATTTTACATACACATCTTTAGTCAAATAAACATCATCAGCCTCATCCACAACTCCACAGTACGAGAAATCACGAAGCTCATTAATTATCAATGCCAATACGTACTGATTCAACAGCTTTCAAATTCGATGTCATATCAAAAAAGAAGACTGTCATGAAAGGTCTAAACACTTGTGATGCATTTGAAGTTGAACTTGTAACCATTTGTCTTGACTCGAGGTACCATTTCAACGTGCATTGAAGGTTTATCGATCGAACGTCTGGATATGCAGTATTGACATACTTTGAAGCGACTTTGCAACGACTTACGTCTGCTGAGTCGACTTAGAATGTCATTGAGTAAAGGTATAGGGAGTTTACACTTGATAACAAAAATATATGACATCACAATATAGCATACAACAATATGATGTGATTTATCTTTACATGATTACAAGCTGCATGGAAGTAAATATTCTTTATTCTGAGTAGGAGGTAAGCTGTAATTATAAATTATAAAATGACTCGACATTTTATTGTAGCTCGGTGGAAATTAAATACTTTTGCTTAGGGTCCTTAGCATGTCATATTGAGGACTTGATGAGTTGAGTGACGTAAGCAGGACGGTATATGTGGTGGAAGTTAAGCAGAATGTGATGTCGAGTTCTTGTCCTTGGAACCTATATAAAGAAAACAAATGACGAGAAATTTATTAAACACGAGTTTATAGCACATTTCAATTAGTAGCAAGTGTTGTACCATTTTTCGTAGTAGTAATGCTATCGATTTTGGTATTTTTTTTGAAAGGTTTATGGATAATTATTAATATTAGTATGACCGGATTCGAACTCGAGACTTCGAGATTGCACACATTACGTATGAGAATCAATGTATAAATAATTAATATATAAAATGTTATATTTAATTATTTGATCACGAAATAAATACTTAATGATATTTAATATTTGACGAGTTTTGATTATCGGTCATTAAATGTCAACGGGATATGAAGAAAAGTTAACAAGTCAATAGAAGGTTTTAGGAATCCTCTTTTGGGCTTGTGTTTGGCCGAAAACTATAGAATCCCACATCGGATACTATAGCAATTTTGACATCTACCATAAGGCTATAAATACATCCCCATGTATTCATCCTTAGGGACACTAGATTTCAATAGAAGGCAAAACTTCTTCTTTCTTCCCTCTTGTTCTTAGGTCGACGAAGCAAAACCCCATGTAAGGGATTTGCGTGTGACCTTGAGCATAACAAAGGTGTTTGGTTAATCTATTGTGATCAAGAACCTAGCTTTTCTCATTGATTCGTTACTAATACGTGTGTACAAGAACGAAGAGCAAATACACTTGTGTTTGCATATCTTGGGTATTCGACTTTTGATGTGGTCGAATTATATAAACCCTAATTTATTAAGGTTTAGGGTTTCTTGGTCGTTGATCTTAATTTGGGGTTTTCATGAACCCTAATTGCATTGATTCGCAAAAGGTACGCATATACTTTTAATTCGGTTAATTAATGTACAAGTATTATTCCTATTACTTCCGCTGCATGCTTTGATGATGTTTACTTGTTTTATATAATTGTTATGATTAGTAAAACCTAACATTTTTGACAAGTGAGGGATTGATCGTTGTATGAGTTGTGGCCCGAGAGCCATGAAGGCAATCATTAAACACACTTGATGGTGGTGTAGATTGACTAGTATCATTCAGCAACAAATGATTAGCAACTGGAACCTTGCCCAGATGAAACATTATGGATAGGCCCAGTCTTATGAGGGAATGGCAAATTATTAAGCCCAGCATTGGCAGTTTTTGGCTCGGAACTGGTATTTGGTCGACCCAAAGGGCCGATGTAATGCAGCCCACCATGGTAAGATCCACTACCATGATTTAATACCAAAACTGTAAAAGAACCATGGGCATTGTTCGTGGTCCATAGCCAAAGTTAGGTGGTGGACCACGACCATGCTGCCCACTAACACATTTACTAGAAGATGTGTACCGATAAAAATGATGTGCTGCAGTGTGATCTCCTTTTGAACAAATTTGGCACACGATGCCGGAAGGATTATGACTCTAGCACGCGTTAGATTATTATATGCCACATTTTCAAAACTTAATTATAGGTGAAATTGTGATTCCACTCTAGAAAAATGTGACGGTGTTGAGCGGCCTAACATTCTGGATATAGACATTGTTTCCAAAATGAGCCATAAGTCTCAAGCAGTGGTAGCACCAACAGCATGATGAGCAATCGAAGGATGTAGCGTAGCATTGAAACAAGCACATACATAATTGTCAAGTCGTTTCTAAGCTAAATACTCGGAGGAGGTAATGGGTGGTTAAACACTTGATCCATTGACATACTTGCTTAGATCTAGTGTATCCAAAATCACAAGAAACTGAAATTTCCAAGCAAGGTAATACTCCCCATCTAGTTGAACCGAGACATAATTTGCAATATTCGTTATAGGAAGTTCATGTGGTGAGGTAGTTGTACTAAACTTTAGGCATCGAAGATGAACTGGTGCTCGTAGTCATATGAAAAGTTACGTTCGTACTATTTTTTTGGGTGTATCACTAGCAATGACTACAGACCTTTATATAGAATCCTAGTTTGGTGATGTGTATCAAACATCTTTGCCATCAGGCTGTATATATGTATGTGTAAGCTATAACATTATGTAGTCGTTTTCCGATCAGTCACATCGTCGAGCACATATGACACACCCCTCTTTAGTTGGGTTTCTTGAGATCGACCACTGCACCTAGCCTTATATCTTTGAGTATCTTGATCATAGTGCAAAATAAGCAAGGTTTATAGACCAATGTTATAGACGTAAGATTGTTTGTAATAAATAATCATCATGTACCAAACGATATTTCATAAATCAAATATTCATAATGCACCTAACAATGCTCATTATTCAATTCTAATCTACCTGACCAATAATATGTTTCTATTTACACGATCTCACCTAACATACATAAATATTCTCTGCAATGATATAATAATTTTTTAATTATGATAAACGTAATATTGTCAAATTTGGATGGTTTAACTGACTGACTGAGTCATGATTTAAAGCATGCATTTTGAATAGTTGTGCTTGTGCTTCAATTTTCACTTATATAATACTAGGTTAATGGCATCTAATAGCAATGAATATTTTCAAATGTTCACATATCAGTTATAAACCTAATAAAATACCTCAATACATATCAAACTTTGTTTGTTTTGTGTTGATATCAACATAACCCTGTTTTTTACCTTTAAAATTCACGTCAGCTACAAATGTACATGCCACGTAACAAATTTGTACCGTTATGATCCACGTCAGATTGGGTTCATGTGTGATAAGTGAACATCTGACAAAGTTTTGATGGATATTTTGAAACATTTGACAAAGTTTGATGGGTATTTTGAAACAGCTATTTTCAAGTAATTAACTTAAAAAATAAATAAATAAAAATATCCACGAATGCAATTTAACCAGTGTAGCTGGTTGACGGTCTTGCCACGTAAGCAAAAATATAATATCAAGCTAAAATTTGAAAGTTTGATTAGTATCGTGATATTTTATTAAGTTTATAACTAATATGTGAACATTTGAAAAAGTTCGTTAGCTATTAAATGTCATACATATTACGACTTTTGAAACAAAGTTGTTAACCACTGACCCAATCTTGTCTAGAGATTAAGTATTATATTTGATTACTTGGACTTACATAACCTAATTATTGATCTGTTTCTTTTTAGCCTAAGAACAAAGCAATCTTTGACTTTGCTTCAGTTAATGCAGACAAAAGAAGTTGAGAAAAAATGTCGCATTTAACGAAAACACCATTCTAGATATCTAGTCATAAAGTGAAAGTTATTTTATATACGTGACGACTTACTTTGAATGAAAAATTGAGAATGTACCAATAAAAGCACAACCACTATGTGATGTCTAGGTAATTAAGTTTCGACTATAACTCATCTATTGTTTTGTTAGAAACATTAAAAACATGCAACTGGCAGGGGCGGAACTACATATATACTATGGGGGGCCCTCCACGATTCGTCAAAAAATATCAGATTTTAGTGTAAAATTTTTTTTTTTTTTGAGCCATTTTATTAAAGTACACCTCCTCATAAAATTAAATTGCCTCCCACCTTGAAGCCAAACAATGCAAAAACCCCCCACCTTGAAGCCAAATAATGTAAAAACCGTATATCTTTATCTTTATTTTTGTGTGCACAACGACTTTTATAAAAAAAAAAAAAAAAAAAAAATTTGCCCCCCATCCTCAACTTTCCTGAGTCCGCCACTAGCAACTGGTCCCAAAAGTCACTCTCACCTGCTACCAAAATCAAGTCTTTGTTTTAGTTTTCTTGATTAAAACGTGTAATCAAAGTGAGATCTCCCTGTGCAGATCGCTCAGAAAAGACGAGTCTTTCAGTTAGATGTATACGACTCAACCAGAATAGCTATTTTCGAACATATTTCAGTGGCCACCCCGGCCAAAAACGTCTAACTACTAGGTATACCACCTTTTATTAGCAAATCCAATCATCATTAAGCCGTTTGTTTAAGCTCTTTGGAATGAGTTTTGTGTTGAAAAGACTTTAATTGTTTGGTTCCTTCTTTTAAAAAAATGAATGGGAATTAGAAGAAAAAAAGTGATAGTAGTCAATATTGGTGGGTTTGAGTTGGATTTGTGTACTTTTGTGTACTTTTGTGGGCCCTTTAATTTTACTCTCTCTATTATCTTTTATATTTTTTTATCACAATTTCATTTGCAATTCTAACATTCAAATTATATATTTCATTTAAAATTTATTTAAAATATATTTAAATAAATATAATTTCTCTCTCTTAAGCCTACCTCAAATTCAATTCATATACCAAATCCAAATTCTAATCCAATCCCACTTATAAACCAAACGGACCCTAACTTTCTATGAAACTTAATATAGTATCACAAAGGGTTAATATAAAGAGAAAATTTCTTAAATGAACTCTTTCTAATGGTACTTTACAAATATAAACATCGCTTATACATTTTTCTAAAATGAATTTTTCAATATTATACGTTAGATTCCTACCATAGTAGTTTTTAAACTGTACACGTATATAAAGAATTCCTGGGCGTGGGCGAGACGAGAACCTAGGCGAATTAGTGTCTAGGCGAGAACTTTGGGCGTGGTAACAGACTAGTAACAAGTGTCTAGGCGAATGAGTGTCTAGGGAATGAGTGTCTAGGCGAGATGTCTGGGCGTGTACAACTAGTTAAAGGCGTGGGCCTGGACGAGAGGCTAGGCGAGATTGGTGCCTGGGCGAGAGGGGCAAGTGTCTAGGCGAGAGGAGGAACTAGGCGAGTAACTTCAAGTAGTTGTCTATCTTTCAACTGAATGATCACAAGCATATTCTATCACACGTGAATATCTTGTCTTGTATATATAGCACACTTTCACTAGGTCCAATATAATATAGAAATATATGACTTGTCCCACTATCTCATAAAACATGCTTTTTGGTATATGCTATGATTGTGACATGTTTATAAAAGTATTAAAACCTTGGTATGTGAGGCAATGGAAAACGAAAATGACATGTCTTGGTCATTTTGGTAAAGTATATGAAAAAAGTTCAGTTTTGTAATATCACTGTTTATATGGTTCATTTTGGTAATTTGCTTTAATATAAACCACAATAAAAGAACAAGCAAGTTAAGATAAACGTATATGAAATTGAAACGTAAATAAACCAACTACCTAAACCACTTCTTGAAATACTAAGGCATAGAATTTATGTTCAACAATGCTGTCTTCGAGGGTGGAAGAAGTGGGCGACTGACCAAACCCACATTCCTTTTTAGACACTCAAAATTGTATGTCCTTTGCATAAAACCATAAAGATGTTATGAAGACACCTAATGAATAGATGAGCTAACAACTATGGATAAAATAGTTTAACAACTAACATTTATTGTAAATGGTTCGAAATAAAATTTTCGTTCAACCTTTATGTTAAAGAAAATGATAAGCGGACTTAAATAAAGGGCTTAAAAAATGGCCTAATGCATAAATAACTTTTACAATTATTTATGCGTTAAGCCACCTTTTAAGCCCATTTAGTTAGGTCCATATATTATCACTCTTATGTTAAAGTCCTATTTTCTCCGGGACTCCAAAAACCCAAAGTGGGACTCATAATGAACATGAAGATAGAGGAAAAACAAGAGTTAATAATTGTAGTTTATTTATATTTTTGTGTGTCAAGCATGCTATAATAAATAAATAAATAAATAAATAAACCTTAAATAAATAAATAAATAAATAAAGATACTTAAGGTAGTTTGTATCCATTTTTAAATAACTATCCCAACATAAAATTTCAGTAAAAAAAAAGTTGTAAAATGAAAGAGAAATACTATTACATAATTTCTACAAAATAAAATTCAAATGTACATAGGCAGGGCTGAGCATAATAAATTGCGGACCGGACCAAACCAACGAACATATCGGACCGGACCGAACGTATTTTATTCCGGTTCTCAGCCCACCCTTTTCATCAATTTCGGTCTTTGGTCTGGTTCGGTCAGAGCCGGTATTACACAAAACACGTCAGTATGCTTTGATAGACCGGACCAAAGACATTTTGGTCCGGTGTTTTGGGCCAAATCAGTTTTGGGTCTTGTATGGTTTAGATTTTCGACCATGCTCAGCCTAAGACTAGTCGTAATGCCGCCTTCGAGGACTTTCTCTCTTCTCTTGGATCGGGTAGATGCTGATCTTGTGCATTTGGTTTGTGTGTGTGTTTTTTTAATTAAGTTTTGTGAAGTGTATTTTTGATTGTAACTGAGATCATTTTACTCTTAGCTTGAGGTCACGTGTTTGATTTAAGAAAGAAAATTTGATGTAACGCTGATATGACATGTTATTCTAATCACCCTTTCGGTCACAATTACTGCTAGTCAACATTTTGTTAAGTGAGTTGTACCAGTATTAAGTTTTCTCTTTCTTCCTCTTGGTTTCTATAACTAACTGCTAGTCAACAATTTGTTAAGTGAGGTGTTTGTTTTTTTTATAAAGAAGCTCTTAACAGCCTTTTAATCTGAACCATTCAGACGCGGTCAGACATTTTGGTCGTTTAGACCGTTTGTTTTTTTTCCCGTTCAGACGCGTTCAGAGACAGTAAGATCTTAATGGTCTAGACTTGAGAGGGGTGTCTGAGTGCCTCTTGCTGACAAAAAAAAAAAAAAAAAAAAACTAGTACAAGCAATGTGCTGTTCAAACACGAGTTTTTTTTTTCCAGTTCAAATGCGGTCAGATTCAGACATTTACGCCTATAGTCAGATTCAAACACGTAGGGCTGTAAACGAACTGAACGTTCAGTAAACATTTCATGAACGGTTCGGTAAAAAGTTCGTTTATTTATTAAATGAACGAACAGGAACAATATTTTACGATCGTTTACTTAAATGAACGAACATGAACAAAAGTCACGTCCGTTTATTTTTGTTCGTGAATGTCCGATTATGCGTTCGTTAACGTTCATTTATTTATTTATGTTCGTATATCAAATCTTTTAATTGTATAATCTTTAAATTAGTTTGTTTAAAAAAATGACACTTACAAAACAATATTAGATGTATAATTAATAAAGTTTATGATTGTTTGTCTATGTTCATTTATGTTCGATCGTTTATGTTCGTTTAGTGTCTTAATGAACGAACATAAACGAACATGAACTACTCACTTTTTTAATAAACGAACATGAACAAGAAATTTCGTCCGTTTAAACGTTCGTGTCCGTTTATTTGTCCGGTTAAAATTAAATGAAATATCATAAACATTGCCCTACATAAACATTGAATGAACTATCATAAACATTGCCCTACAAACACCACTTTACACTGCACGTGTGAAACCAAAACATCATTAAAACTCAAAACGGCAAAAAACCAATCATTCCATTTCTTCTTCCCCAGAACCAAAATGGAAACTTTACCCGAACCCATAATCCTGGAAATCCTAACTCGCCTCCACGACTCAACCGAGTCAACCCGCCTCCAACTCACCTCCAAAGCCTTCAACTCAGCATACCCACATCTCAAATCCATCAATCTCCAATACCCATTAACCCAATACCTCAAATCACGCTCCATCAACCCACAGCCAACCACACCCTTCAAAGAAATTTTTACAAAAATGGTGGAAAATTTGTTGAAAGTTGAGTCTGTGTGTATTGGGGTTGATAAGAGGATGAGGGATGTGGGTTTTGATGATGTGGAGGGGGAGGGTGATGGGGATGATTTGTGGTTGAGTGATGGTGGGTGGGTTGGGAGGTGGTTGGGGAGGGTTTGTGGGGAGATGAGGAGTCTTTCGGTATCGGATTTTTGGGTGCAGTCTTGTTGGAGGAGGTCGGATTTGTTGGGGTTGCTTTCGGGTTCTTGTGAGTTTGTTTTTGCGTTAGTTGTTTTATGTTTTTAATGTTTAATGTTTTGTAGAATTGTTAAGGTTATGTTTGGCGAAAATAGCAGTAGCAGTTAGCGGTTAGCAGTAACAAGTAGTAGTAGCCCTAGCGAAAAAAGATGTAGTGTTTGTTGTCGTTGCTTTCGGGCTCTTGTGAGTTTGTTTGTGCGTTAGTTGTTTGATGTTTAATGTTTAAGGTTTTGTAGAATTGTTAAGGTTATGTTTAAGGTTAGTTGTTTGATGTTTAATGTTTAAGGTTTTGTGACTCAACGACTCAACCGAGTCAACTCGCCTCCAACTCACCTCCAAAACCTTCAACTCAGCATTCCCACATCTCAAATCCATCAATCTCCAATACCCATTAACCCAATACATCAAATCACGCTCCATCAACCCACAGCCAACCACACCCTTCAAACAGATTTTTACAAAAATGGTGGAGAATTTGGTGAAGGTTGAGTCTGTGTGTATTGGGGTTGATAAGAGGATGAGGGATGTGGGTTTTGATGATGTGGAGGGGGAGGGTGATGGGGATGATTTGTGGTTGAGTGATGGTGGGTGGGTTGGGGGGTGGTTGGGGAGGGTTTGTGGGGAGATGAGGAGGTTATCGATATCGGATTTTTGGGTGCAGTCGTGTTGGAGGAGGTCGAGTTTGTTGGGGTTGCTTTCGGGTTCTTGTGAGTTTGTTTTTGCGTTAGTTGTTTTATGTTTTTAATGTTTTGTAGAATTGTTAAGGTTATGTTTGCGAAAATAGCAGTAGCAGTTAGCAGTTAGCAGTAGCGACAAGTAGTAGCACTAGGAGGGGGCATGTGCCAGTAGCGACAAGTAGTAGCAGCAGGAGGGGGCACATGGCACGTGCCCCCGTAGCGAAAAAAACTGTAGTGTAAATTTTCTAAAATATTTTGGTTTTTTTGTAATTTGCTCTCCTAAGAACCTAGTGTAGTTTCTAAAATTTATCAAAGTGTGCCTCCTCGAGCAAAACTTTCTGTAGCTGTTTGTTTTGATAAAGTGTTTGGTAAGATAGCTGTATAGTTGTAATTGTTAAGTGTAGATGCTAGTTGCTAGTAAATGCCCCTTCAAGTAGCATTTTGATTTGGAGCGTTTAGAAAAATTAGGAATTCTAGTTGCTTGTTGCCAAACAAGCATTCTGTACAAAATGCTTAACGCTAGTTGCCAAACATACCCTAAGGGCTAATTGTCTGAAAATGTGTCTTGTCAGTTTTTTGAGTTGTATGTATCATCGTTAGGATCAAACTATCTAATAACTAACTTTTTGTATTTCAATTATTCTGTGTAAGTATCAATTGGCGTATTTTTGGGAATCGATACACAGAATAATCGAATTTAAAGTTAGTTATTAAATAGTGTGATCCTGACGATGGTACGTACAACTCAGAAAACTGATAAGTAAGATACATTTTCGGACAATAAGCCCAATTATTAATAAGCAATCCCAAAATTGATGCGAAAATGATAAAGGTCCTGTCAATTGTCTAATGCTTGTTTACAGATAGTCTGTGTACCTTTCAGGTTCTTAGTTTAGTTCAACCGGATGTTTGCGGGTAGGGGAGTGATACCACTAGGGCAATGCCCCATTGTTATATTGATAAGCATATTTTCTGTCAATTCCTAAGGTTGCCTAGTTGTAAGGTGTCCTGAAAGTCTTAGAAGAGACCAATTGGCCACGGGAATACTGGTTTGACACTACGTACACCATCAGATCGAAATAAAATAATATACAAGGGTTGATATCCATGGGTAATCCTTCTCAGCAGATTAGCAATTTAGATAAGCAATCCCAAAATTGGTGGGAAACGCTAAGATATATGTGAATTATAATGTAAAACGGTGTTACTTGTTAAGCATAAGAATGTTGCTTGTTAATGTGTGTTGTTTGATTATATGCATTCTCTAGTTATCCTGTATTGTGAAATTATCTCTTTGGCTTAGCTTATTGGGGTGATTGGGATTGCTGAACTTTAAGCAATTTGGAGTGTTTGGGTAATTTAAACTGCTTTTTGGGGCAAAATAAATGGTTCACTATAAGCGTGTAGCTATCACTCCCCGATCTTCCACATCACTCATTTTGGTGTTTTGGTGCCAACAAGGATAGCCCCACGGGTTTACCGCCATTGCCCATGCTCTAAGCATGTTGAGAATTTCAAAATGCTTATTTGAGAGGAAACTAAAATTGCTTTTTCTGTATCCGACCTAAAACCGGATATAATGGAATGAACTAAAAATTTCTAAAAGATATATACTTTTGGGTCTTACTGCTTTATGTTTTTCACTAACAAGCAAATCCAAAGTCCAAACACTATTGTTCTTAATTTTTAAGCTGCTTATGTGCTTGTTCTTTTTTGGGTAAAGGGGACAACAAACCCCGGTAAAAAATAAATATAACCCAAAAACCAATAAGTACAATGGAATGTGACTGAATGCCACATTAACCTCAAACAAAAGCTTGAACAACCACTAAACCATATGACATGCCATACAGTAGCTTAGCCATACACTTCTAAGAAGGGGCTTCTTAGATTTTTGCTAAATCTGTGAGGTTTTATCATAAGCCTAACACCCCTTAAGACGGCTTATGTATGTGCTTATTGCATTTTGATACCAGAATTTGGAACACCTTACTAAATAAGTAAAGATAGCTGTTCTATTCGGGCTTATGGCATTCTGTTTTTGTTAATGCAGGTCATAATCTTGTTGAATTAGAGGTGAAGAATGCATGGCTGTCAGTGGAAAATTTGAATCCAATGCCAATGCTAACAAGTTTGACACTTGAATTTATAAGATTAGATGACGAGGATCTAAATGAGTTGAACAGGTGCTTCCCTAATCTTGAAGTTCTTAACTTGATAGGTGTCGGAGGATTTAAACTACCTAAGATTCACCTTTTAAACCTGAAAACCTGTCACTGGACTGTATCTAATGTACCTTCATCGTTAGCTCTGATCACACCCAATCTCATTACACTCCGACTCGAATGTATTAGGCCCACTTCACTTTACGTTGAAGCTCCTATGGTGTCTAGCTTCCGTCTTTCCCTTGATCAACCAGACGCATTCACAGCTAAAAAGTTTCAGAATTTGAAAACACTTCGGCTTGAATCTTTATACATAGGTTCCTTACTTCTTAAATTCTCGGTTACAGAAACTGTAGAAAATTTAACATTGGATTCTAAAATGTGGGCAAAAGGAGCTTTCAAAAGTTCACAATTTACCCTGGAAAAGGTTTTTACTGTTTTCCCGAATGTGAATACTTTATGTATGAATTCTAGTGCTTGGTCGGAGTTAGAATCTTGTTCGGATCCAGAAGGTTGGGAGATGACAACCGGAAGAAAAGGATTGAAAACATTCAGTGCGTATTTGTTGCTAGTTGACCCGTCGTTGACTTTTTCATCTGTAGCCTGTGTGTTGGACCAATGCGTCGGCTTGTCAGAGGTCTCATTGCTCATCCATCATGACGTTGTTGCTAATGTATCGAAAAGTTTCATCTCTAAGTGTATGGCTCGTTGGCCGAAAGTGAAGTGGAGATGGGGCATGTGGAAAGAAGGAAAGGAGGATTCTTGGATAATGGATGATGAAGTCAACGGCTGAAAGACACATTCACTAAGTCAACTTGAAGCGATGGTCCGATGGATGATGACGTTAACTGCTGGCTCCTACAGGAACCTTGGGTCTTCATTTAAGTAAGTTTTAAATAAGTTTATGTTCTCATATATTTCATTGTTTTTGCTTCATATGAAGCGGCTCCTGCTTGTTCTGGTGTAGTGTGTAAATTAATGTGGTTGTATATATAATGTAAATATGTAATGTGTTATATAATATCAGTTTAAATCAATGTAAATGATAAATTTATGTATATATATGTCTTATCGTATTTAACTTTTCAGAGCATTGCCTTCAACTATTTTAAGTAGTGGTGCCAAAATAGGTGACGGGTCATCCGTCATCGTGTTTCTCTATAGTAATTTACAGATCCATTGTTAAATTATACTGTAGATTCTTTGCGTTGTTCAAGGCTCATCATTTGTACTTCACAAAATTACTAGGCACACATTCAGGAATAGTATTAAATACCACCATCTTCGGAAAACCAACTAGACTACACACTAGAAGCAACTCTAATTTCTCGAAATACTGTAATCATAAAACATGTTAGCGAAGGCTAGATAGACAATGGTGGTGCGCGCATACCATGATCAAATCATCCAGACAAGAAGTAAACAAGAGTATAATTTAGATACTACGTACATTTCAACACTTTTCTTTACATTATAATGCACAACACTAACAGATTGAGAAGATAACTTAAATTAATTAGTACATCTGCCAACTTCAAATATTTTGTAACTCTATAAGGACAAATATTTTAGTAGAGTTATTTATTAGATGTTCAAAGATGATGGTAGCAGGTTATGGGTTGGTTTGGATGAGTTGGTGAGTGGAAAAAAAAGAAAGAAAAAGACAATTATTTATCATATATTCAAAGATAACAGTATGTATGTTTGACAAAATTTTTGATCTTGTCACATGTCTTAATCTCTATAAAAAATCAATACTCTTACTTTAATGTCAAATTAGGTCTATAATACTGACATTTATGCACATCTTATACTTCTACGAACATTAAGTTTTCATCGACCATTTATGTGACAAAGTTTTGACAGTGAATCTGCGCACTCTATCATACTTTCAGCTCATATTTATATGTGTGTCGTATAGAATACTGTTACCGCCTGCTGCTAATGCTTAAAGTTCTTGGTGCTGTTAGTTTGTCAAACACAGCCTTCATCTTTTATTTGCTTTGCTGAATCATAAATACAATAATGAATCTGTTTCACAAAATTTGAACTCTAGAGTAAATTTTGGTGGATGTTCGTGTTAGTAAATTTAAGCGCTAGATTAATTTGTGCCATTGAAAAGAACCTCGTGAGCAAATTATTACAGTAATCTTATGCAATTAGTCAAGAATCACATGCTTGACAATTCATATATCACGAGTCACATACTTTACAGAATTATAGTCAGTCAAAGATCCTGTATGTTGATGTTGATTATGTATTACGTTAGTATCATATATTTTATATCATCATGAAACGCAATCTTAATATTACAAGGCTGGGATTCGATATGTTAATCATATCTTTTTTCTCATCATGACCCACATGATTAACAATAATTCATAGGTTAGTAAACACCACTGTATTAAAGTCCACAAAAGAACTTTTTAAACATTCTATTTATACTTCTCCAAACACTTCACAAATCAACACACCATTTCTGCGTCTTAAGTTTTACTTTGAGAAAACAGTAACAACAATGACGCATAATGGGCTGCTTCAAACTGAAGAGCTTTACAAGGTTAGTTTCATTGCTCACAAAACTTTTATACAGCTTTCGTTTTAAAAATAATATATAAAACTTGACCGAGTAACTTTTGTTGTGTTATTTTGCATATAGTACATCTTGGAGACTAGTGTGTATCCACGCGAACACGAATCATTGAAGGAGATCAGAGCCCTTACGGCTACACATGAACGGTCAGTTTCATGTATATTTAAAACATAAGTTTAATTGTATGAACATGGTTTTGTGCGGTTTGAAACTTAGTACTAGTTCTGTGTAAGCAGTTCTTTCATGGGTACATCACCGGATAGTGCTCAGATGATGGAAATGTTGTTGGAAATCACTGGTGCTAAAAAGACGTTAGAGATTGGGGTTTATACGGGTTACTCGTTGCTACTAACTGCTCTCACGATTCCTGATGATGGCAAGGTTTGTGATTTTGGTTGAGTTTTGAACGAAAACTAATTTTTGATGTTCCGAGTATAGTGTGCATGATTTTTAATCTTCAAAATGTTTTTGTTTGATATAGATTGTGGCGATAGATCTAAGCCGGGAATATTATGAGATTGGTCGGCCAACTATAGAAAAAGCTGGGGTCGAGCACAAGATTGATTTCATCGAATCACAAGCTCTACCAGCTCTTGATAAGCTACTAGAAGATGTACGCTTTTTTTCACTTGTACCATTATACTACTTTGTTTTCCGTCACATTTTTAAAGGTCTAATCTTTATCATTCTTATATACGGATAATTACATCATACCCGAATAACAATCTGTCTCTTCTTAGCCATATAACGAAGGAAGCTTTGACTTCGTTTTCGTTGATGCTGACAAAGTAAACTACCTTAACTATCACGAGAGAGTTATGAAATTAGTTAAAATCAACGGGATTATCGTGTATGATAACACACTCTGGTATGGCACTGTTGCAAAGCCAGAGGATTCGGTTCCTGAATTTTTGAAAGAGGGAAGAATTAGCGCTTTGCATTTTAATAAAGCACTCGCAGCTGACCCTCGTGTGAAAATCGCTATGGCTCCGTTAGGCGATGGTAACACCATTTGCAGGCGTCTCTACTAGAAAAACAATTGTAACGAAATCGTAAACCTTTTTACAATTCTGTTTTTATGTTATGTATGATGAAATTGGAATAAGATGATATACATTATACTAGGGGCAACTTGAGTCTTGAGTGTTAATTACTCCTTCAATAATGGTGTATTTTTTATACTTTTTTGTTCTTGTTGCAATAACACTATTTCTTCACATCACAACAACATATACAATTTTGGCATATTTTATAAGTTTCACATCACAACAATTACTTTTTTTTACAGATATAAACGATTTTGAATGAAAGAAAACAGTGAACTAACTGTGTTTAATTTAAGATATTCTTAGCTAAAAACAATGTTTTAATTAGGGGTGAGCATCGGTTTAAACCAGAACCGACCCAAATCGACTTGAACCGAAAACCAAAAATTGGTAAAATCTAAACCGAGAGCCGAACTGAAGTTACTCGGTTCGGTTCGGTTCGGTTTTGGTCGGTTCAAATCGGTTTTAGTCGGGTCGGTTCGGTTCTAGGTTGGTTTTCCTCAGTCCTAGTTTTTTTTTTTTTTTTTTTTTTTTTTTTCCCTGATCTTAACCATACAGTAATAAAATTTGATTGAAGTGGATAACAACTTTTTTCTTTAATAAGGTATTTGCTTCTTTAAGACTGGGTGCAGCGATGACCGTCAAGAGACCGACATTTCCACTGTCTATCATCTTTTTCAATTTATTCAATACTATTTCGTGATCAACTTCGTGTAATAAAAGTGATCGATATTTTTAAAAACTTACCCACAAAATTACATTAAATAAACGCTCACATACACAAGCAACCTCACTCAAGTCGGTCGCTTTTGACATCATCTTCCCCATTTGATCGCATAAAGGTAAGTAGTTTATTTATCTGTGTATAAAATATTATAAGAAAAAAATATTTAAAAAGTGTTGAAAAGTCAAAATAAAAGCATCTTTACTTTTTCTTTCCCTTTTCTTTTTCTTTAATATTTCATAAATTCGTCATTCTTTTTTATTTACTTAATTAATGTACACGAGTGAGAACTTATGATGCCTTCTGTCATTACCAGACCTAGGATAATGATCACAATGTAGGGGTGCCAATAGGGTTAGGTTGACCCGACATGAACCCGAACTTAATAAGATTTTAAGGCCAGGTCTAATCAGGTTAAAAAGGTCTTACCCTGTTAGTTTGACCCGAACCCTAAGCCCTGATAAGACTTGAAAAACATTTTAAATAGCCTATAAACTACTACCTAAAATCTCAACTCATTTGACATGTATAGATTTTTGTGAAGCTCTTAAAGTATACCTTATTTTCATGATCAGTTAAAATTATAAGAAAACTAAACCAATTTGTTTAATGTGTGTTCATTAGTAACACAACAATACATTAGTTCAGGGGTCTTTGGACAAATAATGAATAGTTATAAATTGTCCCTTAATTTTAAGTCTCTTATTCCCTTCCTTATCATGTAGTAATATTTTTATTACTTCCACTCCAAGTTAACGCTTTTATAAATACTCTAATATCGATCACCTTCAACCATCATAACTTCATAACCCTAAATCTATTCTAAAATCATGGCGGAAGAAGATAGAATCAGTTCATTACCGGATCACTTATTACTGGAAATTATCTCTAGAATCAAAATCATGGACAAAAGAAAAGAGAGATTAATGTCCACAGGAGAGGTAATTAAAACAACAACTACTATCTCCAAACGATGGCAACATCTTTGGACTCGACTTCCTACTCTCGTTTTCATAGATAAGGAATATGGAGCTTCTGGTTTTATTGATTTCATCAACTACTTTTCGTTTATTGACGAAACCCTTATGCAATGTCCTATCGATATGAACCTTAAAAAGTTTAAACTTGAAATTTTAGGCAATAAACACCCTGCGTCGCAAGTCAATAGTTGGTTACATTATGCTATTACGCGTAACGTTCAAGAGATTTATTTAAAGAATTACTGTGGGTATCAGTCATGTGACGATGAGTTGTTTTTCAACAATTCATGTCTTAGAAGTATGAAACTTTCACGTTGTGCATTAAATCCTCCTAATGGTGCTATTCACTGGGATAAACTAAAATGTATGTGTATAGATCTAGGGAGATTAGATGAAGATTTAATAGGAAAAATAGTATCCGGAAGTCCTTGTTTGAAAACTTTGGAGTTGAGAGATTGTTCTCTTGATGGGCGTATCCCCAAGTCCTTGTTTGGAAAAACTTTAGTACTTGAACGATTGTCATGTAATATTAAAACTTATGAAAGGTTTAGCTATTATGATGAGTTGTTTGTGGACGATTCATGTCGTGGTATAAGTATGAAACTTTCGCGTTGTGTATTTAATCCTCCTTATGGTGCTATTTGTAGGGATACACTTACGTTTTTGTGCATTTACAGTGGGGAATTAGTTGAAGATTCAATTAGAAAAATATTATCCGGAAGTCCTTGTTTGGAAACTTTGCAGCTAAATTGTTGTTTTGGTTTTAGGCGGATTGATGTTACTTCAAAGAGCGTTAAGAAATTGGTGGTCTTTGGTTATGGCTATAGGTTTCATGAGGCGGATTATTATATAGATACACTCGAAATCAATGCTCCTTATATCTTGTCACTAACAATAAAAGGAAATATGTATTTGGAGGAGCTTTTGTTGGAAAATGTGTCTTCTTTAGTCAAAGCTAACTTGGATTTGAGCATCAGCTATATTGCGGAAAAATTTGGACAAACCCGAAAAGTTATAGAAGAAAAATTGCTTAGAGGACTTTTATCAAGCCTTGGCCATGTCAACGAGATTGCACTTGGGAATTATAATTGTTTAGAGGTAATATTTTTTCTATGTATGTCTCTTTTTTCTTTCCACTTAGGTTTGTTTGTGTGTGTGTGTTTTTTTGTTAAGGAGTGTGATTGTTAGTTTTAATATCTGTTTGCCCTGATTATTGTTATTTTATATTCATTGCACTGCTTTAGTAATGTTCTTTTCCATTGGTAGGTTCTCTCTCGTTTGGAAGCTACCGGTTTCCAGTTTCGTAATGGTTCAGATCTACGTGGTAGATATCCCTTCTGCTACAGAGTTTTCTCATTAACTCATACGTGATGAATCCATAGATGATAGTTTTAAGCAAGTTTAGCGAGAGGAAGTTTGTAGCAGATGTTTGAGTGTGTTTATTATTGACTTGGCTTAAAACTATTTTCTGGTTTTGTGATGAATGCAATGACTTTTAAAGTGTGAATATAGATGAGCATGTCATATCTCACATTATAATTGTTAACTCAATTCAGTTGAGCCGTTCAGATGCCACATGTGTAAAGTTAATAAAATAGCTTTCTCTTGATATCGTGTCGTGTGGGTGGCTGGCTGAATTGATCAGGTGTAAACGGATTGTTTACATCTGCAGTTTTCTGGCCCTGCAACTTTATGACATATGGAATTGTGATAGGTAGATAAATTTATGCAACTGCTGTGTAATACGGCTAGCTAACATAACTCTTATCACAGTGGGCGTTTGAAGTTAAGTAACGCTCTTCACTATATATATTGCTGTCAACTGGTATTTAATGTGTTTTGTGATACATGTTATCTGCAGTATAGATCAAGAGACTCTTATGACTATACATTTCTTATGTTGCCTTTAGTCACGCTCTCATCATGTCAGATATTAGCTCTGTTTTTTTGTTCTCTCTTTTGCATTAGATAGTTAACGTTGTATATATATTATCACGCTAATAATACTTTACTTTAATGATAATGAAGGAACAGTTATTTATAAAATAGGGACAAAAGTGTAAGTGGGTCAACCCAACCCGGTATGACTATTTTAACATGTACCTAAATACGACCAATTTCAACATGAACCCGTTTGGCCCATTACATAACCCTCCCGAACCACTCATCTAGCCACCTCTACGTAGAAAGTTTGCATCTGTGGCTCACCTTATTTGTTGGCATCTTGTGTCTGTTCATTTCATTTGTACTTTTTGGTTTTGAACTGGACATCATGTTCCACCCGGAGAAAGCTCACTTCACTTGTACTTATTGCCGAAACAAGCAAGGCTAATATGCAATTGACATGAGACAATTGGATTAAGTTGGCCCAACCAAATACCTATGTTTCGAATGCTATGCTGGCTAAATCAATCGAATATGATGGATAACAAGGTATGTAGAAAACAACTCGAATATATGTAGTTCACTTTAGAAAGTTCGAAGTTAACTTTGGATAGAGATTTCTTGGAGTTGAAATAGACATATCCGACGAGTTATTGAAATAGCCATTACTGCTAATACTCATCCCAATATTGTACTTTATTATTGTACTTTATATTGTACTTTATTTTCCACTGTATATCAAAAACTATGTGCCATATGAGGAGCTCTTAAAGATGGAAGTTCAACAACCAACAACCAAATTATTTCTTTCAAAAATTTTGATCAATAATAAGGCTTAGTTCTTTGGTTATTGACAACCATGGTACTAGTTGGTTACTTACGTTAATTTATCAGTGGAGATTTGTCCAATTAGAAAAACGCAAGTTTGTTGAAATTCAATATCTAGAACAACATGCGCCTTTGATGTTGGGCTCTGGCGGAAAGATTTACGAAACTGAACTGAATGGACTCCTTACTTTTCAAAAATACTTTCTGAAAAAGGATGAAGGTTAATTTACCTACATAGTTGGGTGAACCAACAATTCCCTTCTCAACGTTCCAGGTATCCTTTCATGGCCGACTATTAATGTATGCGGGCTGCCAACCGCACAAGGCAATGATGTCCAATAATAAGAGTATGTATTTTCCAGTAGAACACTAATCGTATCTTGGGCTTTTAACTTTCAAGCAGTTATAAAAAGCATCAAACTGGAGTGCCAGCGATGTGGGATTAATTATATTTGCCTTGTTTCTTTGTCCATTCTTAACTAGGATGTTTAAAAACAACAAAGACAATCTTGATGATATATTTTTAAACAAACATTTGTACACCAGAATATTGGTTTTCAAGCCAAAAACCACATATACAAACGTTTCCGACAAGACAGTGCAAAGGAAAAAAAGAATAGAATAACTTGTTAAAATTTTCGTTTGAAAGGGCTCCTTTTGCAATCGTGGTGCAGGGCTCCCAAAATTCAAGGGACGGCTCAGGGTCCCTTTTTAGATAGGCTTCTTGCTCACTAAATAAATGCTCACAAAACTTTTAAATATCAGACTTTGTACTAAGTTTAGTGTTTAAAGTTTATCCCTTGTTGCGAGGGCTGGCAGCTATGTTAGTTTAGAAGATATGAAATTTCATAGCAAATACTCCTGTGAAACATTTTACAATACAAGGAAGCTAAGCTTAAAATAAGTTACAATCATAATGAAAAAGTAGATGTTTTCCTAGAGTATTACTATCGGAAAACCAAATTCGACACGCACTATATGTGTCTTTTTACATACTCTAATAATTTATTGCACCATTTCAACCATTTCTATTTGTCAGTTGGATCATGAAGTTCATGGTTGAGTAACATTGTTGAAGGAGTTTTTTCGGGCATTTTTTAGCACAGTCTTGTCGGCAACTATGAAATATGCAGCTCCTGCCACTGTAAAAAGAATTTTATTTTAATCTTAGTATATACTCTATACCATAATCACAAGTTGAGATAAATTTTTTATTGAACCTGTGGAAATGATGAGAGCTTGTGCTGTATGGTTAAGATGAAGCCTTGCCCATGGAACCATTTTTGCACTAGCCACCTGCATTCATCCTCAGTAAGTTATTTGATTTCTTACTTCATCATATGCATGTTTGATACCATTTTATAGTTATATGTAAGCAAGAGTCTTGATGTATCAGGTAACTAAATGTACTTACAGTTGGAATAGCGGTGGCGATAGTTGCTAACACTGCAGCTTTAGCTCCTGCAACCACTCCTTCTACAGAACCCATGCACACAAAATAACTAATTACTATAAGCTAGTAAGCTACCAAAGTTTGGCATGCAAATTGAATTACAGATTATAATATGTATCGTGCTTAAAAATATATGATGGTTAATTACCATGTGAGCAGCTCTTAGCCATGGCTAGCTTTTGGTCAAATGAAGCCATTATAATTCGGTAGAAGGTGAAGAAGAAGATAATAATATCTTGTGATTGTGCTTCTTGATGTTGTTGTGGAATATGAACTAGTTTATGGGTATTTATAGGGATCTACAAGTGGGTGGTTGAAGCAAATTCAGGTTTTGATGGTTTTCTTTCACTTTCACCCGGTTTAACTCTAGTCAATTGTTTTATAAAAGAATATTTCGTTCTTTTTTCTACATTGATTAAAAGTCACATTAGATTTAAGGATCCAATGAATTTAGAATATATATTTTTTTAAAGGCCAATACCATTGAAGTGGACAATAGCTCTTTTTTCTTTAATAAGATATTTGCTTTTTTAAGAATGAGTGTAGTGGTGACTGTCAAGAGACCGAAATCTCAACTCTTACATCAGCTTTCTGATTTCTCTATTCAATACTACTTAGAGCACTCGGTGTGGGCTTGTCATTGTGGCTCGCTATCCACCATGGCAGCTCGCCGTGGAGCATCTTGACACCGCCCCCCCTCACCGTCCAGCGCCGTGGGAAGGCTCGTCGTCTGCACGACGAGCTGAAAGCTTGTACCTTTTTTTTTTTTTTTTTTTCCTCTCTTTTTTATTTTATTTTATATAAGTGATATTTGTGGAGGTTTTTAATAAGATGAAGTGTTTTTTTGCATAGATTGAAAGGTTCGTGAAGGAAAAAAATGCAAACATAAATGCATAATGATGAAACCTTTAAAATGAAACTTGAACAATTAACTAAAAACATGAAATACATAATACGCTTAAACATAAAAAACTACAGAATCTCCCTAATAAAAACAATATAAAAACATGAAATACATAATAAAACTACTAAAACTTAAAAAAAACGAATCATCTGAGACTCAACCCTCAGAACTTGAAGGGGAATCAAACTCCTCATTAAAGAGCCGACGCTCCATTATGTCGAAATAGTTGTCTTGGAGGTACTGAGCTTCCCGTGCTTCTTGCTCACGGCGAGCAGCTTCTTCACGTGCCTGCTCTTCCATAATCTCCCTACCGTTTTCTTCATCTTGTTCTAGTTGCCGGAGATAAGCCTCACTTAACCCGCTGGGGTGGTTTTGAAGATCCACCTGTGGACTGTTCACAGGTGGAGTTGGAACAATTGGGAGGTATGAGATGTTTTCAAAACCCACCGGGAAGACATTTTCCGGTGGTGTTGAGTAAACTTCAAACTCTGGTTGAGTTGGAAAGCTAGTTTCCGGCAAGTGATTTGGAGTTGGAAAGCTGGTTTCCGGCAACTTTTCTGGGCTTGGGAATTGCTGAGAAAAATCTTTGCGAGACATTTTTTGTGTGTGAATTGTATTAGTTGTGTGTGTAATCTCTGACTGGTAGGATAGTATATATAGGCTCATATAATCCCGCTGAAAACTAAACCGTTTGAATAGAAAATTTGAATTTGAATTTTAAAGTACCCCGCTCCTATTTGAATTTGAATTAGCCCGCTCATATTTGAATTTAAATTAGCCCGCTCAAAAGTATACTGTTTTGAATTTGAATTTAAAATTTGAATTTGAATTTTGAATCTGAATTTTAGAATTTGAATTTGAAAACCACCCCTATAAATAACAATTTATAACCACCATTTTTACTCGTGTTGTTTTTTTTGCGTATCGTGCTTTTTTTATCATTATTGTGTTATGTATTGTATTTTTAATTTGAATGAAATGAATTTAGTTTATTTGGAAATGAAAATTGAGTAAAATAAATAAAGTGGTAGTGGTGGGCCCCAAATAAAAATGTTGAGATTTGTTATAAGTGAGGAGGGGGTTTGTTGTGGTTAGTTGTGGAAAAATAGGATGCTGATGTGATGCTGAGAGGGCACGACGAAGAGGCTAAGCCTTGTCGTAACACCTAGTGCTCTTAGTGACAAACTTAACGTGACAAAGAGATGGATATAAAAATTAAAAAAATAACCTATCCACCAAAGTACATTAAATATATACCCACATACACAAGCAAGTCTCACACAAGTCGGTCGCTTTTGACATCGTCTTTCCTATTTGATCGCCTAAACGTAAATAGTTTATTTATCCTTGTAAAAAATTTAATATAAGAAAAAATATTTAAAAAGTATTGAAAAGTCAAACTAAAAACATCTTTACTTCTTCTTTCTTTTTCTTTCTTATTTCGTAAATTCGCAATTTTTTTTATTTACTTCATGTACACGAGTGAGAACTTATGATGCCGTCGGTCATTACCAGACCTAGGATCAGGATCACAGTGTAGGGGTGCCAATAGGGTTGGGTTGACCCGAACCTGATAAGATTTTTACGTCAGGTTTAATCAGGCTAGAAAGACCTTACACTGTTAGTTTGACCCGAACGCAACACCCGATAAAACTTGAAAAACATTTTAAATAGCCTATAAACTACTACCTAAAATCTCAACTCATTTGACATGTATAGATTTTTGTGAAGCTCTTAAAGTATTGTATACCTTATTTTCATGATCAGTTAAAATTAGAAGAAAACTAATACCAATTTGTTTAATGTGTGTTCATTAGTAACACAACAATACACTAGTTCAGGGGTCTTTGGGCAAATAATCAATAGTTACAAATCTTCCTTAATTATTAGGAGTCTTATTCCGTTCACGTAATAATATATCTATTACTTCCACTCCAAGTTAACGCTTTTATAAATACTCCAATACGATCACCTTCAACCATCATAACTTCATAACCCTAAATTTATCCTAAAATCATGGCGGGCAAAGATAGAATTAGTTCATTACCGGATTGCTTATTACTCGAAATCATCTCTAGAATCAAAATTCTGGACAAAGAAAAAGAAGAAGAGAGATTAATGTCCACAAAAGAGGTGATTAAAACAACTACTACTATCTCCAAACGGTGGCAACATCTTTGGACTCGACTTCCTACTCTCGTTTTCATAGATAAGGATGTCATCAAACGTGGAAGTTATGGTTTTAATGATCTCACCAACTACTTTTTGTTTATCGACGAAACCCTACATCAATGTCCTACTGATGCGATCCTTAAAAAATTTCAACTTGAAATTTTAGGCAACGTTGAACACCCTGCTTTGCAAGTCAATAGTTGGATACGTTATGCTATTACGCGTAATGTTCAAGAGATTGATTTAAGGATAACGAGCATGTTAAGTTATCAGTTATGTGACAATGAGTTGTTTTTCAACAATGCATGTCTTATAAGTATGAAACTTTCACGTTGTGAATTTAATCCTGCTAATGGTGCTATTCGCTGGGATAAACTCAAACGTCTCTGTATAGATCAGGCGAGGAGATTAGATGAAAATTTAATTGGAAAAATATTATCCGGAAGTCCTTGTTTGGAGACTTTGGAGTTGAACTACTGTTATTTTGCTGGGCGTATCCCCAAGTCCTTGTTTGGAAACTTTGGAGTACTTGAACGATTGTCATGTAATATGGAAACTTATGAAAGGTTTAGCTGTGATGATGAGTTGTTTTTCGACAAATCAAGTCCTGCTATAAGTTTGAAACTTTCGTGCTGTGTACTTAATCCTCCTAATGGTGCTATTTGTAGGGATACACTTAGGTTTTTGTGTATTGATGATGGGAAACTAGATGAAGATTCAATTGTAAAAATATTATCCGGAAGTCCTTGTTTGGAAACTTTGCAGCTGAATGATTGTTATGGTTTTAGGAGGATTGATGTTACTTCAAAGAGTGTTAAAAACTTGGTGCTCTCTGGTTATGGCTATAGGTATCCTAGGGCGGATAATTATATAGATACACTAGAAATCAATGCTCCTTATATCTTGTCACTAACAATGAAAGGAAAAATGTATTTGGAGGAGTTTTTGTTGGAAGATGTGTCTTCTTTAGTCAAAGCTGACTTGAATTACCTGGGAAGCCACACATTTGCGGAAGAAGTACTTGAACGAGATCAGGATGATATAGAAGAAGACTTGCTCGAAGGACTTTTATCAAGACTTGGCCATGTCAACGAGATTACACTTGGGGATTATAATTGTTTAGAGGTAATATTTAAGAATGCCTTTTATCTTTTCTTTCCAGTTGGGTTTGTTCGTGTGTGTGTTTTTTGTTAAGGGGTGTGATTGCTAGTTTTAATATCCGTTTGCCCTGATTATAATTAGTTTATATTCATTGCACTGTTTTAATAATGTTCTCTTTCCATTGGTAGGCTCTCTCTCGTTTGGAAGCTATAGGGTTCAAGTTTCGTAAAGGTTCAGATCTTATTTCCCGTGGTAGTTTTATCGACAGCCACAAAGTTTTTTCATTAACTCATAAGTGATGAATCCGTAGTTGATATTTTTAGGGCTAATAATAAAAAAAAGTACTATACTTGTCACCCTTTCTTCTTCAGGGTAGCGAACAAAATTTTTTGCTTCTGCGGGTATTATACTTTCAAATTCATCATTTTTGCCCCTCTTACCCACAAGAGCAAATGATGGCAAGTATAATACTTTTTTTTTTTTTATCATTTGCCCTAGTTTTTATTATGTTAAATTTTGGATATGTATTAAGATAATTTATTTAATGATTTATAATTGTGTTAAATCTATGATAAAAATGTTTTGTTTTAAGTTTACACTATTTACTTATTAATCGTATTTGTAATAATTTAATATATACTTAAAAAAGGGAAAATTAAAATCATTCGACAATTATAAAAACAAACAACACTTTTTCATTCAGATTCGGACATTATAGCTACCTCTTAATAGTAAGATGTGGTATTCAGATTCAGATGCAGTAGTAAGATTCAGATGTGTAACATCTTAATCAAACAAACACACCCTTAATCTAGTCATAGTATACTCTCTAGTCTATGCTTCAACAAGTGACGAACAGAAATTTATATGCAAGTACTTCAGGTTGTGATATAATTCCTCCTAATTTAGCGGAAGCGTTAAACCTAATTCGGTTTAACGCTTGAAGCGTTAAACAACTTGAAGTGAATTAGGGCAAATGATAAAACAAAACATTTTTATCATAGATTTAACACAATTATAAATCATTAAATAAATTATCTTAATACATATCCAAAATTTAACATAATAAAAACTAGGGAAAATGATAAAAAAAAAAAAAAAAAAAAAAAGGTATTATACTTGCCATCATTTGCTCTTGTGGGTAAGAGGGGCAAAAATGTCCGACTTTTTTGCAAAATACCCTAAAGAGGATTAATTTGAAAGTATAATACCCGCAGAAGCAAAAATTTTTGTTCGCTACCCTGAAGAAGAAAGGGTGGCAAGTATAGTACTTTTTTTATTATTAGCCCATATTTTTATAAGCAAGTTTAGCGAGAGGAATTAAGTTTATTATTGACTTGGCTAATAAAGATGTTCTTCTTTAGTGAAGAATGCAATGAAATTTATATGTTAACAGATGGCTTATTTTGCTTAATCACATTCTATACATCTGCTGTTCTGTTTTTTGTTAAATCAATTAGGTTACTAAAATTTATATCATGTCGTTTGTGTGGCTGTAATAATCAGGAACTGAATGCTCACATGGAAACGTATTCTTTACATGCAACTGCTGTGTAATACGGCTAGCAAACTTAACTCTTGTCATGTCATATTTAATGTGTTTAATGTGTTTTGTGATACATGTTAGGCTCAGTATGGATCATGCGAATCGTATGGCTATACATTTCTTAGGTTGGCTTTAGTCATGCTCTCATCACGTCAGATTTTAGCTTTTTTTCGTTCTCTCTTTTTGCATTAGATAGTTAACGTTGTATGTTACGTGTTTTCACTCTTGTTATGAAAAACATAAAGTTATTAAAATTATCATTCTAATAATATTTCAAGTTAATAATAATGAAAACAGTTATTTATAGAACATGGACAAAAGTGTAAGCAGGTCAACCCTACCCGGCATGACTATTTTAACGTGTACCTAAATACGACCACTTTCAACAAGAACCCCGTTTGGCCCATTACACAAACCTCCCGAACCACTCATCTAGCCACCTCTACATAGAAAGTTTGCATCTGTGTCTCACCTTATCTGCTAATTTCATTCCACCTGGAGAAAGCTCACTTCATTTGTACTTATTGTTTAAACAAGCAAGGCTAATATACTGACGCCGATACAGCTATTAGACAAAGCATCATATAACTGGTATGTCTTGTTTCTCACCAAGCCTGCAAAGATCATTTCTTTGTACTCTACTTAATGCAAATGACATGAGACAATTGGATTAAGTCAGCCCAAGAAAATGTCTATGGTTACACTTTTTTTACATCAAGCATATTGAAATGTGGTTCAAAAAACAGTAAATCATTGTAACTTTGTAAGGCACTTTTTACGACATTAGATGTAAGTATCTTCTCAGTCATTGAAGAGAATTCGATGGAATGCAACATATTATTGTATCATTTGGAATTTGCGATTATGAGTTCTCTAATTCAGTCTGCGCGTGCCCCAAGTAAGCAATGTTTACTGTTTCTGAATGTTATGCTGGCTAAATCAATCGAATATGATGGATAGCAAGGTAAGTAGGCAACAACTTAAATATATGTAGTTCACGTTAGAAATTTCGAAGTTATCTTTGGATAGAGCTTTCTTGGACTTGAAATAGACATATCCAATGATTTATTATGCCATTACTGCTATATATATAGAGGAAGTGGCGCAAAATGCACTCACGTTTTAACTAACAAATGAGTTGGATGGTAAAAAAAAAATGTGACAATCAATCTCTCATCTTTTGGTGATTATTGTCCTCACACACTGTCAGCACTAGAAATGAAGGTGTGAAAAGAGTGAATAAATTATTGTACATCATAATAACACAACAATGTATCATGAACATGAAATAAGAATACTACTACCATTCTGTTGTCAATCAGTTTCTTTAGCATTTGAACTATTAGTTGACTTACTGCTCCACCTGATTTTGACTGCAATATATGACCACTTTCTCTTAAAAACTTCTTTCGGTCACCTGAAAAGCTCAATATGATCACCGTCAATTACTTCGATTAGCACCTAATATTTCAAAGTTCTAGTGCTTTATACATCTTTCCAAGACAACAGCTAGTTATTGTGAATGTAAGAATAGGAAAATTTTGTGGTTGACTTTCGGAGTCAAATTTACCTTGACAATGATGACAGGAGTCATGGAAGACCGTGGTCCCTTGTCTGGACTTATAAAATTTGTAGGGGAGGGAGGAAGGCTGTCGGGGGATATTTCTGTAGGTGCTGAGAATTCTCCCATTTCGTTATATAGCTTCCGGTCGAGGGTAAAATACCGCCACCAAATGGCTAGTTGATGTAGGACCATTAATGTTATAGAAGCAAAGATAGGGGTAGTATTAGTATATAGTTTATATATTATGTAATATGAAAGAAAATCCTGTAAACATACTTGGAATATGGGCTGGGTCAAATGGGTCGTTTAGGTCATTTAGGATACAACGGTTAAGAAGTTGGGTGTCGTTTACTTTTACAGAAACGGTATCATCCCTTCTATTAGTGCCGCTTCAGTAACTATATATATGTTAGATTTCTGTAAACAAATCATCAATTCAATACAAGTTTAATTAGTATATAAATTCTGTTTATATTAGCATATTTGTTTCTGTATTTCTGTTACAAACTTGCTGTCCCAAACTCCCTTGTTCTGCACCTTTTTTTCTGTTCCAAACGCACCAGAAGATAGGAAACAAGGTTGATCGAAGCCATTTATCAATAGTGGCATCAGAGCCCAAGGTTCAATTCCTGAAACCAACAAGAAGGCAGTTACAAAGGGAAGAACGAGTGCAAGTAGACAACCGATCATAGGAGAATCACAACAGATACAGGTCCAAACCTTGGCCATTAAATGTCAGAATCGTCCCTTGACCAATAACGCCTATGTCAACGTCTTTTTCTGTTAGTTATTGGAGGGTATTATAGTCCATACACATTTATAACTCAACTTAGTTAATTTTGAGAAACGCTTTACCGTATACCATCTTGATCGTTTTCCTCCTTCTTCACACAACCCTCACACACACTTTAACAATGGTAGACAAGGAGCTTACTTTTACAGATGTAACTGATGAGATGGTAAAATATGTGAAGGCAAAATATGGGGATACTTGGTTAAAAGAAGATGAAATGTCTGATAAAATGTTTGATGATTTATGCAGATTTGCGAAAGAAGCTCAAGTGATGAAAGGTTAGTCGGGTTTTTTTTGTATTTGTGTGATTGCCATTTTAAGGGATGAGCATAAATAACTCCAATTTATTTGACAGAAATCCGAGCAGTGTCAAAATCTGTAAAAAAGAGGGATTATAGCAAGCTAAAGGTATCTGACGATATGGTTGAGTATGCCATGGCTACTTATGGGAATAAGTTGGATATAGGAGATGACATTGCTGATGTGATACTTAAAGACTTGTGGGAAAAATATGGGAATAAGGAGTCTGAGGAAGGTTAGAGTTAATGTTTGCAAGCTAAGAAAGTTGTAATGGGTGAACTCTGATTCTTTCTGTATTGTCTATCTTTCCAGATACTAACGTGAAAGGAAATGAAGTTGATGTCATCATTATTTCAGATGCATCTGATGATGAGTGTGGGAACATGTCTTCTAAGACCACTAATTTGAAAGGTTCCACTTCCCAAGCTTCCAATGCGTCCAAGGCTTCCGCTCCCAAAGTTGTACTTGGTCTTGTAGCGGCTGTGGGATGCTCCAGCACAAATAGGAATGAGTGGCATGTGCCTCCCCCTAAGGACCTCAAGTCTCCCCTCATGAATAACAAGCCTCCCATCAATAAGTTCACTTGTTATTTTTAGTTGTTGATGTAATGAAGATGTATATTTTTTGGCTGATGATGGTTACTGAAAATGATACTTGTTAACATGTATATTTTGCTTCATATGGTGTAATTAGGAGGTGGTGTAGGTATATTTTGGATATGTTGTTTTCATTTTGTAGTTTGCACTTGCATATCCAGTTTAGGTGGGTGCTTGGGAAAACCCATTTTGACTTATAAGGTCAACAAACCAAATTATTAGAGGAACCACACCGAATTGTTAGTATTTAAAATCTCTTTTGTTTGACTTATAAACTCAACAGATTCAAATTGTATCCAAAATTCAATTATTATAACAAAAGAATCACACACATATCAGTTAAGCTAAATTTAGACTGAAAGACAACATAGCATTTCTTGCTAGGAATTCATTGCGTTAAATGACTAGTAGGTGATCAATTTGGTCTTTCAGTTGCAGTTGGTTCAACTGGTGTTTGTCTTGGGCGTTCTCCATTTGGTCTTTCAGTTGCAGGTGTTTCACGTGTTGTTTGGCTTGGGCGCTCTCCACTTGCTATTTCAGTTGTAGGTGGTTTACTTTCTTCTTCATCACTGCCCAGGGATGCACCAACACTAGTAGGTGCAGAAATATGTAGACCCATCACATATCTACCACTATCTCCTGTGATTGTGTTTTCCCTGGTAACACCATCGCTACCAGTATAAGATGTGTTTCCTCTTATCTCAAGGCACACTGGACAAACATACCACATGAAAGCTCTATAAGGTGGACGCCTTGCAAAAAGGTCAATCCAGCCCTGTTTTCCCTTTCAACCCAACAGTCAATGCATACCATTTGACAACCATTTTCTACATCAATGGTGATAATATGTTGGTATGATAAACAATTGTTGACTTAAGATGTATTATATAAGTAGAAAGGAGTTGTGGTTGTTGAACAATAGATAAGGAGTAAAGACAACATAAATTCTTACAAGCTAGTCAACTTATAAAGTCAACAAAAAAAACAAAAACATGTTCAAACATAATATTGTCGATATTACAAATGGCTAGAAGACTAGAAGCCTACAACCTTCGAAAACTGTTGGAATTTGTGCCATTCAGAGCGTGAATTTTATCCAGCACATATGGATGTCTTGGATATAAGTTTTCCACACACACTCCATAGTAAGCTGCCTCATACTCTGCATCTTCAAGCCAATTTTTCCTCTCCCATTCCTCTTCAATTCTTTTGTACATTTTCTCCTCTTCCAAAAACTGCTGGAATGCTTCTTCATCCAACCTGGACTGCTCTTCATCTTCCTCCAAATTTGTGTGTTCTTCTTCTTGCTCATAAAGAGCATCAAAAAACTCTTGTTCAATTGTATTCCTTATATCGTCTCATCCATCCACTACAAAAGTAATACATTTGCACATCAACTAGAATGTAAACACACAAGAACAATCGTTATGCAAATGACAATTAAATGAATACTTGTTACCTTCTGCCATCATAATGCCTTTTTCTATCTTGAACCTTAGTTTCCTTTGTTGGTTTCGGTACCTGATCCTTGTGACAGCTAGACTTATTATGTCCAACAGTTTGACAATTGGAGCATTTAATCTGTTTACGAGCTCTAGATTTACCCATTTTGACGCAATTTCTCTGAAAGGGTTGGGTTTATGTATATGAATTCAAATTTGTGGTAAAATGTGAGAATAAAGTGCTTGCTATAAGTTAATGCAAATGTGAGGACAGGATAGGGGACTAAAACATGTGTCCCCTATACTCTTAAACTGTTTGAGCAAGGACCATAGTTCTACCAACACCCAATACAATCAAAACCGATATAACAACTCTCTTAGACGAATACAACAATTAACAACATAAATAACAAATTAAAACACTAGAACATAACATATAGATTCATTAACTTCATATTAAACATTAAATATTTAGTACATATTTTTCCAAAAAAAAAGGGAAAACATAACCACTTCTTTTCCCTCTCAACACTTCCTAAGTTCATCAAGGAAGTTGTTCCTGTCACACACCTGTGAGTGTGTCTGACAGATCATCCTCCTTATCTCCAACGCCCTCAATACATTAGCCTTTTGCCTGTTGATAAGATCCTCGATAACCTTGTAGTTCATCACCGTAGTTCAAAAGGCTTAGATCTCAGAGATGTATTCTTGGGTTTCCTTCATACCCCGAATCAAGTCAGTCAAAGTGTTTTGGAGTCCCTTAGCAATTTTGATGTCCTTATCATTTTCTCTCTGATAAAAGAGAGAAATCGAGTCAAACATGTAGTCAAAGTTCGAAGCTTTGGCGAGTTCTTCAAGTAGTGAGAAGTCAGCCATTGGGAGGTTGTTGAGATTTTTTTAGGATATGTTTCTTTTGATTGTTGGTATGCAATTGGTATAGTGTATTAACCAATAAGTACCAAAAACAACTGGACGTTACAAATTTAGGGACTAATTGTGAAGTTAATAAAAAGAGAAATAGTCAAGTTTGTGTGAGAAAAAATACACGGGAATTTTAAGTGCAAAAAACGGCTAACTGGCCAAATTGAGGGACCAAGTGTGACATTTTAAACCTATTACCATGCAACTTGACCTTTTGCCTTCCTTGATACGCTTATACACAACTAATGTGTTAGGGAATCACCAAAAGAACCCAACTAACAAGATCCGAAACAATAAACACAATCATAATAACCCGACCCAATTAACAAAACCCAATCAAAACGAAACCTAACATACATCCACACTCACGTACTGAAACACACATCTAGTCAAACCTATTCTTAAAAAAACAAAAAAGTAACAATGCAGGACAGAAGCATATTCGTCTCCACTTTTAAGGATGTGAAGGAACAAGAAGAAGGTGAGGTCCTGTTCAGAATCCACTATAATGGGGTTTTTGATTATAGCCCACTCAGGTATGAACGAGGTTCATTAATTAATCCGTGTGCCTTTTCCAATGATAGGGATATATTTAGTTCAAGCCTTGATAATGTGTTATCAGAGATTAATGAACAAAAATGGGCGTTGTTTTTCTGTGATCCTAAACAATCCCTAGAAAATGGTTTGCATTTGATTCATACTGATGTTGATGTTCATACTTTGTTTGGAATGGCTGAAACAAATGAGTCAGTTGATATCTTCGTAGTCCACAAGCCCCAAAAGTTAGCACAATTTTACTTAAAAAACATCAGTTTTGAAGTTGTGGTTTGGGTAGAGCAGGATGCTAACTTTAGGATGCATAGTCAAACACCTTTTAGGACTAGACGTCAATGGCAGGGGATAGATAAGAAAAAAATGCAGGGGAGTGGAACCAGGACACCAAGAGTGAAAGGTGGTGTTGTAATCAAAGACGAAGAAGGGGTTGTAGCTAAAAAAAAGGGAGAAAATTAAAGGAAAAGGAAAAGGAAAGATGGTTGATGAAGAGGAGGTTCTACCCAGAAAAAAAGGGAGAGAAGTTTTTCAAGAATTTAAGCGAGGTTTAGATGGGAAGGGGAAAGCCAAAATGGTTGAGTTTGCAGGGTTTGATGTTGAGAGCTTGCCTGGTTTTGATTTGGAGGGGAAGGCTAAAAGGGTTGGTGGTGATGCTGCTGATGTTTCAAGCGGTGTTAAGACACCCTTTTGGAGTAAAGAAAAGATTACAAACTGCATCCTAGCACTATTCGCCCAAAGGCGACCCTAGGTGATGTTTCAGCGATGAATACCATGTCATGTGTTAAATTCCATTAAGCTATAACACTACAGTTCATAACTTATATGTTTGTTGTTTGTATACTTGTTTTTGCAGACAAGGTGGCTGTAGCATCATCAATTTAGGGTTCATGTTTTGTCGGTTCAACAGTTTCTGGATATCGATCGAGCCGTGTAGATCATTTGAAGCTTCAGCAGTTGAACGTTTTGAAGTTGGGCCCAAATTCATCTTTTATATTTTGTAACGTATCAGTATATTAACATGTATCAGACAATGACTCCGTAGTATCAGTTATGTTCCAGTTTTATCAAACACTGTATGACTCCGTAGTATCAGTTATGTTCCAGTTTCATCAAACACTGAATATAGTTGACTGTTATAAATCAACTAGCTAAGTAGTTGATAATGTATAAATTTGTTTGTTAATCCTGGGTAAATTTCTGTGAGCTCATACTTTCTTTACCAGTTGACTTTTATGAAGTCATACTTAAGTGGTGAGAACTCAGGTACACTAATATAATTTGTTCAAACAATGACCCCTTTTTGTTTTGGTGGAATAGTTTTTGAGTTAGAATTAACTAAGTTGAGTTATAAATGTGTATGGACTATAATACCCTCCAATAACTAATAGAAAAAAGACGTTGACATAGCCGTTATTGGTCAAGGGACGATTCTGGCATTTAATGGCCAAGGTTTGGACCTGTGGCGATGAAAAGACCGAGTTTTACCAACTGTGTATTTTAGTCTTAAAACTAAAAGTTAATTAGCATTAAAAATCCTAAGAAAAATTGAGTACTACATCCATCCCAAAATTATAGTCCCCGTTTGATTTTTTCGGTCTTTCATTTTCAACTTTGACCTTAAATATTTTTATCGGTGTTATACAATAATTGATAAAAATTATACTAATAAAAATACATTTAAAAACTCAATCAATTCATATATATTGCATCTAGTATTATACTCCCTCCGTCCCAAATTTTATGTCCACTTTCATAATTCACAAAGTTTAAAAAAAGTGGAGCCCCTTATAATATTAACCAATAAAAATTCATTCTCATCCACTTATAAACATTTTGATTGGTTGAAATTGAAAGTGGACATCAATTTTGGGACATCAAAAAATAGCAAAGTGGACTTATAATTTGGGACGGAGGGAGTATAACACAAACAAAAATACTCAAGGTTAAAGTTGTAATAGAAAGACCGAAAAAGTCAAAAAATGACTATAACTTTGAGACAGACGGAATAGCAATTAACATACAAACTCGTAACGTACTTGACATTCGTTTATGAAATAAAATGTAACAACTCACAAATTTAATGAGAAATTAATGCATACAAGTCTATAAATATGTCCCGCATGCTTTCTCATGCAAGAATAAAGTCTCCACCATATAATCTATCTTCACATAGAATCGCCACATTCCTCAAGGCGTGAAGGCCATCACCATAACTAGCTTCTGCACGGTCATCCCTGCTAACTTCCTATCGCCCCCAGCCTCGGTGCATGCATGTATGATTTTTGACAAAAAGGTATGATTTCATTAAAACTATTAAAAAAATTAAAAAGATATGTATTTATTTTGTCATGCTCGTGAACTAACAAAACAAGACATGTATGTATGTAACACAAAAAATAAGGGCATGGTTCATTTTGAAGAAATAGGAATTGTTATCAAAAAATTATACATGCCGGAAAACATACATCGAGTTCTCGGAAACCCCCTAGGTCCGCCTTGTACATTGGTAGGGTTGGTTTGTATATCTTGGATTGGGTTTGAAGAATTAATATGGAGTAGCTTATATGAAAATTTTGACAGTTTGTGTAATGCCTAAAATGGTGGATGGTGGATTCCAAACAAACCTATGAAAAAACCATCGAGCCTTCTAAACTCCTCTTGCCTATCCTTTTAAGATTTTTGAATGTGTTGATTCCTTTCACTAAACTTGATGTCCCATCTACTTTTTATGAAAAAAAAAAAAAAAAAAAAAAAAAAAAGTTTTTTTCTTCTTAAAAATACACATAAAAACCCTTTTTTTCACATGGTCAATCGAACACTAATTTTCCACTGTTCACTCCTCTTGTTCCCAAATGTCCACAAACTAAAAATAGACAATTTAAGATGTGTAATTAATGCTTTTATTAATAAATAGAATATATCATTTATATGCCCATATATAAACATTAACAACTTGCACAATGTCTTCAAACGCTTTATCTATGCTGATACACACAGATGCGATCTCTTTCAAATCATTTTGGCGAAAACTGAGTTGAAAGGTGTAAGAACTTGTGATGAATGTGTCACTGACCTTGAATTAAGGCACCATTTCTTGGTACATTTTAGATTGATGGATCGAAGATCTAGATAAATAGTCTCAAATGTTTTTGAAGTTAGTCTCAAATGTTAGTCTCACTTCAAAAACATTTGAGACCGTATATCCAGAACTTCGATCCATTAGTCTAACAATGCACCTTGAAGTGGTGCCTTAATTCAGTGTCAAAAGCACATTTCTCACAAGTTCTTACACCTTTTAAGTTAGTTTTCGCCAAAATGATATCAGATCTAAGAGAGATTGAATATGTGTGTATCGGTGTAGATATAGCGCTTAGACATTGTACAATTTATTAATGTTTAAATGTGGCAATATAAATGATATATTCTATCAACCAATAAAAGCATTAATTACACGTCTTAAATTGTTTATTTTTAGTTTGTGGACATTAAAGTAAGAACAAGGGGAGTAAATAGTGAAAAATTAGTGTTTGATTGACCATATGGAAAACGCTATTTTATGTGTAATCTTAGACAGGAAAAAAAAATGTTATTTATAAAAATGGGACATCAACTTTGGTAAAAGGCATTAACACGTTCAAGAATCCTAAAAGGGGACGTAAGAGGAGTTAGGGGGCTAGATGGTTTTTTTACATATTAGGGCATCCACTATAAGAGGTCTATGAAAAGGTTTATAAAATTTGAAGATGTTTATAAATTGAGTCACCATAGTGAGGTGAGGTTTACGATGACATGGAATGAAATAGGTCCAAGTTTATAGACCTTTTCATTGGAACTAAATACATGTAATTCATTTAATACCTCATCAAATTATAAAGTTTTAACAAGTTTAAGTATAGTGATAATAGGTTTATAGAATGAGAAATTTAAGAGCATATGACATGGAAATTATATAAACCTTTTCAAAAGGTTTACCATATGAGATGCTCTTAGTTTTA
The DNA here is from genome assembly GCA_910596185.1 of Chrysanthemum makinoi. Lineage (NCBI taxonomy): Eukaryota > Viridiplantae > Streptophyta > Magnoliopsida > Asterales > Asteraceae > Chrysanthemum > Chrysanthemum makinoi. Next base: position 14,527,848 of record OU343221.1, on the reverse strand, counting down.
ATATTTTATTTATGGTAAGACTTAAATAAGAGCATATTTTTATAATTAAGTTGGTGTTTTTGTAATTATATTATTTTAACCAATTACGAATAAGGAGCCAATGAATTAATCAATGAAAGAATAAAATCATCGGTAACTTGACGAATGTAAGTGAAATATATTTCAATTAATTATCTGTTTAATCTTGCTGTACTTTTGTTTAATAAGCTAAAATATAATACTTGTATAATCTAAAAAGGAGATCATGCATGTGTGAGAATAATATGTCAAAGAATGAGTTATTTGAAATGATGAATGAAGAAGCGGATATCATGGTAAAATTTCAGGTTGGTGATGCATTTAGTGTTACCACGGAGGAGTTATGGAAAAGCCTAAGTCCAAATAAATGGTTGTCAAATGTTTTGATAAATCATGCGACATATGTTACACGAAATGGATCGGTAAGATTTTTAAATTTCTAATTTTAGTTTTTTAAATCGATTATACGCTGTTAACAATGATTATACAACGTTTTGCCGTGTTCATGCCATATCAAATCGTTATTTTTTACGTTTGGAATTGTGTGTTCATATTTCTAGGTTCATTTTTGCTTTGAATGATTTTAATATTTCTTATGATTAATGTAGTTACACACCGGGTATTCAATTAAATGCTCAAGTCAATTTTATATGGTTGTTTGTGTGTTGTTTACAAGAAATATGTTAAATTATGTGGATTTAGTTACGAAACATACTCAACGTGGGATAATACTATTGTGCCTTACATGAAAAAATCTTAATTTTTATACAATAAAAATTGGAAGCTGCTTTCTTGATTGCTATTGTTAGTATTACAACAATTTCAATGTTAAAGTATATTGTGGATTAAGATTTAGTGTATTGAGTTTGAGCTTCATAAGTTGTAGATAGGAGAAATTTTGGAAGAGTATCATGTTGTTTTCTATTTTAGTGGTTTTATTTGAAGTTGACATTGATTCTTGTAGGGATAAAAAAACGGTAATAATGTCTTAGACGAACCCATCACATGGCATTCGTGCAGATATGTAAATCTTGCTATAATACACTTTAGCGGATCTAACACGAATTCATTTAGAAATAGACCCTCCACCGTTGCATTTGTGAACCATTGTTGGTGATGCTGTCTTTTTTTGGGTAAAGGGGAGTAATCCTGCACCCTGTTAAATATATTAACCAAATAAACGTTTAAGTACAATGTATATGAGTTAAATCCCATATATCAGCCCGTTACATAGGCATAGAGCTTATATAACAAGATACTTCCTATTTTCTAAACAAGAAAACAAACCACTACTCAAATGATAACAAATGACACAACGAAATAAGATTACTTCCTAGGACCTTGAAACTTTGTGCCATACATGGCATTAAAGGCATCCAAATTCCCAGGAAGATCACGAACTTGGTTCGCATAGTCATCAATGTCATAGTCATCATACTCATCTTCAAACTCTTGGCCACCACCAAATATATTAGCAGACTCATCAAATGGGTTAGCAACAACCTCATCTTCAGAATCAGACACCTCAATCTCTCCCACTTTAGAAAAAGGGTTAGCTCTCTTAGTACAAGAGGAAGACGGAATAGGTTGACCATCATCATCCACAAGAGTAGCTTTCCCATCAATAATTAGTTTTTCAAGCTTACCAATTTTCTCAACTATGGGAGTAGAACCAACATCTATTATTCCCATTGACTCACTCACAAGCGGAACATGTGATGTAGAACCAGTCTTAATCAACTCATCCTCATTAACCTCCATTTTACTACCAGTATCCACATCTATATCGTCCATATTAAGAGCATCATACTGATTAGACGTAATGATCCTGGTCCCACTCGTACTAGCCACATTAGAAGCCATCGTCTTATCCACATTTACTTTCTTGGGTTCAGGAGGAGGCTTTTTGGGCCGATATTCAAAATGCTTGCCCACCACAGATTTAGTAGAACCTCCTCGACCGGATTCGCCCAACTTGCTTTCCCTTCTTCTTATTGTTAACAGAAAACCATCACTTACATTCTTCGAGGTTGAGCATTGAATCACAACCTTAGGGCAATCCACCAAAGTATGTCCAAATACCCGACATTTCTCACATCTAGGCGGTTTCCATTCATATTCAACACGGATCTTCTCAATAGTCGAACCCGTACCATCAAGTAAAGGAATCTCGACAGTGAGGTTGTCCCTAAGAACCTCATCCGACTTCACTTCAATCATACACCTAGCAAAACTACTACGGCCCCAAGATTCTTTGCACATTTGACTAGTAAAAGCATCTAACCTTTTGGGCATACCAATCAATGTAGCAAGAAGACTGAGCCCGTCATCAGAAAACATAGCTAAAGGAACATCATGGAATTTAACCCACACCGGAATGTTAGTCAAATCCTCTTTAAGCAAGTTGGTGTTCAATGTCCATGGTTTAAGAATAATAGGAACATTACGAATCAACCAAGGACCATTATCAAGAACATCATCAACGCCTTTTTTCGAATTAAACTTGAAGAAGAAGAATCCCTTAGCGTTCATCATAACCTTTTGTAAACCATACTTAGCCCACGTATTGCGAACATAATAGTCAACAACAGGAAAAACAAGGCGTTGACCAAGGAAATATCCTTAGAGAGTATTCTCAAACCTCATATTCGCCTCTTCCACCACTTTCATTGGGACTGAAAGGTCAACATCATCCTTCTTTTTGCTGCATTCTAACCTTCGAAAATTAGACATGTGTTTCTGGGAATCATTAGAAGCAACACCCGCGTAAGAAACCGACTTAACTCCATTACCACTAGTAGTAACAACCTTGGGTGCATTAGGATCAAAAGTAACACTATGATTAGTACCAAACATCTGGGATTGCATAGCCACATCAAAACTCGACAGAGGAGTATTAGCTGAATCGTACTGACCAGTACTCCCATCATCATTGCCTGTATTAAACCGTGCATCAAGTTCATCATCCTTATGCAACCCAACTTGATCGGCCAAGTTAGATGGTGCATCAATAGTTTGCGAACCACTAGTTTGATCGGCCAAACTAGTAGAAGACCCCACTTCTCTAGTGCCCTTACGAGCACTATTTTTGTTGAAAAAACCTTTTTCCATCCCTCTTTAACCCTCAACCTGTCGAAACAAATCACCCCAACCAAGTAACAATCAACCAGCGAAACGCATGCACAATAAAGAAACAAAGCGACTAAAAACCCTAACTTATGAAAAGTTAGGGTTTAACCATTAACGACCTGATCCTAACCAACACCCATCATGAATCAGATCAGTGAAGCTTTAATAGGTAATAAAACCCTTATATCAAATTCGTTGATCGCAGCACACTAGATTATAATACCAGACAACACAAATCACTACGCACCAAGGTCACCAATCAAATAGAAAAATCATGCATTAAACAACAAGAAAGATATTGCACTTAATATATATAGTCGGTTTGCATGCAAAATATCAACGAAGAACAAAATCTTTAACCCAACAAAGTGAATACTTATTTAATCATGCACGACTGACCCACGATTAATGGGACAGTGGGTAGACGAATTAAACAAAGCGATCAACCAATAGGATTTAGAGTTAAAGATTTGTTAGTCGCTTTTCGCCATAGAGAGATCGTATAATTGTTGGTGATGCTGTCTATTGAATGGTTATGTGAATCATATGAATCTCCTCAAAGATTTTCTTGAATTAGATGGGTTGGATGCGTTAGAAACAAATCCATCTAGCTGTTCATGGATTTTGACAGATTGGAGGGACTTGGTAGTGGCCAATTTCCATTACTATTCAATGGACTATGATTCACTCCGGTAGGTGTAAGTTTATTAATGCTTTTTTTTTCCCGGTAGGTGTAACAAATTAGACGTTTACTTTTGGGGTCACGATCTTGTAGGAAGTCGAGAAAAAATCATTTTTTTAAAAGTCTAAAAAGTACCCACCGGCTAACGCATGTCTCTCTTTTTCCCTCTTTTAATCTTCTTCTCCTTCTTCTCTTTCACTATTTACTCAAATCTTTACCCTTACAAGTTATTTAAAAAAGCATCCGAAATAACAAAATTAAGTTTCAATTTCGTCATCTATATGTTCAGTCACTCAAAATTACACCCTTTTTATAAGAATTCGAAGTTCATCAAAATTAGGTTTTCGTTCAATTTGAGATAAAACTAATTACTACGAGAAATCTTGATTACCATTGATTTTTTATCTTGTTTTTCTAAAGCTTCTCTTACAAAATTTCAAAGAAATCATGTGTTTATAAATACACCATAAGTTGTTGGATGAAATGTTTCAATGAAGCAGTTTTTAGATTTTAGAGTTTGAAGGTGTTCATTTAAAATAGTTTGGTAGTTTATAAAAGCTTCAATATTTAATTAATAAATAAAAATTGTTATGAACAAAATTTTGAATATTGCAATTGTTCATCAAATAAATGTTAATCAAAGAAAAATCAGAAAAAAGATGTTCATCAAAAAATGTGGATGAAACAAAATTGTTCCTGAAATAAATGTTCATCAGAGATTCAATATGGAAGTTGTTCATCAAGAATGTTGGGGATACAAAATTCACAAAAGGTTTGTTATGTTTATCAAAGAATACAAAAATGTGTGTTATGTTCATTAATATAAAATATTCATCATTATTTTTTTTTATCAATATGTGTTCATCAATAAAAAATGTTCATCGATATTCTTTAAGAATGTTCATCAGTACAGAATGTTAATCAGTAAAAAATGTTCAGCAATACAAAATACTCATCAATATCTAAATGTTCATCAATTGTCCCCAAACAAGGAAGAAGGGATGCATGTTAAACACCAGGTGAATTTTTAGACTGTTTAGAAGAGAACACACTTTCTATTTGATCATCTTCCTTAACTTTTGATTTTGCATATTCAAGTGTTGACGTAATGAAATGGACTCTTTAAGTTATCGACAAGTTGGTTGCGTTGCTTTGCGTATTAAGAGTACATAATAAATGGATAACACATGACGTGCAAGTTCCTATTTGTAACGGTTATACACCAAGTTGTTTACGGTCTTATTGCCGAATAACTTCTTTTTCCTTTATGATATAAGCTTACATATTACACTTTTTGTGGTTTGTTCATTTATCTATACACATAATATGTTCGTAAGTTTTTTTGTTTGAGATATTCGGATCCTACGGGTCTACAAACTAGTATATTAAAATGTATGTCTTTTATTTGTCCGCGTTATAAACCGTTGTCAAAACATCTGGGACGTATATGTAAAGACAAAAATTATAAATACTTCCCACCACCATTCGTTTGAGACTTCATGGGCATGTCATCTGTTTCAATGGACAAACTCCCTGAAGCCCTACTACTCCAAATACTGAGTCGACTCGATGACTCAGAATACGTTGCTCGATGCAAGATGCTTCGAAGGGTTTCGATAATGTATATCCATACGTTTGATCCATCAATCTTCAACGTACATCGAGAATATACCTCAATTCAGGGTCTAGGGCTTCCAACTCTCCACAAGTTTCTACACCTTTAGAAGACATTTTTCTTAATCTTGTGTCAAACTTGAAAGTTGTTGAAACGATCACTATTAGCAATTATAGTCTGACGGAAGATTTGGCACACGGCATCATCCATAAGACGGATCATCTGCACCTTACCGAGGATGATTTTGTCAAGAAGTGGCTGCCTACGTGTTCTTCTCAGTTGAAATCACTTTCAATTTCTGAATCACACGTCGGCTCTTGTCCTTATTCGGATCTTTTGCCCTTGATTTCAGTGTATTGTAAGTTTGTTTCAAATTTATTCATAGTTAACGATATGATGCTTTTGCAATCTAATTATGTGTTACGATTAGTTGTCAACATATACAAGATTTAGGGTTAAATCCATCTAATAGCAAAGAATTTTCTCAAATGTTCAGTTATCAGTCATGGACCTAATAAAATACTAGAATACCGATCAAACATTGTTGGTTTTGGGTTGATATCAACAAAAACCCCTTTTTACCTCCAAAATTCACGTCATGGGCCAAATATACATACCACGTCATAAATGAAAGGTTTTATGGATATTTTTATATGCGTATGACCGGGATCGAACTCGAGACTTCGGGATTGCACACATTACTATGACAATTGATGTTAAATAACTAATATATATATAAATGTTATTATTATTAATTATTTGTCACGAAATAAATACTTAACGATAGTTAATATTTAACGAGGTTTGACTAACGGTCGTTAAATGTAAACTAAAGGGACTAGAGATGAAATTAGTGGACAAGAAGGATCTAGAATCCCTCTTGGATCCTTATGGCCGGTTGTGGGTATGGAGAAGCCCAAGGGAGGCTTAACTTGTTCTCCAAGATTGGTTACCTATATATACAAACCCTTGTATTCACTATTAACCTAATCTTGGTGACTTGCAAACCTAATTTCTCTTCTTCTTTTCCTCTTTCTTGTCTTGGCCGATCATATACCAACCCACCCAAGGGTTTCGATTTTTCCAACTCAAGAATAATTGTTTGGTTTGTTTGTGATCAAGAAGCTAGTCATTCACTTCAATTCGATATTAGTACGTGTGTACAAGAACGAAGGACAAATACATTTGTGTTTGTGGGATTTCTTGGTGGTCGACTTCTTTGGGTCGAATAGTAATAAACCCTAAGCTAGGGTTTGGGTTTTTGGTCCTCATTCACATTAACGTGTGTTTCTTGATTTGCAAAAAGGTACGCACATTCTTATTCGGTTAATTAATATACATATATTATTCCTATTACTTCCGCTGCATGCTTTGATGATGTTTACTTGTTTATGTAATTGTTATGATTAGTAAAACTCAACAGTGGTATCAGAGCCGTTAATATGATGTAATTAATTACCGAAACACATAAAAAATTGAATCGTTATGATTTTTACATGCTTTTATTGGTTTCTAGGGTTTTTTAATTTGAAACCCTAATTTTTATTATTTTGGGTCGATTACCCTAAATTTATTTAATTAGGTTTTAATTTTGTAAAACTTGTTGAAACCCTAGGATTGCATGTATATTTTATGTGGTTTTATGAATAATTGTTATGTGCCATGCATTATGCGTATCTTGGGATTATAATTGTTATGATGAATCTATGGTGGAACATGCATGTTTTGCTATGAATTATTGGTTTTGATTAATTGTTTAGTGATATACACATGTTTATTTGTTTGATAACTATTGAATTGGGGAAGACTTGAATATATCTAATAAAAATTCGTTATGTGCTAATTGGTATATTATTGACTTTGGCTTACGCAATCGACTTGTCGATACATGTGGCTCATCTACCTAGTAGGTGAAAGCCCTAGTTGATGTATGCATTATTTTACGCCTAGAATTGTTTATTAGGTTTTATCGAAATAATTATGCATGTGGCTAATTGTTTTACATATGTTAAATTGTTTAGTTATATGTTTATATTATTTGAGTTTGTTTAATTTTTATTAAAGTGCTTTTTTGTTTATATATTGTATGACATGTTAGTAATCAAAAAGGGTTTTTTATGAATGGAAAATTAAATGGACTAAATAATGGCGAAATTGATTTGTTTTTCTAAGTATTAAATCTTGAACTTTTAATCGACTGATGCAACTGTACTATATGGTTAGAACGGCTCACCCACTAGAACAAACTCGAAAGGGGGTTTAAAGAAGTGCACACAGTCACACTGTAAGGATGTCTAAGGTTATGCTTCAGCGCTTACCTGGTCCTCTGCCCCCTGTGAGTTCGACTGGAGCTACCTAGTATAACCATTCTATGTACGAAGCATCTCAGTGCAAAGTTGTAAGTTTCTCAACGCATCGATTAAAACTTTGTAGAATTTAATCTTAGCAAATTAAAATATTAGTAAGTTTTTTTCGAAAATTTTATGTTATAGAGTTGTATGCATGCTTCTTTATACATAAGTTTTGATTACACGTCAAAAATTATACCCTTTAAATTTAAGTTTATGCCATCTAATGATATGAGACACTTGAAGTTTTAATTTAGTTATGTGAGACCTTGAGCTAGATTACGATAACAAGGTGAATCTTTATGTTGTGTGAGACCTCAGCTTAATAATTTGCAGTTTCTAAATTAGACAACTTAATTAAGTTAGTTAGTGAGACCTATAACTTAAGGCATAAGATGGGATAAAACATGCTTACATTTTGCATAATTGTTTGGCAAAATTGTAAATCCCATATTTTCTAGGAATTGAAAACTTGTTTTCAATTATTGTTTTTCAACAATTACCTATTCTATACTTTCACAGCTAGCAGATCAACTGATATAGTGAAACTATGATAATGAGGGTCCTAAATTCAAGGAAAATTCTATGGTTAATATGAATATTGACCAAAGGGTATTTTATTTTCTTGAATGTTTATTTATCGAAAGTACTAACTTTTGAACTTTTATTTTCTGTAGAAATGGCTCAAGCTGAATCTACTTCACTAGCCTCGTCGTTCAAATCTATGTTTGATCGAGAGAAATTGACTGGTAGCGCAAATTCAATGATTGGTAACGCCAACTCAGAATTGTCTTGAGGGTTGCCAAAAGACTAGATTATTTGACTACGCCTTATCCTGCTGAACCTGCAGCTAATGCTACTGCTGAAGTACGAGCTGCATGGCAAACAGAGTATGATAAGTATAATGAGTTCACATGCATTATGCTCGGAAGTATGGTCCCAACTTTGCAAAAACAGTTTGAAAACTACTTCCCTCACCTCATGCTCGCCGAACTTATTCGGTTGTTTGAGAAGCCTGTGATCAGAGTTGCATGATTTGATAGATGCTCTACACAGTTGCAAGCCAGGGGACGGGAAACCTGTGAGCGCCCACTGCCTGGAAATGATGAGTTACATGGACCAACTCGGGAGACTCAATTACGTCTACTCCAATGACATACAAATTGGCCTTATCAACAGATCCCTTAACAAGGAGTTTGATGGTTTCGTGCGCAATTACAATATGCATTGCATGGGGAAGACAGTTAGTGAGGAACATGCAATGCTCATTGACTACGAGAAAGGTTTGCCCAAGAAGGCTCCTACACCTACGGTACTTGCTATTCAAAAGGGTAGGATTTCTAAGCCTAATAAGCCGCTAGCGAACAAGAAAGGGAAAGGTAAGGGTAAAGTTGAAAAGGGAAAACAAGTTATGGCTTATCAACAAGAACCCAAGAAGAACCCCCCTAAAAAGCGTGAGAATCCTAAAAAGGATCAGGCTTGTCATCACTGCACGGAGGTAGGACACTGGAAGAGGAACTGTCCACTCTACCTTGACGAGTTGCGTACTAAGAGGTATAAGAATGCTGGTACAGTTGCTAGCACTTCAGGTACTCTTTTGATGATAGAATTATTTGCTTTTCCTCATAAAATAAATTCCTGGGTATATGATACTGGATGTGGTATTCACATTTGTAATACACTGCAGGGACTTAGAGGTGCAAGGAAGCTCGCCTATGGACAACAATACCTGCACTTGGGTAATGGAGCACATGCAGTCGTTGAAGCTATAGGCACGTTTGATTTAGTTTTACCTTCGGGTTTAGTACTCTCTTTGAACGATTGTCATTACGTGCCTTCTATTGTTAGGGGTGTCGTTTCTGTTTCCTTGTTGAAAGATATTGGTTTTATACATACATTTACTGATTATGGAATTTCGGTTTCTTTAAATGATGTTTTTTACTTTAATGTTATTCCAGTAAATGGTGTGTTTGAGATTGATATGCATGATAATGTGATTGATAAAAATAATTATGTTTTTAGCATCAATAATAAGAGAATCAAAAGTGATTTGGATTCTTCATATCTTTGGCATTGTAGGGGGAGTGATACCACTAGGGCAATGCCCCATTGTTATATTGATAAGCATATTTTCTGTCAATTCCTAAGGTTGCCTAGTTGTAAGGTGTCCTGAGTGTCTTAGTTAGAAGAGCAATTTGCCACGGGAATACTGGTTAGACACTGCGTACATCATCAGAGCAAAATAGTATAAACTAGAAGGGTTGAATTTCTTGGGTAACTTGAATAGGGATCCTTATCTGTCTGTAATAAGCAGATTAGCAGTTTAGATAAGTAATTCCAAAATTGGTGTGAAATGATAAGATACATGTGAATTATAATGTAAAACGGTGTTACTTGTTAATAAGCAGATTTGCATTCTCTAGTTATCCTGTACTGTGAAATTATCTCTTTGGCTTAGCTTATTAGGGTGACCGGGATTGCCAGTTTCTAAGCAGTTTGGAGTGTTTGGGTTATCCATACTGCTTTTGTGGGTTTTTTTGGGGCAAAATAAACCCTTCACTATAAGAGCATGGCTACTACTTCCTGATGTTTCAACAACATCACTTCTTTTGGTGTTTTGGTGCCAGCAAGGATAACCCCACGGGTTTCCTATCAAATTGCTTATCCTACCTAAAACCCGTTATAGTGAAACAAACTGAAAATTTCTAAAAAATATATATTTTTGGGTCTTACTGCATTTTATTTCACTAACAAGCATATCCAAACACTATTGTTCTTAGTTTTTAAGCTGCTTATGTGCTTGTTCTTATAAGCAGAGCAATCCTTAACTTAGTAGCTTATTGTTGTATCAAAATACAGTAGCTTAGCCATACGCTTCTAAGAAGGGGCTTATTAGATTTTTGCTAAATCCGTGAGGTTTTATCATAAGCCTAACACCCCTTAAGACGGTTTATTTCTGTGCTTATTGCATTTTGATACCAGAATTTGGAACAGCTTACTAAATAAGTAAAGATAGCTGTTCTATTCGGGGCTTATGGCATTCTGTTTTTGTTAATGCAGGTCATATTCTTGTTGAATTAGAGGTGAAGAATGCATGGCTGTCTGTGGAAAATTTGAATCCAATGCCAATGCTAACAAGTTTGACAGTTGAATTTATAAGATTAGATGACGAGGATCTAAATGAGTTGAACAGGTGCTTCCCTAATCTGGAAGTTCTTAACTTGATAGGTGTCGGAGGATTTAAACTACCTAAGATTCACCTTTTAAACCTGAAAACCTGTCACTGGACTCCTTCATCGTTAGCTCTGATCACACCCAATCTCATTACACTCCGACTCGAATGTATTAGGCCCACTTCACTTTACGTTGAAGCTCCTATGCTGTCTAACTTCTGTCTTTCCCTTGATCAACCAGACGCATTCACAGCTGAAAAGTTTCAGAATTTGAAAACACTTCGGCTTGAATCTTTATACATAGGTTCCTTACTTTCTAAATTCCCGGTTACAGAAACTGTAGAAAATTTAACATTGGAATCTAAAATGTGGGCAAAAGGAGCTTTCAGAAGTTCACAATTTATCCTGGAAAAGGTTTTTACTGTTTTCCCGAATGTGAGTACTTTATGTCTTAACTCAAGTGCTTGGTCGGAGTTAGAATCTTGTTCGGATCCAGAAGGTTGGGAGATGACAACTGGAAGAAAAGGATTGAAAACATTCAGTGCGTATTTGTTGCTAGTTGACCCGTCGTTGACTTTCTCATCTGTAGCCTGTGTGTTGCACCAATGCGTCGGCTTGTCAGAGGTTTCATTGCTCATCCATCGTGACGTTGTTGCCAATGTATCGAAAAGTTTCATCTCTAAGTGTATGGCTCGTTGGCCAAAAGTGAAATGGAGATGGGGCATGTGGAAAGAAGGAAAGGAGGATTCTTGGATAATGGATGATGACGTCAACAGCTGAAAGACACATTCACTAAATCAGCTTGAAGCGATGGTCTGATGGATGATGACGTTAACTGCTGGCTCCTACAGGAACCTTGGGTCTTCTTCATTTAAGTAAGTTTTAAATAAGTTTATGTTCTCGTACTTTCATTGTTTTTGCATCATATGAAGCGGCTCCTGCTCGTTATGGTGTAGCGTGTAAATTAATGTGGTTGTATATATAATGTAAATATGTAATGCGTTGTATAATATCAGTTTAAATCAATGTAAATGATAAAATTTATGTATGTATATGCCTAATCATATTTAACTTTTCGGAGCATTGCATTCAACTACTTTAGGTGGATCATGGCGTTTCTTTAAAATAATTTACACGCCCTTTGTTAAATTACAGAATCTTTGCGTTGTTGCACTACCTTAGGTCTACCTGCTTTACTTTGTGCTTTTCTTTGCTGCCTTGCCTTGTTTTGCGTGCTTTTTTCGTTCTTGTGCTTGTTGTTTACGGTCTTCTGCTCTCTTTTCTTTTCTTTCTCACCCGCACACCTGCACTTGCGGGAGGTCTCGTTGGAAGCAGTCTCTACCCTCGGGTTTATCCTGGGGCAGGGGTTTAATCTGTCTACATTTCTTCCTCCCCCATACCCTGCCGCGACGGGATTGGGTATGTTGTTGTTGGCACGAAAAGGCATCATACTTGCCACTTTTTGTATTTATGTGTAGCGAACTTTTTTTTTTGACACCAACCTTTTGAATTCGTGCTATTGTGTGTATTTTGTCATGTAAAATGACCATTTTATCTTTCAACATTTAAAAAAAGTAAAGGTAAAATGGTCACAAAATACACAGAATAGCACGAATTCAAAAGGTTGGTGTCAAAATTGAAAAAAAAAACCGCTACACACAGTAACAAAAAGTGGCAAGTATGGTGCCTAGTATTAAATACCACCATCTTCGGAAAACCAACACACAGACTAGAAGCAACTCTATTTTCTCGAAATACTGTAATCATACAACATGTTAGGGAAGGCTACATCAACAATGGTGGTGTGCGCATACCATGATCAATTCATCCAGACAAGAAGTAAACAAGAGTATAATTTAGATACTACGTACATTTCAACACTTCTTTTCCACAAAAAGGTGTAGATTGACGGGAACACCCTGACCCTGGGTGCCTTTTGGCACCAGCCATTGTCCACCCCACAAGGAATAGCTCCGGCAACTCTCCTGGCCTAGTGGAGCACCAACTGGAGTGAGCACGAGCTAAGACTCGGACCTCTGAGCTCTTATTCCACAAAGTCTCTCCAGTGTGCCCATAGGTTTTGCCGAGGTGGGTACCTATATGAAGCGAATGCCAAGGATGGGACTTGAGCTCTTATTCCACAAAGTCTCTCCAGTGTGCCCATAGGTTTTGCGAATGTGGGTACCTATATGAAGCAAATGCTAAGGATGAGACTTGAACCTGAGTCAATTGACTTAAACACAAATTCTCTTAACCATTGGACTAATGCTCGATTGGTATTTCAACACTTCTTTTACATTATAATGCCCAACACTAACAGACTGAGAAGATAACTTTAATTAATGAGAAGATAACGAAGGAAGCTTTGACTTCGTTTTCGTTGATGCTGACAAAGTAAATTACCTTAACTATCACGAGAGAGCTATAAAATTAGTTAAAATCAACGGGATTATCGTGTATGACAACACACTCTGGTATGGCACTGTTGCAAAGCCAGAGGATGCGGTTCCTGAATTTTTGAAAGAGGGAAGAATTAGCGCTTTGCATTTTAATAAAGCACTCGCAGCTGACCCTCGTGTGAAAATCGCTATGGCTCCGTTAGGCGATGGTAACACCATTTGCAGGCGTCTCTACTAGAAAAAAAATTGTAATGAAATCGTTAACATATTAACAATTATGAAATCGTAAACATATTAACAATTCTGTTTTTATGTTATTTATGATGAAATTGGAATAAGATGATATACATTATACTAGGGGCAACTTGAGTCTTGGGTGTTAATTACTCCTTCAATAATGGTGTATTTTTTATACTTTTTTGTTCTTGTTGCAGTAACACTATTTCTTCACATCACAACAACATATACCATTTTGGTATATTTTATAAGTTTCACATCACAACAATTACTTTTTTTTACAGATATAAACGATTTTGAATGAAAGAAAATATTGAACTAACTGTGTTTATTTTAAGATATTCTTAGCTAAAAACAATGTTTTAATTAGAGGTGAGCATCGGTTTAAACCAGAACCGACCCAAATCGACCTGAACCGAAAACCAAAAATTGGTAAAACGTAAACCGAGAACCGAACTGAAGTTACTCGGTTTGGTTCGGTTTTGGTCGGTTCGAATCGGTTTTAGTCGGGTCGGGTCGGTTCGCGTTATTGGTCGGTTTTGCTCAGTCTTTTTTTCTTTTTTTTTTCAAGGCTTTATGTTTTTGCTTTTAAGGATCAACTTTTTAAATGATCAACTTTTTTTCTTTAATAAGGTATTTCCTTTTTTAAGACCGGGTGTAGTGATGACCGTCAAGAGACCAACATCTCCATTGTCTATCAGCTTTTTCGATTTATTCAATACTATTTCGTGATCAACTTCGTGTAATAAAAGAGATCGACATTTTTAAAAACTTACCCACAAAATTACATTAAAAAACGCTCACATACACAAGCAACCTCACACAAGTCGGTCGCTTTTGACATCATCTTCCCCATTTGATCGCATAAAGGTAAATAGTTTATTTATCTGTGTATAAAATATTATAAGAGAAAAAATATTTAAAAAGTGTTAGAAAAGTGAAAATTAAAACATCTTTACTTCTTCTTCTTTCTTTTTCTTTCTTATTTTGTAAATTCGCCATTTTTTTTATTTACTTCATGTACACGAGTGAGAACTTATGATGTCCTCGGTCATTACCAGACCTAAGATCAGGATCAGAATGTAGGGGTGCCAATAGGGTTTGGTTTACCCGACATGAACCCGAACCTAATAAGATTTTCAAGCCAGGTCTAATCAGGTTAAAAAGGCCTTACCCTGTTTGTTTGACCCGAACCCAAAGCCCTGATAAGACTTGAAAAAAATATTAAATAGCTTTAACTACTACCTAAAATCTCAACTCATTTGACATGTATAGATTTTTGTGAAGCTCTTAAAGTATACCTTGTTTTCATAATCAGTTAAAATTATAAGAAAACTAATACCAATTTGTTAAATGTGTGTTCATTAGTAACACAACAATACATTAGTTCAGGGGTCTTTGGGCAAATAATGAATACTTATAAATTTTCCCTTAATTTTAAGTCTCTTATTCCCTTCCTTATCATGTAGTAATATTTTTATTACTTCCACTCCAAGTTAACGCTTTTATAAATACTCTAATATCGATCACCTTCAACCATCATAACTTCATAACCCTAAATCTATTCTAAAATCATGGCGGAAGAAGATAGAATCAGTTCATTACCAGATTGCTTATTACTCGAAATCATCTCTAGAATCAAAATTATGGACATAGAAGAAGAAGAAGAGAGATTAATGTCCACAAAAGAGGTGATTAAAACAACATCTACTATCTCCAAACGGTGGCAACATCTTTGGACTCGACTTCCTACTCTCGTTTTCATATATAAGGAATATGGAGCTTTTGGTTTTATTAATCTCACCGACTACTTTTCGTTTATCGACGAAACCCTAATGCAATGTCCTACCGATGTGAACCTTAAAAAATTTAAACTTGAAATTTTAGGCAACGTTGAACACCCTGCGTTGCAAGTCAATAGTTGGATACGTTATGCTATTACGCGTAATGTTCAAGAGATTGATTTAAGGATAACGAACATGTTAAGTTATCAGTCATGTGACGATGAGTTGTTTTTCAACAATGCATGTCTTATAAGTATGAAACTTTCACGTTGTGAATTTAATCCTCCTAATGGTGCTATTCGCTGGGATAAACTCAAACGTCTCTGTATAGATCAGGCGAGGAGATTAGATGAAAATTTAATTGGAAAAATATTATCCGGAAGTCCTTGTTTGGAGACTTTGGAGTTGAACTACTGTTATTTTGCTGGGCGTATCCCCAAGTCCTTGTTTGGAAACTTTGGAGTACTTAAACGATTGTCATGTAATATGGAAACTTATGAATGGTTTAGTTGTGACGATGAGTTGTTTTTCGACAAATCAAGTCCTGCTATAAGTTTGAAACTTTCGTGCTGTGTACTTAATCCTCCTAATGGTGCTATTTGTAGGGATACACTTACGTTTTTGTGTATTGATGATGGGAAACTAGATGAAGATTCAATTGTAAAAATATTATCCGGAAGTCCTTGTTTGGAAACTTTGCAGCTGAATTGTTGTTTTGGTTTTAGGCGGATTGATGTTACTTCAAAGAGTGTTAAGAACTTGGTGCTCTCTAGTTATGGCTATAGGTATCCTGGGGCGGATTACAATATAGATACACTTGAAATCAATGCTCCTTATATCTTGTCACTAACAATAAAAGGAAATATGTATTTGGAGGTGCTTTTGTTGGAAAATGTGTCTTCTTTAATCAAAGTTAACTTGGATTTGGGCATCGGCTATATTGCGGAAAAAGTTGGACAAACCCGAAAAGTTATAGAAGAAAAATTTCTTAGAGGACTTTTATCAAGCCTTGGCCATGTCAACGAGATTGCACTTGAGAATTATAATTGTTTAGAGGTAATATTTTTTCTATGTATGTCTCTTTTTTCTTTCCACTTGGGTTTGTTTGTGTGTGTGTGTGTTTTTTGTTAAGGAGTGTGATTGCTAGTTTTAATATCCATTTGCCCCGATTATAATTAGTTATATTCATTGCATTGTTTTAATAATGTTCTCTTTCCATTGGTAGGTTCTCTCTCGTTTGGAAGCTACAGGGTTCAAGTTTCGTAAAGGTTCAGATCTTATTTCACGTGGTAGTTTTATCGACAGCTACAAAGTTTTTTCATTAACCCATAAGTGATGAATCCGTAGTTGATATTTTTATAAGCAAGTTTAGCGAGAGGAATTAAGTTTATTATTGACTTGGCTAATAAAGATGTTCTGCTTTAGTGAAGAATGCAATGAAATTTATATGTTAACAGATGGCTTATTTTGCTTAATCACATTCTATACATCTGCTGTTCTGTTTTCTGTTAAATCAATTAGGTTACTAAAATTTATATCATGTCGTTTGTGTGGCTGTAATAATCAGGAACTGAATGCTCACATGGAAACGTATTCTTTACATGCAACTGCTGTGTAATACGGCTAGCAAACTTAACTCTTCTCATGTCATATTTAATGTGTTTAATATGTTTTGTGATACATGTCGTTGTGCCCAGTATGGATCATGCGAATCGTATGGCTATACATTTCTTATGTTGGCTTTAGTCATGCTCTTATCACGTCAGATTTTAGCTTTTTTTTTCGTTATCTCTTTTTGCATTAGATAGTTAACGTTGTATGTTACGTGTTTTCACTCTTGTTATGAAAAACATAAAGTTATTTAAATTATCATTCTAATAATACTTCACTTTAATAATAATGAAGGCAACAGTTACTTATAGAACATCGACAAAAAGTGTAAGCAAGAACCCGGCATGACTATTTTAACGTGTACCTAAATACGACCACTTTCAACAAGAACCCGTTTGGCCCATTACACAAACCTCCCGAACCACTCATCTACCCACCTCTACATAGAAAGTTTGCATCTGTGTCTCACCTTATCTGCTAATTTCATTCCACCTGGAGAAAGCTCACTTCATTTATACTTACTGTTGAAACAAGCAAGGCTAATATACTGACGCCGATACAGCTATTAGACAAAGCATCATAACTGGTATGTCCTGTTTCTCACCAAGCCTGCAAAGATCATTTCTTTGTACTCTACTTAATGCAAATGACATGAGACAACTGAATTAGAGAACTCATAATCGTAAATTCCAAATGATACAATAATATGTTGCATTCCATCGAATTCTCTTCAATGACTGAGAAGATACTTACATATAATGTCGTAAAAAGTGCCTTAGAAAGTTACAATGATTTACTGTTTTTTGAACCACTAGTCCAAGTAAGCAATGTTTACTGTTTTCGAATGCTATGCTGGCTAAATCAATCGTATATGATGGATAGCAAGGTAAGTAGGAAACAACTTAAATAGTTAAATATATGTATTTCACGTTAGAAAATTCCAAGTTATCTTTGGATAGAGCTTTCTTGGAGTTGAAATAGACATATCCAATGATTTATTATGCCATTACTGCTATAGAGGAAGTGGCGCAAAATGCACTCACGTTTTAACTAACAAATAAGTTGGATGGTAAAAAATAATGTGACAATCAATCTCTCATCTTTTGGTGATTATTGTCCTCACACACTGTCAGCACTAGAAATGAAGGTGTGAAATGAGTGAATAAATTATTGTACTTCATAATAACACAACAATGTATCATGAACATGAAATAAGAATACTACCTTTTAGTGGAAAATCTTGAATGATTAAATGTTTTATTACAGTCAAAGTGGTGATTATTAACACGCAGTAGGCCTACCATCCTTCCTTGGATCACTTATAGCAGTAAGCATCCCTTTCATAACTTGCTTATGATTGTAAGACACTCTTCTGTTGTCAATCGGTTTCTTTAGCATTTGTGTTGGCCTCAATGATACGGATCTATGGTCTTAACGCAAAATCACAAGTATACCAAATAAGCAATGTATAAACGAAACAAAATAGTGTTTATATTTAACTTGTCATCATCTTTGTTCTTACAGAATATGTTACAATTTATACAAAATGAAAGGGTGTCTCTTGAACCATTGTGTCGGTTCATGAGAATGGCAGTTATGGAATAACTGTCATGTAACTGTCTTTAACTGCTGAGTTGACTTTTCTCTTGGTTGACTTTTCTCTTGGTTGACTTTTATTGACCAGGTCATATTGGTTGTGATGGGTGGGTCGATGGTGATTACCCAATATTCTCCCCCTTAATCACAATCGTCTTGTTGCAGATCTTTGACTCCAATTAGTTGTCTCATGGTGAGGAATCTGATCTTCGGTAATGCCTTTGTCAGTATGTCAGCCTTCTGATATTCTCCACTTGTGAATTCGACTTGTAGATCTTCTCTTTCGACGCATTCTCTTATAAAGTGGTATTTGATATCGATGTGTTTACTTCTTCCGTGAAATACGGGATTCTTCATTAGTTCAATGGCAGACTTGTTGTTGACCAGTATTGTAACTTTTTCTTTTTGCGTGTGCGTAAGCTTGCTAAGTAATCTCTTTAACCATAATGCTTGTGTTGCTGTTGTTGTTGCTGCAATAAATTCGGATTCACATGATGATAGAGCTACCGTGGCTTGCTTTTGTGTACTCCAGCTGATTGGTGATTCACCATAGTAGAAGATAATTCCAGTAGTGCCTTTGCCTTCTTGAGTGTTGACTCCGTAGCTACTGTCACTATAACCTTGTATCTGGTTTCCTCCGTTGTGCTTGTAGGTGATTCCATAATCTTTTGTTCCTTTAACATAGCGTAGTACTTGCCTTATAGCTTTCATGTGGTGTTCCTTTAGTTCTTGCATAAAACGACTAAGTAATCCAATGGAATAACTTAAGTCGGGTCTTGTAGGTAGCAAATTCGTAAGCATCCAATCAAGCTTCTGTATTCAGTTGAGTTGACCGTTGTTTCTTCAGTGTTCTTTGTTAGTCTTGTTCCTGGATCCATAGGTATTAAAGTTTCGTTGCAGTCTAGCATTCCAACTTCCTTTAGGATCTTGCTTGCGTAGGCGGATTGCTTTATTGATATGCCACCTTTAGTTTGTGTGACTTCAATTCCTAAGTAGTAGGATAGTAATCCTAGGTCACTCATCTCGAATTTCTCTTCCATTTGAGCTTTGAACTTGTCTATTTCTTTCTTTGGTGCGCCAGTGATGATTAAATCATCCACATAGACTCCTACTAGAAGTATTGAGTCTTTTGACTTCTTCGTGTAGACATCTTGTTCCAAAGCACATTTCTTGAAATCTAAGGACTTCAAGGTATTGTCTAACTTTATGTTCCATGCACGTGGTGCTTGTCTTAAACCGTATAGAGCTTTTATCAGTCTGTAGACTTTTCCATTTTCTTTTATAAATCCTTCGGGTTGTGTAACATACACTTCTTCTTTTAAGTCTCCATGCAAAAATGCAGATTTGACGTCCAGGTGATGTACTTCCCATTTGTTATTAGCAGTTATGGCTAATAGTAATCGGAATGTTTCCATTCATGCTACAGGTGCAAAGACTTCTTCAAAGTCTATGCCATGCTCTTGTATGTAGCCTTTTGCTACTAGTCTTGCTTTATGCTAGACTATATTTTCATTAGCATCTTTCTTGGTCTTGAATACCCACTTTAAACCAATGGCTTTATGTCCTTTTGGTAGAGTGGTTAGTTTCCATGTATTGTTTCTATTAATGCAATCTAATTCGACCTTCATTGCTTCGATCCATTTTTGATCGTTTGATGCTTCCTTGTAATTCTTGGGTTCATCTTCAGCTAGTAATAAATGCTCGGGTAAAACTTCCTCGGTGTTTTCATATATATCATTCAACGTTCTAAAACCTTGTAATGGTGTGTGATCAAAGTCTGGATGTAAATTCCGGGTTGTAGTTGAGTTACTTTGATTGGTTGAATGTCTTGAGGTAGTTGGTGTAATTTGAGTATTTATTCGTGATGAAATTATAGATGGTGTGTGAAGTGTTTGTGATTATGAGGGTGAGTTTGTTGTTGATGTTTCATATTCATGATCATCATTTGTAGGGATATCATTGTTTTCCTCATCTGGTTG
The DNA here is from genome assembly GCA_910596185.1 of Chrysanthemum makinoi. Taxonomy (NCBI): domain Eukaryota; kingdom Viridiplantae; phylum Streptophyta; class Magnoliopsida; order Asterales; family Asteraceae; genus Chrysanthemum; species Chrysanthemum makinoi. The sequence goes on along the minus strand of OU343221.1, from coordinate 14,507,277 downwards.
GTTTTCGTTTTCCTGATGTTCATTTGTGGCTTCAAGGTTTTCGACTTTGAAGTCAAACCATTCTGGTTCATCATTGGTGTGTTCATCCAGATAATCCTTCCAGTCCCATGCTTCATCCTCTTTAAACTTCACATCTCTACTAACACATATCCTTTGTGTTGTTGGATCAAATAATCTATAAGCTTTCGATCCTTGTTCGCTTCCTAAGTATACCATTTTGTTGCTTCTATCATCTAACTTTGTCAGATGTTGTGATGGTACCTTTGTATATGCTATGCAGCCAAAAACTCTTAAAGTTTCTAGGTTTGGCTTTCTTTTCTTGATAGCTTCATATGGAGTGATATCTTCTAAGGCCCTTGTAGGAACGCTGTTTAGAATGTATATAGCGTGTCTAACAGCTTCAGCCCAAAAGTTTTGTGGCATGTTGGTTGCTTTCATCATGCATCTCGTAGTAGACATAATTGTCCTATTCCTACGTTCAACTACTCCATTCTGTTGTGGTGAGTAAGGTGCGGTTAGTTGTCGTGCTATGCCGTTTTCTTTGCAATATTGAGTGAATTCGTTAGATGTGAATTCTCCTCTACGATCAGTTCTCAACATTTTCAATGTTGTCCTTAGCTCCTTCTCTATTGTTTCTTTGTATTCCTTGAAAGTATCAAATGCTTGATCTTTCGTGTTTAGGAAATACGCCCACATATATCTTGAGTAATCATCTACTAACAAGAATATGTATTTCTTTCCAGTTGGTGTTGGTGGTGTGATTGGTCCACATAAATCTCCATAAATTAAATCTAAAGGTGATGATGATCTAGTTTTTGCTTTCTTGGGAAATGGCGCTCTGCTGTGTTTACCAACTAAACAAACATCACAAATTTGTGTTGTATGTTTAATGGCAGGTATTCCATGAACTAACTCTTTTTGAGTCATAGATTTTAATGATTCAAAGTTGAGGTGTCTTAATCTTGCGTGCCATAACCAAGTGTTGTCACTTAAGTTTGCTAATAAGCAAACAGGTGTGCCTATCTTCAGACTTGCTTTGTATAGACGGTTTCTTTGTCTTGTGACTTTCAAGAAGATTTTGTTGTCCATGTTATAAAGTCGTAATTCATCATCGTCCATTACAACTTTACAACCAATTTCGGTAAATTGTCCAAGGCTCAATAAGTTGCTTTTTAAGATGGGAATGTAATAGACTTGAGATATGATTCTTTGTTTCTCGTCATCACATTCTAATAGGATTGAACCTTTTCCTTTAATCTCTATATAAGATCCATCTCCGAATCTTACTTTTCCACTAACGTTCTCATCTAGTTCTTTAAAGTGTTCTCTTATCCCAGTCATATGGTTGCTAGCTCCATTGTCTAAATACCATTGACTATCAACACTTGTCTCTTTATATCCTACATCTTCTTCGTGTAGCGAGACCTTTTGATCTTCAAGTTTTGTTACATGTGGGTCTTCTAATATTGCCATTAATAAGGTAGGTTCTAAGTCCTCCTCGACAAGATTAGATTGCATACTAGTGTTTGGTTTTGCATAACATTTAGATGCATAATGACCAGTTTTATTGCACTTGTAACATTTAACTTTGCTAAAATCAATATTCTGTTTGTTGAAGTGATTGTGAGAATTTTCTCCATCCTTCTTCTCGTAGTTATTTTTATCGTGGTTTCGCCATCCTTTGTATTTTCCACGTCCACGTCCTCTAAAGTTTTTACCTCTATTGTCATGTCGTGTGAACATCAGTTTTTCTTGATTGTCCATTTGTTTTCCTTTCTTGAACTTAATCCTTTCTTCATAGGTCTTAAGTCTTCCAATTTCCTCTTCCAGTGTCATTTCGCTTAGATCGGAATATTGTTCTATTGATGCGACTATTTGTAGATACCTTTCGGGTACAACATTTAGTAATTTCCGAACTAAGGTGTCATCTTCTATTGTGTGTCCTAGACTAGCGACTTTGTTTGCGAGTGTTGTGAGTTTTGTGGTGAAGGTGTCGATTGTTTCGTCTTCATATATAACATCTCAAAGTCAGATTTGAGTGTTTGTATTCTTGCTTGTTTAACTCTGTCTTCGCCAACGTGTCTAGTTTTCAAAGCATTCCAAATGTCCTTCGCGGTTTTGTGCTTTGTTATTTGAAGTAATTGTTCTTCGGGTAAGGCTTGATAAAGGAAAGCAATAGCGGTTTTATCCTTTTTCTTATCGGGTAGAGTCGTTTCAGTCGGCTTAATTATTTCCCATAAACCATTCGCTTCGAGAATGATTTGCATTCGAATTGCCCATAATGAGTAATTCGCGGGCTTTTGGATCGGGCATTGAAATTGGGGTGTACTATTCATAATGTTAGTACTAGGTTCCTTTTTACCACTGTCTTTCGTCATATCTTAAAATGATAATGACAATAAATCTCCAAAAAGAATTTTAACACGAAGTGTGTTTCAAAAAAAATTCTTATAAAGTGAGCTCTAATGTTTTATCTTCCTCAAATGGGTGTAAAACTTTCTAGGTATAGTTTTAAAATTTAAACTATCCTTGGAGATTATAAAATTCAATCAGTGAACAACCTAAGGTTAATTACTCCTTATAAATTATTCCTAATCAGTATACTAAGCAGTGTAATCACTAGGTTAATATACTATCAAAATGATAAGATTCTAAATTTAAAACTTATCAAAAAATAAAACAATATATATCAAAGGTAATATATAAAGTAAAATAAAGTGGTGTTTGTAATCTTTTGGAACCTGGAGGGGTTAATGGTCTAACCCGATGCCCTTAAATAATAAAATCCTTTCTTTTGTTGTGGCCCTAAACTTGTACGCGTGCCTTATATTTCCTTTGGCTCTTTTTATCTCTTTGAGATAAATAAATAACGCGTCTCTTTTTTGAGATTAAGACTTTCAGTCTCTCTCTATCTTGGGAAGACGTCTGCCTCTTCTCCTTCTCGAACCTTTGATGGTTAACCGCCTTTTATGGCTGTGTTTTGACCGTCTCTTCCTTCTCCGGTGATGGGTGATCTTCGCGAACGCTGTTATCCCTTCAATTTGAAACTAGGGTTTCGGTTGATTTGGGGTTTTTCTATTCTGTGAGAGGTTTTATGATTGGAGTATTGCAAATGAATCGATTGGGTCTCAATTGATTCTTCTGGGCTTGATTCCTTATAAGAACAGGTGTGTTTGTTCTAATTCGAATCTCTCTTTATGTGCCCTAAATGATGACACTCGTTTATTTTGTTTGAATCAAATGAAAAACGATTTCTTTTAGTTTTCTGATCCTAATGGATTGGGTAAAAAAAAAAAAAGATGTTTCAGATAAAAAAAAATTTTGCGAGTTGTTTTTTTTTGTTGCCGGGTTGTGAGTAATCACTTTGTGATTATACCCCTGTTGCGACAAAGGTGTGAAACACAAATGAAAATGACGTCTTGGATTCTTTTTGTGTTCTTCGATTTGCAGAAGATTTTTTTGTCGAAACTGGTTTTGCCTTTTTGATTTGATTCTGGGAATAAACGAGTAATGGTAAGTGATGATTTTGGTTAGAAAAACCAAACCGCTCTGATACCAATTGTTGGCCTCAATGATACAGATCTATGGTCTTAACGTAAAATCACAAGTATACCAAATAAGCAATGTATAAACGAAACAAAATAGTGTTTATATTTAACTTGTCATCATCTTTGTTCTTACAGAATATGTTACAATTTATACAAAATGAAAGGGTATCTCTTGAACCATTGTGTCGGTTCATAAGAATGGCAGTTATGGAATAACTGTCATGTAACTGTCTTTAACTGCTGAGTTGACTTTTCTCTTGGTTGACTTTTATTGACCGGGTCATATTGGTTGTGATGGGTGGGTCGATGGTGATTACCCAATAATTTGAACTATCAGTTGACTTACTGCTCCACCTGATTTTGACTGCAATATATGACAACTTTCTCTTAAAAACTTCTTTCGGTCACCTGAAAAGCTAAATATGATCACCGTCAATTCCTTTGATTAGCACCTAATATTTCATAGTTCTAGCGCTTTATACTTCTTTCCAAGACAACAACTAGTTATTATGAAAATAAGAATAGGAAAATTTTGTGGTTAACTTTCGGAGTCAAATTTACCTTGACAATGATGACTGGAGTCATGGAAGACCGTGGTCCCTTGTCTGGACTTATAAAATTTGTACGGGAGGGAGGAAGGCTGTCGAGGGATATTTCTGTAGGTGCTGAGAAGTCACCCATTTCGTTATTTAGCTTCCGGTCGAGGGTAAAATACCGCCACCAAATGGCTAGTTGACAGTGGTCGTCATTGACACAACATTTCTATCTGCATCGACTATGCAAAAATGACTTGTGCCATGATCTTCAATCTGCCTCCACCTAGTAAATGCATCTAGTTTTTAGTTAAACAGACTAACACTTAACTAAGCAATGAGTGAGAGTAAATATATATAAACTTAATTATGTACCCCGGGCATGTAATATTCAGATGCGAAAGTGTTGTCAAAAATTCTTTGTCGGATTTTTTTCGTGAATGAAGGGGAAAGCATTTCTGATGCAGTCTTACTTATATCGACAAAATTGGGGTCACCCAAATTCTTCCTAAGTGAATACACGTACATGTTTTAATGCTTCGATGAATCAGAGTAAACTGCTTATTAAACTTATTGTTTATTTCTAGCTTTAATCTCTTCTAGTTTCCTTAATTATGAAATTAGTCTTTCACGATTTTAGTTTTGGTTTGGTCATGCTGGGTTTGATTTTAACATCTATGGTTTGAACTTAATACGTACTCTAATGACAATCTGTATGTTTTAGCCTTAACTTAAAACGAAGGAAGCTTTGACTTTGCGTTTATTGATGCTGACAAAGTAAATTACCTTATCTATCACAAGAGAGTTATGAAATTGCTGAAAGTCAATGGGATCATCATTTATAACAACAAATTCTGGTTTGGATATGTGGTGATGCCTGAGGATTTGGTTCCTGAACGATTCAGAAGGTCAAGAAGCGTTGCTTTGAATCTTAATAAGGCACTCGCAGCAGACCCTCGTGTGTAAATATCTATTCTTCCTTTAGGCGATGGGAACACAATTTGCCAGCGACTCTCAAGATTTGATTGTATAGAACACAAATAACCAAAATTCACTCTTTGATTAATAATAGGAAACTCACTCAAAACCTATTAATGTTTATACAATGTTTCTTGTATTTAACTCACTGCTAAACAGCCATATTTATAACCATCTAGGAACCAACATGATCCTAGTGACAATTAGGTATAATGGGTATAGTGGCACACTAACCCTTAATGGCACACTAACTCTTGTAATGGCACACTAACTCTTGTATGGAATGTGACTTAGGATTCCAACAATCACCCCCGAATCTCTAAATCCTTCTAGAGATGTCTTCGATTCCAATCAAGCTCCGCATTTCCTTGAACTTGGTTCGAGCCAATGGTTTCGTGAGAATGGCCGCCTTCTGTTTCTCACCAGGAATGTACTCCACCTCCACTTGTTCATTCTCAACATAATTCCGAATGAAATGAAACCTCGTGTGAATGTGTTTACTCCTTCCGTGAAAAACGGGATTCTTTGTTAGTTCGATAGCAGACTTGTTATCAACCCTAAGAACCACCTTCTGTTGCGTCTTGTTCATAATTTCTCCAAGCAAATCCTGAAGCCATATTGCTTGACAAGCAGCCGCGGTGGCTGCCATGACTGCCTCGCAAGATGATAAAGCAACGGTATCTTGCTTTTGCGAACACCAGGTTATCGGAGATAATCCATAGTAGAAAATGTGACCAGTTGTGCTTCTTCCGTCATCCGGATCAACATTGTGGCTACTATCACTAGAACCAATGATTTTGTTTTGTCCCATCCTCTCATACTTAATTCTGTGTCCTGTTGTTCCCCGTAAGTATCTTAGAATGCGTTTAATCGCACGGCCATGTGATTCTCTTGGACTTTGCATGTATCGGCTAATAACTCTAACCGCGTATGCCATATCGGGTCTTGTTTGCAAGAGATATATAAGGCATCCTACCACCTTTCGATATTTTGTCGGATCAATTTCGGGTTCATCTTCAGCCTTCGACAATTTGGTTCTCGGGTCCATGGGAATGAGAGTCGGATTACAGTCGTGTAAACCAGCTTCCTTCATAATGCGTCGAGCATATGCTTCTTGGTTTATCATAATCCCCGATTCTTCTTGCTTGACTTCAATGCCCAGGTAGTAAGTCAATCTTCCAAGATCCGACATCTCGAAGTTTTTGGACATCTCGAATTTGAACCTTTTGATCATGTTCAAATTTGTACCTGTGACAAATAAATCATCAACATAAATTGCTAAAATTAGCAAGTTAGTTCCTTCTCTCTTCCGGTACACCGATGGTTCTTTCATGCACTTGTGAAATTTCATCCCCTTCAAAATTCCATCAAGCTTTGTGTTCCATGCTCGAGGTGCTTGTCTGAGACCATAAAGTGCTTTGTTAAGGCGATACACTTTATGCTCGTTGCCTCTCCTTATATAGCCTTCCGGTTGTAACACATAAACGGTTTCCTTCAACTCTCCGTGTAAGAAAGCCGTTTTGACATCTAGGTGCTGAAGCTCCCACCCATTTGTAGCGGCTAAGGCAATGAGAAACCGAATGGTTTCGATTTGAGCTACTGGAGCAAATACCTCTTGAAAATCAATGCCAGGTTGTTGCACGTACCCTTTAGCAACCAACCGTGCCTTGTTTTTATTGATGGTGCCGTCTGCATTTTTCTTCAGTTTGAACACCCATTTGAGTCCAATCTCCTTCACCCCATAGGCTTGTTCACGAGAGTCCAAGTGTTATTCTTGTTGATCGAATTGATCTCTGTATTCATGGCTTTGATCCACTCTGGTTCTTTCTTCGCCTCTTCAACCGATACTGGCTCGCCATTGGTTGTTAGGAGAAGTTCATCAATATTATTAAGGTTAAGCACATAATCTTGCAGTCGAGTCGGAAGTCTCCTTGTTCTCGTAGGCCTTTGGTTCTGGACATTGTTCACGTTATTGTTGACCGGACTTGGTTGCTCGTTGTCTTGAACCTGCGCTCCATCTTCAATCTCGTGATCCGATTCAATCGGTTCCGTTTGATCATTGTTTACATTATCTCCTTGGTTTTTCGCCTTATCTTTTGGATAGTCCCATGGAACTATAAATGACCCCGGTTCTTCATTGTCGGTAGCTGCTTCTTTGTCCCAATCCCACCATTTGGTCTCGTTAAAAATAACGTCTCGACTCACGATTATTTTTTGTGTAGCCGGGTTAAAAAGCCGATAGGCTTTCGTACCTGGTTCGGAACCAAGATGTACTAGTGGTCTTGATCTTGCATCCAACTTCTTGAGATTCACCGGTTCAACTTTCGCATATGCTAGACACCCAAAGATGAGAACGTTCTCCAAATTCGGTTTTCTTTTATACAACTTCTCATACGGAGTTGTATCGCCAAGGACTCCTGTGTAAACGCGGTTGATCAAATTTGTAGAGTGTCTTACCGCTTCTCCCCATAGATAATTTGGAACATTCATTGCCTTCATGATACTTCGTGTCATGTCCATGAGTGTTCGGTTTCTTCGTTCCACAATTCCATTTTGTTGTGGTGAATATGGGGCGGTAAGATGTCGTTTGATTCCATTTATAATTCAAAAGGAATTAAACTCGAGCGAAGTAAACTCTCCTCCTCGATCACTTCGAAACACCTTCAAAGACTTTCCGAGCTCATTCTCCGCCAAAGATTTGAATTTCTTGAAGTGTAAAAACGCCTCACTTTTCTCCTTCAAAAGAAAAATCCACATATATCGTGAAAAATCATCAATTAGTGTGAAAATGTACCCATTTTGACCCTTCGTTGACGGTGTGATCGGACCGCATAAATCACCGTGAACGAGCTCCAATGGTCGTGTTGCTTTGTACGTCGTCATTAATGGAAATGACTTTCTTGTTTGCTTGCCCACCAAGCAAGATTCACACAATTGATTCTCACTGTTAAAATGGGGTAATCCTTTGACTAGACCTTTCTGACATCTTTTTCATTGACTCGAAATTGATGTGCCCAAGTCTTGCATGCCAGCGCCACGTGTCTTCACTTAGTCTCGAATGAAGGCAAATAGGTACTCCAATTGTTAACTTTATTTTATAATGGCGGTTTGGAGTTCTTTGCACCTTCATTAATAAGCTGTTGTCGGCATCATGCATCGTCAAATAGTTATCTTTCATCCGAATATCACACCCGGCTTCAGTTTCTTGTCCGAGACTGAAAATATAATTTTTCAAATCCGGGATGAAATAAATCTCCGTCATCAATCATTGTTGTCTCGATTTTCCTTGGAAAAGAATAGAGCCTTTCCCTTTAATTTCGACACATGAATTATCACCTAATTTAACCTTTCCGGTTATTCCTTTGTCGAGTTCGGAGAAAAACGATCGATTTCTGATTCGCGGTTTTCTAGACAACTTTATTAATCAACCACTTGTGAATGGTCAACAACTAAAGTCAAACTAAAGAAACCGTAAATGCAATAATCCGAGGTAGTACAGTTATATTCCCGGGTCGTTAATTCCCCAACGAGGTTGTGATATCCTGTGATTGAACAAATGTGTTATATAGCTTGGATGATTAGGAATAGGGTTATGAATGATTTGTCACAATACTAAAAGTATGAATAACTCAAATGAGTTATATCAACTAATAAGTACGATCAAAAACCCTAGAAACGTACAAGGTATAATTAAAGGAAATAAAAGATAAAATGTATTAAATAAACGCTATCACTATTTTTACAATGATGAACGTTTAAAACCTAAAACGTACGTTTAAATAAAATTACGTAAACGTACAAAAATAAAAGTAAAAGTGATCAATATAAACCCCACAAATGTGAAATTTATATTTTTAAGATCCTAAGAATAAAATAAAATTATTATAAAAAGAAAATTATTTATTTAACTTATATATTATTATTATTTAATTAAAACCTACTATTTATTAATACACTATTAAATTAGAAAATGTAAAATAAATCTAGAAAAATAAAATAAAAACTTAGAAAAATCTAAAATATTATAAAACTTATTTTAAAACTAAAAATATATTTATTATACTATTATTCTATTTAATATTAATTATTAACCATTTAAACTAGTATTAATTCTAAATATTATTAGATGACAAAAGAAAAATCTAGAAAAAATTTATAAAAGTACTTTAATATAAAAGAGATTTACTAAAAATATAAAAATACAGAAGTGCTTATAAATAAGCTAAAAAGAAAATTAATTAGATAGTTTCTATTAAATAGAAACTATTACTATAAGTATTTTTGGCTTTTTGTGGTTTTTCTTTTATAAAACTATTAAAATACTTAAAATAAGAAATTAATACAAAAACAACAAACTTGGAAACCCATAATAAGCACTGTAAGTGCTTATTTGCCCCAACAGTTGACTTTTCTGTTGACTTAGAAGGAAATAAGCTCAAATGAGCTTATGTGGAGTTCACTAGGGTAGATTCTGGTTCCAATAAGTTATAAGAACAATATTAAACAAGTTTCAACCAAATAAGTAGCTTGAATAAGCCACAGAACACAAATAAGCACTTAGCTTATTGGATTCTGAGACAGAAAATGGGACAACCTTGAGAGGTAAAACCAAGTGGGGTCCACTATGATCTAGGCCAAACAAAGGGTCAATGGTTCAAGCCTGGTAGGAGGGGGTTGGAAGAACCAAGATTTAGGGTGTGGGACCCACTGATGAGCTCAGAAAGAGCTTGTGAAGTGAGGGGTCCAAACTGATTCACTCAGTTGCCTGAGTGAGTGAAATAAGCTTGAAAGCTAGGTACAAGCTTTAAAACAAGCTTAATAAAGAAAATAAAAAAAATAATTACTATATATATATGGTATATTAACAAATATGAACAAGTGTGTTCACTGAATTCGGCTAATAAGCTTGGAATAAGCTTATAAGCACTTCCAATGAAACTGAGATCCAAACACAGCTTATAGTCAAAAGTGATACCAAATTAAGCTCACAGAATAAGCTTAAAAGAGCAAATTTGATGTTAGACTATCAAGAGGGTCTGGTGAGGTTTTCAAAATGCCAAAGCTTGATCAGTGGGGACCACTGAGTAGCTTGTGAGGGGCTTATGAAGTTGGGTGGGTTGACTGAGTTCACTCAGTTAACTGAGTGAATGGACAAGCTTAAGCTGAGATGCAGCCCTAGTTAAAGGACTAGTGAGTGAAAATTAAAGCTTGAACCTGATAGATGAGCTGCTAAACTTCTAAATGAGCCAAAGATCACAAGCCAAAGCTCAGTGATAAGCTTATGATGGGCTTGTGAAATTGTTTGTATACACCGATGATCGTGTTTAGTTTATTTTGATAGCACAATTAAAGCAAGAATAAGCAGACCAAATAAGCAATCAAAGGACAAATAAGCACTTACTCAAGTAACTAGCCACATGGGCATCACAAAGATCCAAAATACTCACACTAACACTCACTAATCAAGCTTGTGCAAGCTTGTGAAAGTAAATGTCAAATCTGTGCACAGGGGAGTTTTGTGAAGAACTACTAAAAGATAAGCACAATTTAAGCACTTCAATCAGCTAGATAAAAGTTAATAAAGGTAGCAACAAAGAGATCATCAACAAGACTATATAAACCTACAAGCTCAAGTCCTAATATCAATTAACAAGTTCACAATTTAGATCCAAAGTTCATACAAAAATCGGGTAAGCTGCAAATTTGACTTTTTAAGTTAAACTACTAAGTTGACTTATCTGAGCTTGAATCCTAATTTACTGATTACTTATGTTATATTAAGCTATGATATGGTGAAAATAAGCTAGGTTATCAGATTCTAAGCTAATATGATGATTATGGAACTTATTACTCTAACAGTTAAACAGCTAGACTAGATTGAGTTCTATTTTGACTTTTAAACTAATGAGACATAAATATTATGACAGATATGAACTAATATGATCTAAACTAACATGCAGAAACAAGAATCAAGCACAATAACATGCATAAACTCAGATAAGCAGCTTGATCCAAACACACCTTAACAAGGGTGTTTTCTAGATTAGTGTTACAAATCCACAAATTAAACCATGAAACTGATTTCTATCACTTGATACAGATGAACTAAGATCAAATGGACACAATTACACAGATAATAACAACTACAACCTATGAATCACTACTACACTATTTTAACTGTCTAACTTTTAACAACTATTAATTATGATTTCCAACTAACAACCTACTGATTTAACACTAGATTATCACTAATCAATACCAACTAAGCATGAAACAAGAAAGATTATACTAAATTAAGAACTAATACAGAAAATGGCAAAATCAAGAAATTGCTTACAACTTGAATCAAGGCCAAAATCTGAGAACCAAGAACTGAGTACCACACCTAAATGCTCTCCACAGAGCTCTAAACCAAGGCAATCCAAGATAGCACTTGCTCCTTTGCTTCTTCACAGATTCTTTCTAATTTAATTCTTAATTACTTGTTTCTTTTTTTGTATTTTCCTTTTTTTATTGATTATTGCTGATTTTGAGTATCTAAAAGCTTGCTATGGCTTACTGCGAACCAAGTAGTGTTATTAGAATCCTCTAATTAACAAGTATCAAACAGAAATTAAATGACTTGAATTGAAAATGGGACAAAGTTGAAATACTTGAAAATTTAAAAGATAGATTGAAACTGAGTAACCAAGTATGTTATTACACTTTAGCAAAGGTAATGAACAACTGAGAACAGAAATTTAAAGATTACACTAATGATACAAACTATTTTGATTAACTACGATTGATCATAAACTAAGTTAAAATTATGATGGATCTCTTCTTCTCCTTTCTTCTGTATTTATCACCTATTTTCATCCCACTAGCTTCCAGATACTTTCCCACATTGTTTCACAGCCATTGATTGAGTCTAACTCATCTTGCCCGTTTAAACAGATTTTTGGCGCCAAAATCGCCCACGTGTAATTGAAGCGGTTCCAAAGCAATTAAAGCTTCTTGGTGTGTAGCATGAGGTGGAGGGACATGTTTGGTGATATTTTGGACCAAGTTGGGTGGTTTTGCTCAATACTGTGGGTACTAGTGGTATTTCAGTGAAAATGGGGTGGGAATGGCATTTATTGTAGGGGGTTTCTGCTGTAAGAGGTGGTGGAGAGTGGGTAGGATTAGGGGTGAGCTGGAAGTGCAAGGTGGAGGGTGCAAGTGGTAGTTACAGGTGGAGTGGGGGAGAGGTGGAAGAAGAAGAGGGAAAAGCGGGGTCCGGGTTTTATTTATTTACAAAGGGAAGAGATTGGGCTAGTATATTGGGCCGGGTTTAGTTTGGATTGGATTTGGAATTGGTAATACAAAAGGGTCCGGTTGGTTTTGTGGTATTAAAGCCCAAGGACCAATAATGAAATTCCTACAAAGCTGAGGGGTCAAACCTGTAAAATATCCAAAGTAATCACAAGGACCAATCATGTCAAATAAGAATAGTATAAGGGTGTAGTTTGATAAATTTCCATTTTAAAACACCCAGGGGCTAATTTTGACACTTTTGCAAAGTTGAGGGACTAAAGTTGTAATTTTATGATTTTTAACTTCAAAGGATTATTTTGAACAACTTGTGAGTCCCAAGGATCTAAAATGATATTTTTACAAATTTTGATTAACCAGGGACTAGTTTTGCCAATTTATCAAAGTTCAGGGACTGAAACTGTAAATTATGTATGTTTTGCATGTTTTTCATCAGTTTTCATCCCTTTTGCACTTTAACACCTAAAAACACAATTTGGAGATATTTCCAGTATTTATGAAGCATATTTGTATGTTTTCAGATATTTTTGTAGCTTAAATGTGAAAGAAATGATGAGTATTTAGACACTCATCAATCCCCCACACTAAACTATTGCTAGTCCCTAGCAATATTTATTGAAGATTTAATGGATTTGAAAGAACTCTTTACCAAAAGCCATCACTTCTGGAGTAGCCAAGATGTTTCAGTTCAAGTAAGAACTATGGTCCACCTGATAACCATGTGATTTTGAGCAAACCACAAGCTGTCAACGGTTTTGATTTGTCTTTACCAAAAGCCGTTTGCTTCTGGACTAGCCAACTCTTAGATAAATTATAAATATTATCTTTGGTGAGTTGAACACCATACAATTTTGGGCAAATTGCAAGCCATAAACGGATTTGAGATATCTTTACCAAGAGCCGTTTGCTCCTGGATTAGCCAATCCTTATGTGGGTTAGACATGGTGGACTGATTACCATTTGTTGTGTTTAGTACATAGTACTTCCACTAAAATTTTTTTTTAAAATTTGGCCATTTTGGGGAAAAAGGGACTAAAAGGGTACATTTATGATTAAATTCGCCAGAATTTCCCCCCCACATTTAGAAATGAATATTGTCCTCAATATTCAAAGTACCGGCTGTTATGCCGAAACTTAGAACATAAAAAGATAACATTACTAGCTAAGTGTAGAAACACAACAATTATTATTATTATTTTTTTTTATTTATTTATTTTTTTTTACTTGAAAATACAACATGTGGGGCATCTCCCCCACACTAGGGTGTTACACACGGGTGAAAACCCATGTTTCTGCTAATGTTTTTTATTCCCGAGTCACTAGCTGGACTTGACCCCGATTTGATTTGGTTCCTCCCAAACTGTCAGGTTTGTCACGCAAGCTAACCGCTTGTGAACGGTTAACTGTAACAAAGGTTTCCTGCACAGGCCGGGAGAAAAAACAATTTAAAAATCCATGGGGAAATATCTGGCTCTAAACCAATGTTATATGGAATATCCCAGGGTCAAAGGTAACATCTTCACTTCCGAATGAATGAAGAGAAGGAGAAATCACCGGGTAGGTGAAGGGTAGTAGGGAGATCAGAACAGCAGTAATCACAAGAACTTCCTCCTCAAGAATTTGAAATTTAATTAAAGGAGGGGAGGTCTTATGCTTGATCTCAGGAATTTTATCAGTTTTTTCAACTGATTTGGATTCCTCTTTATGAAGTTGTTTGGGAGGGGGGATGGTATAATTTTCTGGGTACAGCAGTTGTTCAAGAAGAAGAATAACATCTTCCTCTTGATCACTCTCGGTATCATCAATACCAGGAAGAAATGTATCCAGATTGAGATAATCATCAATCTCATCCATAATAGAATCACTTTCCTCATTCAGAGTGAGGGAAGATGAAGAGTCGGAAATGATGGAATGAGACAATGTAGTGGGATCACCACTCACCAAATCAAGAACATAACCAAGATTTTCTTGAGAGTACTCCTGTAAGGTAACATCAATGACATCGATTCGGTTAATCGACGCAGAGTTATAATTGGAGGAGTACTTCGAAGTTTGATCATGGTTAAAGGTAATAGCCTCATTACCTATACGGAATGTAATCTGACGCTCAAATACATCTATAAGAGCGTGGCCCGTTCTTAGGAATCCTCGTCCAAGAATGAGAGGAACCCTAGGATCAGCATCGAATTCGACAACCACAAAGTCAGCTGGAAAATGGAACTTCCCTACTTTCACAAATACGTCCTCGGCAATACCGAGGGGCATAGATACGGAACGATCTGCAAGCTCAAGAGTCATGCAGGTAGGGGTAAGTTTAGGAAGAGAAAGTTTCTTCCATACTGAATTAGGCATCAGGTTGATGCTGGCGCCCAGATCGGCCAAGGCGTTGCATGCAACCATTCCTGGAAATTCACAAGGTAAGATAAATTTCCCAGGATCTCCAAGCTTCTCGGGAAGCTTCTTTAAGATAACTGCAGAGCAGTTCTCATTTAGAGAAGTTTTTGCCAATTCAACCAGTTTTTCCTTGTTGTTTAACAACTGTTTGATTGTTGATGCGAACTTGGGCATCAAGATGACAGCATCCGCAAGACTTATGTCAAATTGCAAATCTTTAAAGATTTGCAAGAGTTTGTCTGTTTGATAATTAGACCTCTCGCGGTGTTCTTGCTCATTTAAGCGTGAAGGGTAAGGAATGGTAGGCTTAAAAGGTTTGGATTTAGGGACAGTAGGCTCAGGAGTTTCATCAGTCTCAAAGACAACTCCTTGTTTGGTTTTCTTTCGAGGGACAACTTGCGGTTGGACGTGTGCGGTACTTCGTGGGCTTGGAATTTGCACCTGGTCCTTGGCAACCTCGGGCTCTTTTTCCACATCGTATATCGGTGGTGGAATAGGAGTAGAGGGTCCCTCATAAGCAGCACCACTACGAGTGGTGATAGCTTTGATGATGTTGGAATCCTCCTCATCATCACTATCGTCAAGTACACTCTTTCGGGAAGCATTAAGCATATGAGAATAAGTCATAGCTGCCCTTTGGTCATAAAGATTGTTTGACAAACTTTTAACCGTGAATCGTGAAAGAGTGGGATCTATTCTTGATGATGTAGGAGTAATTGGGGGTGTAGAATTTGGGACAACCGTGGTTGGTCCAACTTGAGCTGTATCACTATGTGTAGTGACAGCTTTGAGTTCACCCCTAGGATTCGCAACAGTATTACTCGGGAGACTTCCCGAGGTGGAAGGTGGAACAAGTTGTTTCACCAAATCAGATATCATACTTTTAAGATCGTTCTTTAGCTCATTATTGTTCTTTGCAATTGAAGAATCAAATTCATTCTTCAAATTGGAGATTTGGTTTTGAACCACTCTCATTTTAGCATCAGTAGCCTTGATGTGGTTAGCTAGTTCAGCAGATTGAGATTCTTGGAACGAAACTATTTGATTATTAGGAGCTGAATACCCTTGGTTAGAATTTGAATTTCCCCTATGGGGTGGGTATTGAACAGGAACAATTTGATTGTTCTGAGTACGATATTGATTTTGGTTATATTGCCCTCTTGGCTGGTTAGGATTAGACCTATTTGAATTGTTGGGTTGATATGATCCTGATGGTCCCTCTTGGCTATTAGCACGGTAATTTGTTTCAGCTGGTGGATGGTATTGGTTACCTCCTTGATTGAAATTACCGGCTAGAGCATCAACTTCAAATGCATTGCCATCGGTGGCAGTACAGTTGTAGTATGCATGAGGACCACCACAAGTGACACATGGTTCAATCTTTTTGACTTCACCTGGTTTAGATGACTCTTTCTTTTGGTTAAGAGTCAAATTTTTAAGAGCATCCATGAGTTGAGCAAACTGAGTATTGTCAACAGTTTGAGTCATGGGAGATGAAGTAGAATGTGAATCACTTGCTTTAGGAGCAACTGGTTTGTTTCTTGAGGTACGGACCTCAGCTTTGTTCTCTATAATGGCTAAAGCATCATTTGTTGTTCGATTCAAAAAATTACCTCCCGCGGAGGAATTAAGAGAGTCTTGATCAGCTTGTCTTATACCATTATAGAAAGTATCCAGATATATCAACTCAGTAAATCCATGATGAGGACAGTTGCGTAGCATTTCCTTAAAACGATCCCATGATTCACTGAATGTTTCATCAAAATGTTGTGTGAATTTCATGATTTCATTCCGGAGATTCATGGTTTTTGAAGGAGGATAGAATTTATGCACAAATTTCTGTACTAAATCTTCCCACGTTTCAATCGACTTAGGGGTTGTTTATCAAGCCGATCTGGCGGGCCCATCGAGAGAAAACAGGAAAAGAAGAAGTTTGATTGCATCCTCAGGGACGTTTTTACATTTCAAGGTGGATGTGATTTTATTAAACCACCGAATGTGATAGTGAGGATCGTCCCTATCAAAACCATAGAATTGACGTGCTGTCACTAGGTTTATTAATCCTGTTTTAAGCTCAAAGTTCTCAGCTACGATGGCTGGAACAACAATGGCATCTCCGTACCCATCGGTGGGTGCCTGGATAAGTTCATTCATCGTTTGTTCTCCTGCCATTTTGACAGGAATTTTTGGCTCAGTACGTATCTCGGGTACGACTGATGGAGCAGAACGTCTACGACTTCTTCGAGGTATGGCTACAAGCTCGCGAAGAGGACTTGATGACCTTGAAGAACGAGTGCGCATGCACTAAGACGTGTCTAAGGATCCTTGAGGAAAAGGAAACTCAGAAGGGGTGCGAAGAGTATTTTTGTGATTATTTATCTTTTATATATATATAGAAAGGAAAAGAAAATATTTTTGTTTTTTTTTTATATTGTTTAAGGAAGATTGAAATACGATATTATATATAATATATATACAAAGGATAGATAATCAGCCAACAAAAATTGTTCAACGCAAAGACCTCCCGGCGCCAAAATTGATTCGCGGTTTTCTAGACAACTTTATTAATCAACCACTTGTGAATGGTCAACAACTAAAGTCAAACTAAAGAAACCGTAAATGCAATAATCCGAGGTAGTACAGTTATATTCCCGGGTCGTTAATTTCCCAACGAGGTTGTGATATCCTGTGATTGAACAAATGTGTTATATAGCTTGGATGATTAGGAATAGGGTTATGAATGATTTGTCACAATACTAAAAGTATGAATAACTCAAATGAGTTATATCAACTAATAAGTACGATCAAAAACCCTAGAAACGTACAAGGTATAATTAAAGGAAATAAAAGATAAAATGTATTAAATAAACGCTATCACTATTTTTACAATGATGAACGTTTAAAACCTAAAACGTACGTTTAAATAAAATTACGTAAACGTACAAAAATAAAAGTAAAAAGTGATCAATATAAACCCCACAAATGTGAAATTTATATTTTTAAGATCCTAAGAATAAAATAAAATTATTATAAAAAGAAAATTATTTATTTAACTTATATATTATTATTATTTAATTAAAACCTACTATTTATTAATACACTATTAAATTAGAAAATGTAAAATAAATCTAGAAAAATAAAATAAAAACTTAGAAAAATCTAAAATATTATAAAACTTATTTTAAAACTAAAAATATATTTATTATACTATTATTCTATTTAATATTAATTATTAACCATTTAAACTAGTATTAATTCTAAATATTATTAGATGACAAAAGAAAAATCTAGAAAAAATTTATAAAAGTACTTTAATATAAAAGAGATTTACTAAAAATATAAAAATACAGAAGTGCTTATAAATAAGCTAAAAAGAAAATTAATTAGATAGTTTCTATTAAATAGAAACTATTACTATAAGTATTTTTGGCTTTTTGTGGTTTTTCTTTTATAAAACTATTAAAATACTTAAAATAAAAAATTAATACAAAAACAACAAACTTGGAAACCCATAATAAGCACTGTAAGTGCTTATTTGCCCCAACAGTTGACTTTTCTGTTGACTTAAAAGGAAATAAGCTCAAATGAGCTTATGTGGAGTTCACTAGGGTAGATTCTGGTTCCAAT
Organism: Chrysanthemum makinoi; assembly: GCA_910596185.1. NCBI lineage: Eukaryota > Viridiplantae > Streptophyta > Magnoliopsida > Asterales > Asteraceae > Chrysanthemum > Chrysanthemum makinoi. The sequence goes on along the minus strand of OU343221.1, from coordinate 14,488,904 downwards.
AAGTTATAAGAACAATATTAAACAAGTTTCAACCAAATAAGTAGCTTGAATAAGCCACAGAACACAAATAAGCACTTAGCTTATTGGATTCTGAGACAGAAAATGGGACAACCTTGAGAGGTAAAACCAAGTGGGGTCCACTATGATCTAGGCCAAACAAAGGGTCAATGGTTCAAGCCTGGTAGGAGGGGGGGTTGGAAGAACCAAGATTTAGGGTGTGGGACCCACTGATGAGCTCAGAAAGAGCTTGTGAAGTGAGGGGTCCAAACTGATTCACTCAGTTGCCTGAGTGAGTGAAATAAGCTTGAAAGCTAGGTACAAGCTTTAAAACAAGCTTAATAAAGAAAATAAAAAAAATAATTACTATATATATATGGTATATTAACAAATATGAACAAGTGTGTTCACTGAATTCGGCTAATAAGCTTGGAATAAGCTTATAAGCACTTCCAATGAAACTGAGATCCAAACACAGCTTATAGTCAAAAGTGATACCAAATTAAGCTCACAGAATAAGCTTAAAAGAGCAAATTTGATGTTGGACTATCAAGAGGGTCTGGTGAGGTTTTCAAAATGCCAAAGCTTGATCAGTGGGGACCACTGAGTAGCTTGTGAGGGGCTTATGAAGTTGGGTGGGTTGACTGAGTTCACTCAGTTAACTGAGTGAATGGACAAGCTTAAGCTGAGATGCAGCCCTAGTTAAAGGACTAGTGAGTGAAAATTAAAGCTTGAACCTGATAGATGAGCTGCTAAACTTCTAAATGAGCCAAAGATCACAAGCCAAAGCTCAGTGATAAGCTTATGATGGGCTTGTGAAATTGTTTGTATACACTGATGATCAGTGTTTAGTTTATTTTGATAGCACAATTAAAGCAAGAATAAGCAGACCAAATAAGCAATCAAAGGACAAATAAGCACTTACTCAAGTAACTAGCCACATGGGCATCACAAAGATCCAAAATACTCACACTAACACTCACTAATCAAGCTTGTGCAAGCTTGTGAAAGTAAGTGTCAAATCTGTGCACAGGGGAGTTTTGTGAAGAACTACTAAAAGATAAGCACAATTTAAGCACTTCAATCAGCTAGATAAAAGTTAATAAAGGTAGCAACAAAGAGATCATCAACAAGACTATATAAACCTACAAGCTCAAGTCCTAATATCAATTAACAAGTTCACAATTTAGATCCAAAGTTCATACAAAAATCGGGTAAGCTGCAAATTTGACTTTTTAAGTTAAACTACTAAGTTGACTTATCTGAGCTTGAATCCTAATTTACTGATTACTTATGTTATATTAAGCTATGATATGGTGAAAATAAGCTAGGTTATCAGATTCTAAGCTAATATGATGATTATGGAACTTATTACTCTAACAGTTAAACAGCTAGACTAGATTGAGTTCTATTTTGACTTTTAAACTAATGAGACATAAATATTATGACAGATATGAACTAATATGATCTAAACTAACATGCAGAAACAAGAATCAAGCACAATAACATGCATAAACTCAGATAAGCAGCTTGATCCAAACACACCTTAACAAGGGTGTTTTCTAGATTAGTGTTACAAATCCACAAATTAAACCATGAAACTGATTTCTATCACTTGATACAGATGAACTAAGATCAAATGGACACAATTACACAGATAATAACAACTACAACCTATGAATCACTACTACACTATTTTAACTGTCTAACTTTTAACAACTATTAATTATGATTTCCAACTAACAACCTACTGATTTAACACTAGATTATCACTAATCAATACCAACTAAGCATGAAACAAGAAAGATTATACTAAATTAAGAACTAATACAGAAAATGGCAAAATCAAGAAATTGCTTACAACTTGAATCAAGGCCAAAATCTGAGAACCAAGAACTGAGTACCACACCTAAATGCTCTCCACAGAGCTCTAAACCAAGGCAATCCAAGATAGCACTTGCTCCTTTGCTTCTTCACAGATTCTTTCTAATTTAATTCCTAATTACTTGTTTCTTTTTTTGTATTTTCCTTTTTTTATTGATTATTGCTGATTTTGAGTATCTAAAAGCTTGCTATGGCTTACTGAGAACCAAGTAGTGTTATTAGAATCCTCTAATTAACAAGTATCAAACAGAAATTAAATGACTTGAATTGAAAATGGGACAAAGTTGAAATACTTGAAAATTTAAAAGATAGATTGAAACTGAGTAACCAAGTATGTTATTACACTTTAGCAAAGGTAATGAACAACTGAGAACAGAAATTTAAAGATTACACTAATGATACAAACTATTTTGATTAACTACGATTGATCATAAACTAAGTTAAAATTATGATGGATCTCTTCTTCTCCTTTCTTCTGTATTTATCACCTATTTTCATCCCACTAGCTTCCAGATACTTTCCCACATTGTTTCACAGCCATTGATTGAGTCTAACTCATCTTGCCCGTTTAAACAGATTTTTGGCGCCAAAATCGCCCACGTGTAATTGAAGCGGTTCCAAAGCAATTAAAGCTTCTTGGTGTGTAGCATGAGGTGGAGGGACATGTTTGGTGATATTTTGGACCAAGTTGGGTGGTTTTGCTCAATACTGTGGGTACTAGTGGTATTTCAGTGAAAATGGGGTGGGAATGGCATTTATTGTAGGGGGTTTCTGCTGTAAGAGGTGGTGGAGAGTGGGTAGGATTAGGGGTGAGCTGGAAGTGCAAGGTGGAGGGTGCAAGTGGTAGTTACAGGTGGAGTGGGGGAGAGGTGGAAGAAGAAGAGGGAAAAGCGGGGTCCGGGTTTTATTTATTTACAAAGGGAAGAGATTGGGCTAGTATATTGGGCCGGGTTTAGTTTGGATTGGATTTGGAATTGGTAATACAAAAGGGTCCGGTTGGTTTTGTGGTATTAAAGCCCAAGGACCAATAATGAAATTCCTACAAAGCTGAGGGGTCAAACCTGTAAAATATCCAAAGTAATCACAAGGACCAATCATGTCAAATAAGAATAGTATAAGGGTGTAGTTTGATAAATTTCCATTTTAAAACACCCAGGGGCTAATTTTGACACTTTTGCAAAGTTAAGGGACTAAAGTTGTAATTTTATGATTTTTAACTTCAAAGGATTATTTTGAACAACTTGTGAGTCCCAAGGACCTAAAATGATATTTTTACAAATTTTGATTAACCAGGGACTAGTTTTGCCAATTTATCAAAGTTCAGGGACTGAAACTGTAAATTATGTATGTTTTGCATGTTTTTCATCAGTTTTCATCCCTTTTGCACTTTAACACCTAAAAACACAATTTGGAGATATTTCCAGTATTTATGAAGCATATTTGTATGTTTTCAGATATTTTTGTAGCTTAAATGTGAAAGAAATGATGAGTATTTAGACACTCATCAATTTCCCGTCATGTGATTACTCGCCTCGTTGTCCAAATAACACACATCGTTATCTTGTGAGTTGTATCGAGAAGGTATCAAATTCTCTTCATTCAAAAATACTGTCTCATGTAAAAATACAGTTTCATTAGTATCTTCTTGCTCTGTAAAATTGCTTTCTTGGAATTTTTGGAGTCGGTCCGGACATTTTGACGCGTAATGGCCTGATTTATCGCATCTGTAGCATATAATCTTCGACAGATCCTTTATCTGGTTTTGGTTTGATTCTGAATTGAAATTTGGTCGGTTATTGGGCTGTTTGGATCTGTTACTATTGCTGTTGGGTTTGTTATTACCTTGGGCCGACTTTGACCCGGATCCACCAGATGAACCGGATCCACAAGACCCGGATTCATCTCGATTATTAAAACCCTCACCCCTATTCGTTCTTCCCCACTTCCCTTTCATCCCTCTCGACAAAACTCCAGAACCTCCACCACCGTTCCGGCCACCGCTACTCGATCCACCAACACCACTCAATCGAGTAAACATCACCTTCTGTTGCTCGTCCCCACCATAATCGCCACGAATTCATTCTTCATACGCCTTCAGTCGTCCGACTACGTCTTCGAATCCCACTGATTTAAGATCGAGTACCTGCTCGAGGGAAGCAACAAGATGAATGAACTTTCTCGGTACCACCTTCAGCAACTTCTTTACAAGCTTTGATTCGTCGATTGCTTCTCCGAGTGAAGCTGATTTCGAGGCGATTCCGGCAAGCTTTCCAGCGAAGACATCAAATCGTCTCGGTCTCGTGCATCTTCAATCGATCGAATTCAGTGTTCAAGGTTTGCAGCCGTGCTTCCTTCACTCTGTCAGCCCTAACGTATCGAGCTTTGATCGATTCCCACAGCACCTTCGGATTATCTACATCTCCGATTTCCATTATCAAGGTTTCAGGGATTGCTTGATACAGCAATCCCATCGCCAGGTTATTTTTCTCTTCATTTTCTTCTGTTCCTGGATCAATAGTTATCCAAGCTTTGTGAATTCTGAGCACAACCTTCATTCGTAGGGCCTAGACAGTATAATTTGTGGACGAGAGCATTGGACAGGCTACGGTGGTTGTCCCGACCTCCTTCACCCTCACCGGTGTAGGTCTACCTTCGTCTTCAACATCTGACATATTTCAAGAACACCAGGTATGTATTCAAAGCCCCTTTTCTCAAGCTCTGATACCAATTCAAGATTGGATTGTATAGAACACAAATAACCAAAATTCACTCTTTGATTAATAATAGGAAACTCACTCAAAACCTATTAATGTTTATACAATGTTTCTTGTATTTAACTCACTGCTAAACAGCCATATTTATAACCATCTAGGAACCAACATGATCCTAGTGACAATTAGGTATAATGGGTATAGTGGCACACTAACTCTTGTAATGGCACACTAACTCTTGTATGGAATGTGACTTAGGATTCCAACAGTCTCTACTAGCTAGATTTAATCTTTTATCATTTCGTGAACTATATTCTACTGTTATAAACATTTACTATCCTAATTCTGTTTGGACATGCATTTTTATATGTGAGACTAGGGCTGAGCAAAACCGACCGAATCCCGAATCCCGTCCCGATCCCGAGTCCCGAATTATGTTAGTCGGGCTTGTCGGGCTTGTCGGGGTCGGGAGTCGGTTTGTGTTTTCCGGTTAGTCGGGTTTCAGGCTTGTCGGGATCGGGTCGGGACGGGCCGAAAACCAAAAAACAACAAACAAAACCGATCAAATCCCGAATCCCGTCCCGATCCCGAGTCCCGAATCATGTTAGTCGGGATTGTCGGGCTTGTCGGGGTCGGGGAGTCGGTTTGTGTTTGCCGGCTTGTCGGGATTCGGGTCGGGCCGGGTCAGGATCGGCCCGATGCTCAGCCCTATGTGAGACCACATGTCACCATCATGGTAATTTCTTTTAATTTCTAGATTTTTGGTTGCAAGTCGCAGCATATAAGTATTCACTGATACGGGTATACCTTCGACATAGATGGAAATGTGTAAGGAGTATGAACCACTAAGCTGTTGTGTTGGTTAATATTACACACTTAAACTTTAATGTCTAACAAATGTATCTAAAAAAGATAAAAATATACAAGATTTCACCCGAATAATAAATATAAAAGATTCGTTTAAAGTTTTGATGACCTTACACGTAAACCTCGAACTACACTAAATGCATATAATGGTCTGCGATATTTGAGTCTAGTACACTCAAACTTAAGTCCTTCTGCACTTACATGTTAAGCTCCTATGGAATCTTATGATAATAGTTTTGAGCAAGGACAACATTAACTTCTCAAACTATGTAACCATTATCTTAAAAATAACTCGAATGATCATTTTTTCACAAAGCTTCAAGAAGTTAAACGAGCAAAAAATAAATAAATAAATAAATAAAATAGTATAATGATTCAACTAAAGAACATTATGTCCTTCCAAATCCTATAAGATAACACCATAAATAACTAAGGAGTCGCTTCCAACGATATCAAAACCATGAAAGTATAAAAGAAACCAAAGTACTAAACCATATAAATGGTTTAAAAAAGCCCTAAAAGACAGACCGCGTCCAATTGGATATACAAATGGCAATGCAATGAAAAATTCGAAACGCAAAGGGAAATAGAGTATTATCATCTAAACGAACTTAAAACTTACAAAAAGGCGAACTCATATGGATACCCATGAATCTTCCGTTCCTTCTAACCAACTGCCACATCTCCACTTTAAATAAGGCCAACGGCCCATGCACTTAGACATGAATCTCTTTGATACTTTACCAGAAACATTTCGATGGATGAGTAACGAGACCTCTGACAAGCGGACACATTTGTCCAACACACAAGCAACACATGAGAAAGTCAATGATGGGTCAACCAGTGACAAATATGCACTAAATGTTTTCAATCCTTTGATCATTCCATATGGTATCTCCCATTTCCCACAATTTTCCAATGCTGACCACACACTTGGTTGCATACATAGAGAACTCATCTTCGGGAATACCCTGAATCCATTATACAGGACGTAGCTAAAATCAATATGATTTTTCCATTTTCGCGATGAATCCAGAGTAAGTTTATCCACTGATCTATGGTGGAAAGTATCGAGTAAGGTTCCAAGGAGTTTAGAATTTATCCAAACTGTTTTCAGATTTTTAGACTTTATACCTAGTGATTTGTTTGGATGAACAAGGAGAAGATGTAAGTGAGATAACATGGGAGCTTCAACTGTTAGTTCAATGGACCTTCTAGATTCAACTCTTAGTGTGATGAGATTGGGAGTGATTAGACTCATCGAATATGGCGCATAAGAAAAGGGAGACATGCGCAAGTGACAGGTTTTCAGGTTGAGAAGGTGGATAATAGGAAACTCGACTCCTGAGATATCTATCAACTTAAGAACTTGAAGATTAGGAAAATACTTAATCAATGTGGTTAAATTGTTGTCGTCAAAGTACATAGATTCAAGAGTCAAACTTGTTAGCATTGGCATCAGATTCAGATTACTCATGGAAAGCCACGCTCGTGCAACCTTTAGTTCTACAAGATTATGACCTGCATCAACAGTAAAAATTAGTTGTAAGCTATACTGATAACAACCAACATTGTACACCAATAACATGTCATGTTAACGTACCTTTAAAAACCAATTGATTGGTTGAAAAATGAAAGTGCAAACCAAAATAGTAAGGGGGACTAAAGTTTGGGACAAAGGGATTAGATTCTGTATATAGTAAAACATGAACATAGTTATTCATTGCTGCATAATAAAATTAACTTACAATACAAAGAAACCAGAGTCAAAACATTCGAAAACTGAAGCATAGAAAAACTAGATAATGAAAGAGATCTCAGGTGTATGGAGACCCTAGGCAACCACTTTAGAACAAAAGCATCTTCAGTGAAGTGTAGATCATCACCCTTATTATCCGTCATATAATAGTAGTACCACGTATCTTGGGTCTCATCCTCGAGGCTTATACACATGGATTCAACAACTTTCATATTCGATATAAGATCCAGAATAACCTTCTCCATACCTCGTGGAAGACGGGATTGGGTAAATGATTTTTTATCAAGAATAACCTTATAACTTGGATTCAGGCATAACAAAGGATTACAAAAAATTGACTTGGATGTAATCCTTTTTGATGATTTCAAAACCCTACAACTTGAATGGAAGTACATTCTCAAATTGCATCTAAGATTAATTGATCGAAGGTACGGATAAACTTTATTGAAACTCTTCCATGCGATTCTGCATCGTGCTACGTCTGCTGAGTCGTTGAGTCGACTCAGTATTTCTAGGAGTAGGACTTCAGGGAGTCTGTCCATGGAGACAATGAAAGTTTAATGCAGCAAATAACAAATGGATGGAAATATATATACCTTTTTGGTTTACATATATCATCTATAGAAACATAATTTGGGAACCAAAATGTTATGCACTTTACGCATTTAGTGATTTTCTTAATTTCCATATGTTTATAGTGATCATATGTTCATAACTGTATCTTTTTTTATTTTTCGAAAATGTTTTCCTTTTACAAGTCAATATATTACAGAGGACAGTTATTTTACATACCAAACTTTTCTTCCAAGTGACTCATCTCCTCCATCTATCTAAAAAGAAATCAATGACTGAGATTAAAAGCATTTTATTATTTCAAATATTTTTTATAATTTATAAAAAAAAGAAAAAAAAAAAAAAGTCATCGAAAAAGAAAAAAAAAAGAAAAAAAAGAATAAGTCATCGAAAAAAAAATGATGAAAGAAATAAAAAATATATATGACAATTTCATGAAGATGAAGTATGTTTGAGATATCGATTAGCTAATGTGCTAAGACGTGATATAATATATGTATTTGGTGATCGATATGTGAAGAAGAGAAGATTGTAACTATAATCATTTTCGGGTTTGCGGATTGTTTGGTAACTACCAACATGGGTATTAGACTTGACTTTATTTTTCTTTTAAAACCAATTTCATAAATATTCCCATGCCTTATCCCTTCCCTTTTGGCTTTGTGAAAATATTAAGTTCGTGAATATTTTTAGTGACCATCCGGTTCTTGAAGGATCGAATGACGCGCCAACGATCTAGTGCATATTTTTTGTGACCATATGTTATGCGAATAACGCGCCAGCGATCCGATGTATACTCTAGTGACCTTCCGTTGTTTGACTTAATCAAGAATTCGCGCCAACGATCTATTATATTCTTGTATGTAATGTTTTAACATAAGCCTGGTTATCCCTTTTAGCTTTATAACACGAATAAATGCCCTCTTTAGATGTTTACACTTGGTGCTTACACCACGTCGGTGGAGTTTTGTTTCTTGTACAAGCCTATGGTAATATTTGGATCATGACTCAGCAATATGAGTGTACTATTCCTTAATACTATCCATCACCAAATACACTGAGTGTTGAGTGAATTATACATCCGTTCTTTTTCGTGAGGTGCTTAGCCATGTTATCAAGCAAGAAAATCCATGGGTATTGTCAAACATCTCGATTTTTCACCAAATAAAAGCTTAAAACGATGAATCTTATCTCGTACTTGTACTTGGTAGATTTGCATCGCATTTTTCTAATCATTCTTATGCACCATGTCGGATTTTATTTTTCTTAATTTCTAGATTTTCTTGACGGCAAGCAAAGTTTAAGTGTGGTGGAATTTGATAACGCTTAAATTGTGCATGTTTTTATTAGTGTTATTCGTGCTTTTATGTGTGTTATTTGGCTATAATCATATGCTTTTGTTACTTAATCGTATAAAAGTGTGTTTGCAAGTTCATTTGTAGCCAAGTACAGGAAAGTGGAGAAAAAGACGGAAAAAGAAGTAAAATACGAAGATTTCTCCAAATACGAAGAATTCCCGACAAAAGAAAGTCTTGTGGAGTATATTTGAGAAGATAAAGTTATCAAGTTAGTGGTCCAAAGACTCAAGAATAAAGTTCAAGAAGGAAAACGAGAAAGAAATGAAGAAAAGAAGCTAAAACGAAGACATATTGGAAGACTCGTTGTTCCCGACACACCTTCACCATTTTGGCCATAACTTTTGCATACGGACTCCGTTTGACCCCCTGTTCGTGGCCACGGAAAGCTAAGAGAAAGATCTACGACTTTGGTTCTTGTCAATTTCTGTCAAAAGGATCCAACCATTCGGTCGGGCCCCGCAACCGGAACGGTTGGAGAGTAGTCAAGAAGACCAACCGAAACGGTTGGAGCCCAACCGAATCGGTTGGGAAGCCCTGGACAACCATTTCTTCATTACTAAGACTCCAAACTTGTTCCAAATGATTCTAGGTCCTTCCTACATATATTCTAGTCCTTTCCAAGCTCCTTGGAGGCCAAGTTGAGCATTGAATACCCCTAGCATTGGAAGTAGTATAAATAGAGGCCTTGCAACCTCATTTCATGCACCACAACTTGAGAGAACTTCTATCACACCTCTCCTACCACCACCACTCCTCTCTAGGTGTGAAATTCAAGCCTCCACCCTTAAGGACGAATTTCCACCTAGTTAGGCAATCCCTTCTCCATCCTTATCATCCCTTTCACCCACCACTCCATCTCTAGGTGTGAAATTCGAGCCTCCACCCTTAAGGACGAATTTCCACCTATTACAAAATCCATCTCTCAACTTACCTTCCCCAAAGGTGTGAAATTCAAGCCTCCACCCTTAAGGACGAATTTCCACCAACTATCCTATCCCAACTTGTGTGAAATTCAAGCCTCCACCCTTAAGGACGAATTTCCACCAACTTATCTTCCCCAAAAGACCACAAACCTCTGCCAAATTCATGTAGTGTGCTCAAGGGTTGTTGAAGGCGTTTGGACATCATTTTCCGGCTTGGTAGAACTATTGTAGTTGATTGGAGGCTTGAAGGAGTGCTATAATGTGACACACGGTAAATTTTCACTAAAATTTAACTAATAATTAGTAATTTATTATTACTAATCATAAGTCATTAAGCATGCATAAACTTTGCCTGATCATTTGAGTAGATAACTCGCTTACAGTAGATGACTGCATCACTTTTGCATTCATATCATTTTATGAATATTTCATTTTGTCTTATGACTAAATTGTAAGACGAGAGGTTATCTCGTTTCCCCCAGTGACCGACACTACACGCGTACCGACACTATGATAAGGGCGTGATAAAACAAATGACAAACTTCCGTAATGAAAAATATTACAAAGATAATAATATCTCCGATGCGCATCTATAAGATACTACGTTATAAAAATTATCAAACAATGATACGTTGGTCACAATATAATTTCGCGGGACACAAAAATAATTAATACACTTGCACTTAAACAATAACTCTTGTAAGACTCAAACACAATTTATACATAAGTAAACACAAGTACATACATGTACACAAATAAACATAAGTGTAATATACATATACACACACATTTATATTTCCTTTATAAATAAAAACCTTTTATTAAAAATTGAGATAATACACCCTTGGTCTTCTCTTCCCACACACGACAAAGGAAACACAAAAGCAGATAAAGAAGATATCAATCTTCATCTTCAACCTCTACCTCTGCACCTCCCTAGTAGGCCGAATCTCCCAAAGAGGAAAACCCAACATGTTTCTCCCATCATCTTCTCTTCTCTCTTACCAAAACCATGTAAGTTTTTGTCTCTCAAACCACTCCTTAAAGGCTCCGGCTATGACTCGAATAAGTTCAAGAAGAGTCAAAACAAAGCCACCCAAGAGAAACATATCTCCACACCAATCTATCTTGAGCCAAAATCCAAGATTCGCCTAGGTTTTGGAAGTTAACTAAATTCGTCTTCAAACCAAAACACCAAGAAGAGAAAGATAGTCAAGCTCCTTCCCAAGATACTTCCTTTATCTCTAGTAGAGATGCAAACGCCCCAACTCAGTTTCCTCATCAATTTTACCAAAAACTAGGGTTTGTGAAACTTAGGGTTTTTAAAAATTGATTTAGGGGTTTTGCAATTGGGAGTGTTTTGGAGCTAAATCAAGAGTCTTTTGGTCCGAAACCACGAAGCTATTTTCGTTCCTCACGCATCATCTCTCGAGTTGAGGTTATGAATCTTTTCTTGTTGTAATGTCTTGCACATTATTCTTGTAATGTTAAGTTTAATATCTTGTATCAAACATTCGTTACACACTTGGTCATGTTAATAACATTCTTTCTTGGTTGCTATGTTAAAATTTTAATTTGGTCACTCACTTTGTTGAGTTTTCTGTCGAGATGCATGAAACAAGAAAAACTAGAAGTTGAGTTTTTGGTATTGTTTTGCTAACCTTGGTTCCTGTCGAGTCGTATAAACCAAGAAAATAGAGAAGTCAAGTTTATATAAACTAAATAAAATGACTAGGAACCATGTGTCTTTGATACTATAATCTTGGTATGTGACCATGAACTTGAGTTGTCATATACAAATGGGTCCGTTTGGTTTTACTGCCGAGATAGAAGAAACAAGAAAGACTAGATAAGTCAAGTTTTGTAAAAAGCTATAAAAAAATGCTAGGTCTAAAGGCAGGAAACTAATAATAGTTTCGACATGATGCCTAAGTGCTTAACTTTGATATAAACTTTGGTAGCAAGTGTCAGGTTTCGGCTGTACACTTAACCGAGTTAAACACATCATCCTTTGTAAGCATGATGGGTTTTACCTCGGCTGAGAACCCCCTCGGGTACTTGAGTATTTTCGACATTCCATGTCTCGTCATTTTTTTCATGCAGGGGTACATTCTAAGCTAAAAAGTCACCTCTTTGCCATTTCATGTTGCATCGAAATTTAGTGATAAATTTGCTACTTGATTCGAATGAAAAATCACTTCAAGGCTCGTGGTATCCACATTCGACTCTTATGATGTTCACTTGAGTTGATAGTGAAGTATTGGGTCTCGATAGATGGTATAAACCTATGTTTAGAAGTGTGATGAATAAAAATTGTCATTCTTCCTTTAGTGTTAAGTGTTGTTCTATTCTACTAGAAACTCGTTAAAATACTTGAAGTTCTTTTCGGATGAAATCCGCATAGACCAGGCTAAGTCGATACGGGTCCTATGCTAAAGGCTCACCATATCGCACCCTTGTTCTAGTTGAAGAAAGTGTATGATAGTCATCAAGACACCTTTCATGCTATATTTCTAACTAGGAGCCTTGTGTCGAAATCATTGTGTCGGCCAAAGAATGGAACCGAGTTGAGTAGTACTCAATTTCCACAGTTTCGTCACTCCTTGCTCGTACTTTCAGTAAATGGTTTAGCCAAGTCTCGCTGGAAACAAGTCTCAACCATAACCATTTCTTCCCTTCAAGAAAACAGTTAGCTAGTAAGTGGAAATGGGCCACAGGCCATGTTTTAAACTTGTAAAAGAAACTTAGATAGTCAATGGGCCTAAGCCCAACCTCCTGCGCATGTCATCGGGCCGCAACCTACCTGCGAATACAAGTCACTCATTTCGTCACTTGTCAAGGCATCAAATAAAAACTCGAAATAAATATTTTCCAAGGTCCATGCTAAACTAAACTCACCCTCGCATACTCCATTCCTTCATTTCGTTATATGCCACCATAATGTCAAGTGTAAAAAGGGTCTAATACAAGAAGAAAGTGCTTAAAAATAAGATATACGTAATAGAGGTTACATAAAAAATGAACGTCAGACGTATTCGGATAAACAATTATATGTCAAGTAATTCACTAGTCAAAATTATAAATAGCGAGAACCAATTTCTTGATAAACAATCGAAGACCGCTACTTTATTTTATTACTTAATAAATTTGATAGTCTTCAAATTTAACTCAAATATATTTTCTAAGTACAACTAGAAAATAAATTAATTATATACATAATTTTGACAACATCATTTTAATAACTTTTACAAACTAAAGTTTAGTTTTATTGCAATTATAAAAACAATTGAACTACTTTAAGTAAGTGATGCTTAAAACAATGAACTAAAACATTGCCCTCCTTATCTAGGTCGCGTGTCGGTGCCGCTTCACAACAATCACTAATCCCACTTTTGGATTGCACATTTGCTAAGGTGAGTCTCATAGCCCTCTTTTACTTGATAAACTGTTTTATACATTTTGGGGTGAGAAATATGCAAAACCTTTTATGGACCTAAACTATTTCATGGTTACTATTACATGGTTTAGCCTAAGCCCTTATGTCCCTAGAGAATGCCCTTTTTCATGAACCGTTAATTCCCCATTGGGAAACGCGAATGTTATAAATAGATCTATTGAGGGTGACTCCTCCGTTCGGTTGGCCATGCTTAGGCCAAGGCGAAACGTATACCATGTCGGAATCAAGTGTTGAGGGACAAAACACTCGCTATGGGTCCCTATATTGTATGATATCTTTTAGCATACAGAAACTGTCGTAGTATCGGTTGCATGAGCTTAGAGCTAACGTAATAGACATTCATTCATATATCAATATATTCGTTGTAATGATCATATGACTTTGCTTATGGTCCAAAACTTACTATTTTAATCTAAACCTATAAACTCACCAGCTTTTAGCTGACCTTTATAGCATATTTTCTCAGGTGCTTAGTTGTGATCATGGATGCAAGGCAAGAGGCGGGTAAATGGTCGTAGTAGTATCTAAAAGAAGTATTTTTACACAAACTGATGTTTTTAAATTGGGACCACTGAAATTATGGGATGTGCCCATTTATCTAAACAATGTTGTAAGATAATGTTTTAAAACTATTTTATGGAAATTAAACGGAGTTTGTATTCCGTTCTTTATTACTTGTGTTGTGATTCACCAATTTCGTAACGCTCCCAATAACACGTATGCTTCCGCTAAACAAATTTGGGGGTGTTACAGATTGGCATCAGAGCCAAGGTTATAGAGAACTAGGTACATGTAAATCCTAAACTATAACTACTTTTTACAAAAATATCATACTACGACCGTCAGTTGCCGCTTGCCTTACTTACCATACTACTTAGAATTCATTTAAATAGGATTGCATGTTTTATTTCCTATTCACTAGTACACTATTTCAGATTCATCATGAGTATATTTTTCTACATACTTACACATATGCACCGTCTTGTCACAGACCATGCCTTCACCAGCCTTCCCTCACGATGTTCAGGAGGACATCCTACTTGCTCACTCACCTACCATCCATCAGCTTGCACACTTGGCCACAGATCCGTACATTCAGGCCACTCTAGCAACTCGGCCATCATTGCACCTACTCCATCTATACCTACCCTTACCACCACTCCATCAGCTTTGTTGACACGCAGGCAAAACCCCGCATGATTGTGAGAGTACCTGGATACAGAGAGCGGTATTCATTCATGCCTGCACTAGCCTCTCAGATGACTCGCGCTGCTTACATGGGTCCTTCCACTACTTCAGAGTCACTGACACCATCATCCACTGAGTCACCACCTCACCAGCGACTCAAGAGAGCTACTGATTCCTACTCAGAGGAAGACCCGGAAGAAGATCCGGAAGAGGATCCTGAGGAGGAGTTACCAGAGCATATGCCAATTGAGAGTATTCCTGGACATGTTAGCACAGTAGCAGATATGAGTGCACAGGGTCTGGAGATTGTCCAGAGTATTCAGGAGTTAGGACAGAGCTCCAGGATGGCTCAGAGATTGAGCGATGACATGGAAATTGATGCACCATTTGGGTTACGACAGAGGGCTGCTTTCCTCCGTAGCCAGGAGGAAAGTGATGAGGTTGCTTGGAGAGATATTGGTTGTGTGGTCAGTTCTGTACCACATATCGCGAGCCCGAGCTACAGTCCATCATCACCTTCATTCATACCATCTGCATCGACATGGGCGCCTTGCTCACACCACTAGACGCCGAGACTATTGAGGTAGCTGCACCGGTTGAGGCACGCCATCCTATCGGATCTCCAGATGATGAGGAGCTGACCCTCATAGAGAGAGTGCTTATTCAGTTAGATTCTCATGAGACCTTGCTAGGGTCCATACTGACAGTTGGAGAGAGTCGATCCAGACTTTGCAGTGCTTGCGAAAGCAGCGTGTTGAGGGTTTAGACCGCGTCACTGATGTGTTGTTTGAGAGTATGAAGCTAGAGAGGCAGGAGAGGATTCGGTTGGGTTACAGTGTTTGAGGCTCGGGTTGAGGATGTTAGAGAGTTGGATAGCAGGGACACGCCTTGGCAGGTCAAGCCCGATGCACGGCCGACTTGAGGAGCTAGAGCGCATCCAGTGGATGGCTAGAGATACTGCCAGAGAGGAGTGGCAGAGGACCACAGGTTTGGAGTCCATGCTGGCCTCTCGATGAGGCGATCGCTAGTTTGGAGGATACGCAGCGAGAGTTAATTGCTACCATTGAGCGACTACGTACCGAGCGTGGACATCCTTAGATCTTATTGCATGATGTATCATACTAAACTGAATTATAACAGTTAGTGTTAGTTATTACTCTTGTACTTCAGTTGTATTTCTGTTGTACTTCCATTGTATTTCAGTTGTATTCCATCTAGTATCTCATCATGTACTTTAGGAACCTTGTAACCGAAGTTCTATCTATGTCAAACTTATTTTCCTATCCAATTGTCTTTTCTTTCATAGATTGCTCATATGATCTATCTGCGATATTTACACAATTACTTAACACTTACCTTGTTTAAAAGGTTCTATATCTCATCACCTTTCTTACTGCCAAAATGCCGCCAAAACGAAGATCAAACCGTACCAACCATGGTGGAGCTTCCAATGCTCCTATTCCAGCGAGAGTTACTCGCAACCAAGCTGCAAACACTGCTATTCCAAACAAAGTCACATGAGATCAGACCGCTGAAGTCACTACTCCTGCTAGAGCTACTCCAATTCAACCCACCATGAATCAAGCCATGATAGATCAACTAGTCAATGAGCGAGTGAACGCCGCTTTAGCTGTGGCAAACCACTCGTCTACTAATGTTGGAACTTCGAGACCACCCACCCACAGCCGCACTTGTACTTATCAGGATTTTCGTAAGACCATGACTGGAGGCTTTAGTGGAACCGAAGGAGCTGTCGGTCTGACTAGATGGATCGAGAAGCTCGAGACTGTTCAAGCTGCAATTGTGAAGAAGAGGCTAAGGTTAGTACGCATCATTCACTTTCACTAATCTTTGCCTTGACCTGGTGGAACAATTTTCTGAAATCTGCTAGTATCGATGTTGCCTACGCCATGCCATGGGAGAGATTCAAGGAGATGGTACTTCAAAAGTACTGTCCTCGTAATGAGATCAAGAAACTCGAGCATGAGTTTTGGAACCTCAAAGTTCAAGGCACCAATATTGCTGCTTATAACCAGCGTTTTCAAGAACTAGCCTTGTTGTGCACTGAAATGGTTCAAACTGAGACCCGATTGTTGGAGAGGTACATCGGAGGACTGCCCCAATCTATCAAGGGAAATGTCACCACTTCTAAGGCTGCTGATCTTCACGAAACCATCGAAGTAGCCAACAAACTCATGGACTAAGTGATTGAGGATTCCATGGACAAAGTGGTTGACAATAAGAGGAAATGGGATGACCACTCCTGAAGCTACAACAACAATGGGTACCATGGCAACAACAGTGAAACAACAGCAACAATCAAAACAAAAGGCAAAATGTTGCTAGAGCATATGCAGCTGGGATTGAAGAAAGGAAACCGTACGCAGGGACTTCACCACTGTGTAACCGATGCACACTGCATCACAAAGGACAGTTTGACCAAGTCAGAATGTGCGTCAGAAAATCGGACACTTGACCAAAACTGCAGGTCCAAGTCATTAGTGACGGTTCAAACAAAGACCGCTCATGACCCAAAAGTCGCTATAACTTGCTTTGGTTGTGGTAAGAAAGGGCATTATAAGAATGAATGCCGAAAGACCAGGAACCAAGGCAATGGAGGAAATCAAGGAAACCAAGGAAATCCAGGAAGCCATGGAAATGGCAGGGTTTAGGGAAATGTTGGACAGCCAAGTAATCAGGGAAATAGCGAAGGAGCTCGTGGAAGAGTCTATGCTGTGACCAAAGTGGAAGCTCAGGAAGACTCGAATGTCGTGACGGGTACGTTCCTTATAAATAACCGCTATGCATCCATATTGTTTGATACGAGAGCCGATAGGAGTTTTGTTTCTAATGCATTTAGTCCACTACTCGATATTGCCCCAACTGCATTAGGAAATGCGCAAATGTGGAACTAGCTAACGGTAACATAGAAAGAGTAGATACCATCATAAGAGGTTGCACCCTGAATCTGTTAAACCACCCATTCAATATCAACTTGATACCAGTAGAATTGGGTAGTTTCGACGTCATCATCGGGATGGATTGGTTATCAAAATACCATGCTGCCATCATTTGTGATGAAAAGCTTGTCCAAGTACCCTATGGAGATGATGTCCTAACTATAGAAGGAGACAGAAGTGATAGGAGAAACGCCTCAAGACTGCATGTCATTTCTTGTACCAAGATGTTGAGGTGTATCGAGGAAGGATGTCACATCTTCCTAGCACAAGTCACCGGAAAGGACGAAAAGAAAGGAAGAAAACGCCTGGAAGACGTACCAATAGTGAGAGAATTTCCCGAGGTCTTTCCTGAAGACTTGCGAGGACTCCCGCCGACCCGACAGGTTGAATTTCAGATCGATTTAGTGCCTGGTGCCGCACCAGTGGCAAGAGCACCTAATTGATTAGCTCCAATGGAACTCCAGGAGTTATCAAACCAGTTGTCGGAACTTGCGGAAAAAGGTTTCATTAGGCCGAGCTCATCACCATGGGGAGCACCAGTCCTGTTCGTCAAGAAGAAGACATTCCCAAAACCGACTTAAGGTCCGGATACCATCAACTAAGAGTTCGGGAAGAAGGCATTCCCAAAACCGCCTTCAGAACTCGTTATGGACATTACGAGTTTCAAGTCATGCCTTTTGGGTTAACCAATGCGCCAGCTGTGTTCATGGACCTCATGAACCAAGTGTGTAAACCCTACCTGGATAAATTTGTGATCGTATTCATTGACGACATCCTAATTTATTCCAAGAGTGTGAAAGAACACGAGGAGCATCTTAGATTGATCTTGGAATTGTTGAAGAAGGAAGAACTGTATGCAAAGTTCTCGAAGTGTGAGTTTTGGATATCGACTGTACAATTCCTAGGTCATGTAATCGCAGACCGTGGTATTCATGTAGATCCCACTAAGATCGAGTCAATAAAGGATTGGGCGACACCCACAACCCCTACTGAAATTCGCCAATTCTTAGGACTCGCTGGGTACTACAGAAGATTCATTGAAGGTTTCTCAAAGATTGCCAAATCTTTAACCAAGCTAACCCAGAAAAACACCAAGTTTGACTGGGGAGAAAAAGAAGAAGAAGCTTTTCAACTCCTTAAAGAAAAGTTGTGTAGTGCACCTATTCTGGCCTTACCTGAAGGTAGTGAAGACTTTTTTGTTTATTGCGACGCTTCACATAAGGGGCTAGGAGTGGTGTTAATGCAAAGAGAGAAGGTGGTAGCATACGCCTCTCACCAGTTGAAGACTCACTAGAAGAATTACACAACGCACGACCTGGAGTTAGGATCAGTTATGTTCGCACTCAGAATTTGGAGACATTATTTATATGACACGAAGTGTGTCGTATACACTGATCACAAAAGCCTACAACACATTTTAGATCAGAAAGAACTGAATATGAGACAACGCCGATGGTTGGAGTTGCTCAGTGATTACGACTGCGAGATTCGTTACCACCCGGGTAAAGCGAATGTAGTTGCTGATGCTCTGAGTAGAAAAGAGCGACCAAAACCCCTTAGAGTCAGATCTTTGGGTATGACAATTAATTCACCTCTTCCATCCAAGATTCTGGAGGCACAATCAGAAGCACTCAAGGAAGAAAATCGTCCGAATGAGAACCTTTATGGAATGCCAGAAAGTGAAAATGGATTCGTAAAAAGGTCGGATGGAATCTTGTGTTTCAAGGAGCGAAGTTGGATTCCACTTTACGGAGGAATTAGCGATATCATTATGCACGAATCTCATAAATCTAAATACTCCATCCACCCGAGATCCGACAAGATGTATCTCGACCTGATGAAATTGTACTGATGGCCAAACATGAAAGCCGACATTGCAACATATGTCAGCCAATGTTTAACATGTTCAAAAGTCAAAGTCAAACATCAGAGACCCTCAGGTCTACTAGTACAACCCAAAATTCCCGAATGGAGATGGGAACGTATAACAATGGAATTTATCACTAAACTACCTAAAACCTCTAAAGGCTACGACACTATTTGGGTAATAGTTGATCGTCTCACCAAGTCAGCACATTTTCTACCGATGAAAGAAAGTGACGGGATGGACAAACTTGCACAACTATACCTGAAGGAAATCATCGCGCATCATGGTGTACCAATCTCCATCATCTCAGACAGAGATAGCCGTTTCACCTCAAATTTCTGGAAATCGCTTCAAGATGCTTTAGGATCTAACCTCGTTTTGAGCACCGCTTACCATCCTCAGACTGATGGACAAAGCGAGAGAACTATTCAAACACTGGAGGATATGCTAAGAGCATGTGTGATAGATTTTGGAAATGGCTGGGATAAGCACTTGCCATTAGCCGAATTTTCTTACAACAATAGCTATCACACAAGTATCAAAGCCGCACCATATGAAGCACTCGATGGTCGGAAGTGTAGATCACCTGTGTGTTAGGCCGAAGTTGGAGAAAGTCAACTTACTGGTCCGGAGTTAATTCGAGAAACTACTGAGAAGATTGTACAAATCAAAACCGACCGCAGCTTCGTGACCGTCAAAAGAGTTACGCGGATAAAAGAAGGAAACCACTTGAGTTTCAAGTGGGAGATAAAGTTATGCTCAAAGTTGCGCCATGGAAGGGCGTAATCCGTTTCGGAAAACGTGGAAAGTTAAATCCTCTTTACATTGGACCTTTCAAAATTCTCGCAAGAATCGGACCGGTAGCATACCGACTCGAATTACCACAAGAACTCAGCTCTATGCACAACGTGTTTCACGTATGCAACTTGAAGAAATGTCTTTCTGACGAAACTCTTGCTATCCCCTTGGAAGAAATCCAAGTTGACGAAAGATTGAATTTTGTCGAGGAACCCATTGAAATTATGGATAGGGAGATCAAACGGCTTAAGCAAAGCCGCATCCTGATTGTCAAAGTCCGTTGGAACTCTCAAAGAGGTCCTGAATACACGTGGGAGCGTGAAGACCAATTCAAGCGTAAATACCCACACATTTTCTCTACTTCAGCAAGTAATCCTAACTGAAAACCGAGGACGGTTTTCTCTTCTAAGGTGGGGAGGATGTGACACACAGTAAATTTTCACTAAAATTTAACTAATAATTAGTAATTTATTATTACTAAGCATAAGTTATTAAGCATGCATAAACTTTGCCTGCTCATTTGAGTAGATAACTCGCATACAGTAGATGACTCCATCACTTTTGCATTCATATCATTTTATGAATATTTTATTTTGTCTTATGACTAAATTGTAAGACGAGAGGTTATCTCGTTTCCCCCAGTGACCGACACTACACGCGTACCGACACTATGATAAGGGCGTGATAAAACAAATGACAAACTTCCGTAATGAAAAATATTACAAAGATAATAATATCTCCGATGCGTATCTATAAGATACTACGTTATAAAAATTATCAAACAATGATACTTTGGTCACAATATAATTTCGCGGGACACAAAAATAATTAATACACTTGCACTTAAACAATAACTCTTGTAAGACTCAAACACAATTTATACATAAGTAAACACAAGTACATACATGTACACAAATAAACATAAGTGTAATATACATATACACACACATTTATATTTCCTTTATAAATAAAAACCTTTTATTAAAAATTGAGATAATACACCCTTGGTCTTCTCTTCCCACACACGACAAAGGAAACACAAAAGCAGATAAAGAAGATATCAATCTTCATCTTCAACCTCTACCTCTGCACCTCCCTAGTAGGCCGAATCTCCCAAAGAGGAAAACCCAACATGTTTCTCCCATCATCTTCTCTTCTCTCTTACCAAAACCATGTAAGTTTTTGTCTCTCAAACCACTCCTTGAAGGCGCCGGCTATGACTCGAATAAGTTCAAGAAGAGTCAAGACAAAGCCACCCAAGAGAAACATATCTCCACACCAATCTATCTTGAGCCACAATCCAAGATTCGCCTAGATTTTGGAAGTTAACTAAATTCGGCTTCAAACCAAAACACCAAGAAGAGAAAGATAGTCAAGCTCCTTCCCAAGATACTTCTTTTATCTCTAGTAGAGATGCAAACGCCCCAACTTAGTTTCCTCATCAATTTTACCAAAAACTAGGGTTTGTGAAACTTAGGGTTTTTAAAAATTGATTTGGGGGTTTTGCAATTGGGAGTGTTTTGGAGCTAAATCAAGAGTCGTTTGGTCCGAAACCACGAAGCCATTTTCGTTCCTCACGCATCATCTCTCGAGTTGAGGTTATGAATCCTTTCTTGTTGTAATGTCTTGTACGTTATTCTTGTAATGTTAAGTTTAGTATCTTGTATCAAACATTCGTTACACACTTGGTCATGTTAATAACATTCTTTCTTGGTTGCTATGTTAAAAATTTAATTTGGTCACTCACTTTGTTGAGTTTTCTGTCGAGATGCATGAAACAAGAAAAACTAGAAGTTGAGTTTTTGGTATTGTTTTGCTAACCTTGGTTCCTGTCGAGTCGTATAAACCAAGAAAATAGAGAAGTCAAGTTTATATAAACTAAATGAAATGACTAGGGACCATGTGTCTTTGATACTATAATCTTGGTATGTGACCATGAACTTGAGTTGTCGTATATAAATGGGCCCGTTTGGTTTTACTGTCGAGATAGAAGAAACAAGAAAGACTAGATAAGTCAAGTTTTGTAAAAATCTATAAAAAAATGCTAGGTCTAAAGGCAGGAAACTAATAATAGTTTCGACATGATGCCTAAGTGCTTAACTTTGATATAAACTTTGGTAGCTAGTGTCAGGTTTCGGCTGTACACTTAACCGAGTTAAACACATCATCCTTTGTAAGCATGATGGGTTTTACCTCGGCTGAGAACCCCCTCGGGTACTTGAGTATTTTCGACATTCCATGTCTCGTCATTTTTTTCATGTAGGGGTACATTCTAAGCTAAAAAGTCACCTCTTTGCCATTTCATGTTGCATCGAAATTTACTGATAAATTTGCTACTTGATTCGAATGAAAAATCACTTCAAGGCTCGTGGTATCCACATTCGACTCTTATGATGTTCACTTGAGTTGATAGTGAAGTATTGGGTCTCGATAGATGGTATAAACCTATGTTTAGAAGTGTGATGAATAAAAATTGTCATTCTTCCTTTAGTGTTAAGTGTTGTTCTATGCTACTAGAAACTCGTTAAAATACTTGAAGTTCTTTTCGGATGAAATCCGCGTAGACCAGGCTAAGTCGATACAGGTCCTATGCTAAAGGCTCACCATATCGCACCCTTGTTCTAGTTGAAGAAAGTGTATGATAGTCATCAAGACACCTTTCATGCTATATTTCTAACTAGGAGCCTTGTGTCGAAATCATTGTATCGGCCTAAGAATGGAACCGAGTTGAGTAGTACTCAATTTCCTCAGTTTCGTCACTCCTTGCTCGTACTTTCAGTAAATGGTTTAGCCAAGTCTCGCTGGAAACAAGTCTCAACCATAACCATTTCTTCCCTTCATGAAAACAGTTAGCTAGTAAGTGGAAATGGGCCACAGCCCATGTTTTAAACTTATAAAAGAAACTTGGATAGTCAATGGGCCTAAGCCCAACCTCCTGCGCATGTCATCGGGCCGCAGCCCACCTGCGAATACAAGTCACTCATTTCGTCACTTGTCAAGGCATCAAATAAAAACTCGAAATAAATATTTTCCAAGGTCCATGTTAAACTAAACTCGCCCTCGCATACTCCATTCCTTCATTTCGTTATATGCACCATAATGTCAAGTGTAAAAAGGGTCTAACACAAGAAGAAAGTGCTTAAAAATAAGATATACGTAATAGAGGTTACATAAAAAATGAACGTCAGACGTACTCGGATAAACAATTATATGTCAAGTAATTCACTAGTCAAAATTATAAATAGCGAGAACCAATTTCTTGATAAACAATCGAAGACTGCTACTTTATTTTATCACTTAATAAATTTGATATTCTTCAAATTTAACTCAAATATATTTTCTAAGTACAACTAGAAAATAAATTAATTATATACATAATTTTGACAACACCATTTGTGTCAACTTAAGCAAGTATATATACATCTATATACTTACTAGTGGAACATTGTAATTATTTTTTTTTATCAAAATTTGGATATTAAAACCATATTAATGTCAATGTGAAAAGTATATAAACACTCATATAGTTACTAGTAAAATCATTTTAATAACTTTTACAAACTAAAGTTTAGTTTTATTGCAATTATAAAAACAATTGAACTAGTTTAAGTAAGTGATACTTAAAACAATGAACTAAAACATTGCCCTCCGTATCTAGGTTGCGTGTCGGTGCCGCTTCACAACAATCACTAATCCCACTTTTGGATTGCACATTTGCTAAGGTGAGTCTCATAGCCCCTCTTTTACTTGATAAACTGTTTTATACATTTTCGGGTGAGAAATATGCAAAACCTTTTATGGACCTAAACTATTGCATGGTTACTATTACGTGGTTTAGCCTAAGCCCTTATGTCCCTAGAGAATGCTCTTTTTCATGAACCGTCAATTCCCCATTGGGAAACGCGAATTTTATAAATAGATCTATTGATGGTGACTCCTCCGTTCGGTTGGCCATGCTTAGGCCAAGGCGAAACGTATACCATGTCAGAATCGAGTGTTGAGGGACAAAACACTCGCTATGGGCCCCTATATTGTATGATATCTTTTAGAATACAGAAACTGTCGTAGTATCGGTTGCATGAACTTAGAGCTAACATAATAGACATTCATCCATATATCATTATATTCGTTGTAATGATCATATGACTTTGCTTATGGTCCAAAACTTACTATTTTAATCTAAACCTATGAACTCACCAGCTTTTAGCTGACCTTTATAGCATATTTTCTCAGGTGCTTAGTTTTGATCATGGATGCAAGGCAAGAGGCGGGTAAATGGTCGTAGTAGTATCTAAAAGAAGTGTTTTTACACAAACTGATGTTTTTAAATTGGGACCATTGAAATTATGGGATGTGCCCATTTATCTAAACAATGTTGTAAGATAATGTTTTAAAACTATTTTATGGAAATTAAACGGAGTATGTATTCCGTTCTTTATTACTTGTGTTGTGATTCACCAATTTCGTAATGCTCCCAATAACACGTATGCTTCCGCTAAACAAATTTGGGGGTGTTACATATAATCCTTCATCTTTGCCTATTGTAATTTACACTTTGGGTAAACCTTGTTACTTTTATATTTCAATATGTTTGTTATTGATATGATTGTTGAGAATTTGTGTTTGATTAAAATAACAATGAATGATCTTTGTGTGCTTGTTCTTATATTGCTTTTCTTAGTGGTTTGATCTGTGACAATCATAACCACGACTTTGTTACTTGCTTAAACAAATAAACGACACTTGTGGTGCAACCAAGTCTCTTGGGACGACCTTGATTTACCATATACTATACTACAACTTGACTAGGGTATACTTTCCCGAATGTGTTCCTAGTTAACTGGTAATTCTTGTTATAAATTTAAAACCCCAATGGAACCCATCAACATCTGAGATGGTCAGGAAAAAACACACTATTAACATGACTAAATGTATTTCTAAAACTACATGCCAATCATATAATGGTGCTAATCAGATGGCTCATTTTATCACGGACCAATAAACTTATAACATCCAGATTTTGACATAGACAACAGACCAGGCCGATCCGAGAAATCAGATCGAATGTATTTCGGTCTGGTTCTTTTTTCACGTTTTTCATCATTTTTGGTCCTCGAATCGGTTCACTCTTACGCATAACCGGACATTATGCTTTCTTGAACCGGACCAGACCGAAATGGACATGGACCGCACATTCAGTCCGTTTCTCGGTCCAGTTCGGGTTTGGTCAGTCCGGTCCAGTTTTCAGGCCGTACTCAACCCTAGATTTCGAACCATGCTCAAGCCTATATTTAAGCATACATTTAGTCATGTACTACGCCGCAAAATTCAATGAGTGTCCCAAAAAACACCTTAGTTTCGTCCGTACATTTAGTCATAACTATTGTTTAAATTTAGGTATACAGTTAGTCTGGCTCAATGAGTCAAAGCCAAAACATGAAGGTGGAATATGTAAAATAAACAAACAAGTAGACATAACTACACAAGTACATATAATAAAGAGGAGTGCTACAGCAACAAAAGATTCACAAAAAAAGATCCACAAAAGGGATTTGTTATATGTTGATTTGTATGTTTAGATATACTTTATCTCTCTTCTATTTGCCACACCAATCAACACATAAACAATTCCTTTTGTGGATTTCTTTTTGTGAATTTTGTGGTTATAGCATTCCTCTATAATAAAAGTACATGACACATCAATTTTCACCATCATGGACAAACTCCTTGAACCTCTCCTCCTAGAAATCCTAACTCGACTCAGCAAACGTAACTCGATTCCAAGTCAGTTCAAAAACTTTAAAATCACAATTCCCACATCTTAAATCAATCAATCTCCAATGCACATTAACCCGGTTCCTCAAAACACGCTCAGTTAATACTCCATCTTTCAAAACAGTTTTCTTGAACATGGTATCAAACTTGAATGTCACTGAGTCGATACGTATCGGTATCGATAAGGCTCTTAGAGATGTGGACAATTTGAATGTGGGTGATGATGATTTGTGTTTTTGTGATGTGGGGTTAGTGGTTGAGGAGGGTTTATGGAGAATTGAGGAAGCTTTCGATGTCAGGTTATCGGATAATAGATCGCTTGTGTTGTAGCTTATTTCGGAACATTGTAGGAGTTGATTATTGATTTATTTAATGTTTAGTGATGTTGTTTATGTGTTGTAGATTTAGGTTATGTTTGGCGTGAGGCTTATAGGTGCTTGAGCTTTTAAAATAAGCTAGCTTATAAAATAAGGTTTGTCGCACAACTTAATGGAAGCTTTTACAAGTCATATGCCTCCATAAGCCCAAGCCAGTTGAAATGGGCTTATGGGCTTACAGGGACTTATAATTAGTCAAATTACTTAAATACTCTTCATAATAGCGTGGATTATCACGTATAATTTGGAAATATATTTTGATGTATTTTTATCCGATTTTACATTAATAAGCTTAACTGAACTCACTGTGTATACATGTTACATTAAATAGAAATAAAAATTATATAATTTTAACCAAAAGCCTTTGGTCTACTGTTATATGACTATGTGAGTAGATCATCAACCTCTTGTGGGTTCAAGTTGCGTTAAAGATATTGTTAGGTATTAAAAGGTTTGGTAATATAGTTATAGCCAATGTTTTACAAACCAGTTTTTTAATTGACCCGACTGAGCCATCGAGTCAAAGTTCGACCGATTTAACCGGGTTTTTGGTTCAAAACCACTTTTCGGTCACCCGACCGGGTCAACTCAGGTTTTAAAACAGTGGTTGTAGCTGTAATTACACGATATAAAACTAAAAAAGAAGATATGTACTTATCAAAATGGAAAATTCAGTAGATGAATAATAAAGTTAGTACTTCTAAACTAATCATTGTTTAAAATACTTAATATCACATAAATAAAAAGTAATAAATCATCCAAAAGTACATAAAAATCATAAAGGAAAACATAACACGCATGTTAAGAGAGGTAATAAAAGAATTTAAGATATGAGGTCATTTTCTATTGAATAAATAGCGTGCGACTGTTTCAAAAAAATGAAGAACACAAATTCTACACTAAATTAGTCGTTTATAATGATCAAATAAATTTCTTAAATATAAATCATATTTAAATACCAATAAAGTAAAAAGTGGTTATTAAAAGTATGTGTGATATTACACCAATTACAAAATATGTAATTTATTAATAATTTATTACTATATGTATATTTGAAAACATAAGTATGTAACCAGTATACAACATTGTAAAATATGAAGTTACTTTAGTAATATTGTAGCTTAAGGACTAGCTCCCTTAGCATTTGCGTTTTGTGCTAATCCACGTAGATAAATCATAATTAAAACTAAAAGTTAATTAGCATTAAAAATCATAAGAAAAACTGAGTAGCAATTAACATACAAACTCATAACGTACTTGACATTCGTTTATGAAATAAAATGTAACAACTCACAAATTGAATGAGAAATTAATGCATACCCGTCTATAAATATATCCCGCATGCAAGAATAAAGTCTCCACCACCATCATCTATCTTCACATAGTATAGCCACATTCCTCAAGGCGTGAAGGCTATCACCATAACTAGCTTCTGCACGGTCATCCCCACTAACTTCCTATCGCCCCCGGCCTCGGTGTATGCATGTATGCTCTTTGACACATATAACTCCAACATCTTTTTTGATTCACAGGAAGACCTAGGACTCTAAGTTATCAGGTGAACAAAATTCTGTTTACTAGTGTAAAGGAATACAAATGAACAGAAAGGTATGATTTCATTAAAACTAGTAAAAAGTTAAAAAGAAATGTATTTATTTTGTTATGTTAGTGAACTAACAAAACAAGACATGCATGTATGTAACACAAAAAATAAGGGCACGGTTCATTTCGAAGAAACAGGAATTATTATCAAAAAATTATACAAGGCGGCAAACATACATCGAGTTCTCGGAAGCCCCCTAGGTCCGCCCTGTATATTGGTAAGGTTGGTTTGTATATCTTGGATTGGGTTTGAAGAATTAATATGGAGTAGCTTATATGAAAATTTTGACAGTTTGTGTAATGCCTAAAATGGTGGATGGTGGATTCCAAACAAACCTATGAAAAAACCATCGAGCCTTCTAAACTCCTCTTGCCTATCCTTTTAAGATTTTTGAATGTGTTGATTCCTTTCACTAAACTTGATGTCCCATCTACGTTTTATGAAAGAAAGAAAAAAGTTTTTTTCTTTTTAAAAATACACATAAAAACCCTTTTTTCCACATGGTCAATCGAACACTAATTTTCCACTGTTTACTCCCCTTGTTCCCAAATGTCCACAAACTAAAAATAGACAATTTAAGATGTGTAATTAATGCTTTTATTAATAGATAGAATATATCATTTATATGCTCATATATAAACATTAACAACTTGCACAATGTCTTCAAGCGCTTTATCTATGCTGATACACACAGTTGCGATCTCTCTCAAATAATTTTGGCGAAAACTTACTTGAAAGGTGTAAGAACTTGTGATGAATGTGCCACTGACCCTGAATTAAGGCACCATTTCTTGGTGCATTTTAGACTGATGGATCGAAGGTCTAGATATACGTCTCAAATGTTTTTGAAGTTAGTCTCAAATGTTAGTCTCACTTTAAAAACATTTGAGACCGTATATCCAGAACTTTGATCCATTAGTCTTACAATGCACCTTGAAGTGGTGCCTTAATTTAGTGTCAAAAGCATATTTCTCACAAGGTCTTAAATCTTTTAAGTTAGTTTTCGCCGAAATAATGATTTAAGAAAGATTGAATATGTGCGTATCAGTGTAGATAAAGTGCTAAGACATTGTACAATTTATCAATGTTTAGATGTGGGAATATAAATGACATATTCTATCAACCAATAAAAACATTAATTACACGTCTTAAATTGTTTATTTTTAGTTTGTGGACATTAAATTGGGAACAAGGAGAGCAAATAGTGGAAAATTAGTGTTTGATTGACCATATGAAAAAAGATATTTTATGTGTAATCTTAAAAAGGAAAAAAAAAGATTGTTATTTATAAAAATGGGACATCAACTTTAGTAAAAGGAATTAACACGTTCAAGCTAGAATCATAAGAGGGGACTTAAGAGGAGTTTAGGGGGTTTGATGGTTTTTCTACATATTAGTTTTAATATTTTCTTTATGGTAAGACTTAAAAAAGAGCATATTTTTATACTTAAGTTTGTGTTTTTGTAATTATATTATTTTTAACCAATTGAGGAATAAGGAGCCAATGAATTAATCAATGAAAGAATAAAATCATCGGTAACGTTTGACAATGTAAGTGAAAGGAATTTCAATTAGTTATCTATTTAATCTTGCTGTATTTTTGTTTAATAGGCTAAAATACTCTTATAATCTAAAAAGGAGATCATGTGTGAGAATAATATGTCAAAGAATGAGTTATTTGAATGGATGAATGAAGAAGTGGATACCATGGTAAATATTCAAGTTTTAAAATGAAACCTACAAAATCTTTATGTAAAGGAGCTTCAGCTCACCACATCAACAACATAGCTCAGCAGAATCAGAACATAACTTAGCAGAATCAACAGACAGCTCAGCAGAATCAGCAGACAAAGTCTACTAAGCCAACAAAGCTAAAGCTTCATCAGAAGGCTCAAGTATAATGTGGAATCATGTAATAAGTCAATGTATATATGTAGTAGTAGTAGTGCTAATGCCTTAGAATCAGTAGTAGTACTGTACAAGTAGCAGTTGTTTAGTTTGACTTTTGTTATTTGACTTCTTGCTCTATAAATGGAGCATTGTAAACTTCATTTCAATCTAATGAGAAATAACAACATTTCCCGCCATATGGCATAAACTCTCTTATTCTTCAAACTTCAATATGGTATCAGAGCAAATGATCATGCTCAACCACCAACCACCATCCAACTTCATCATCTCCAACTAACTCCATCATCTCTAACAAACTCCGACCACCGTAACAACCCAGAACCACCACAACAACCACCACTCATCATCTTTTACTTCACTAAATCCAATCAAATTTCCATCTTATATTCTAATCAACACCAGTAACATTCTTATCATCATCAACCATCACAATATCATCATTTAATCAACAATTCAGTCAAATTTTTTTCAAATCTCATAATGGCGGGAACCACAACAAACACCACCACAACTGCATCAACTGCAACAACCACCACAATTACTGATGTTGAAATCACACCAAATCATCCACTGTTTCTACACCAAACAGATCATCCAGGACTCATCTTCATTTCCAAGAAACTCACTGGATCAGATAACTACAGTTCCTGGAGAAGATCAATCACAATAGCACTCAATGCCAAGAACAAGATGAAAATCATCACAGGAGAGTATCCAGAACCATCAATGGAATCTGATCTCAAAGCAATTTGGGAAAGAAACAATGATATGTTGATTTCTTGGATCTTTAACACAGTAAGTGAACAGATAAGCAACAACTTGAATTTTATCAACTCTGTGTCAAAGTTATGGAATGAATTTCAAGAACATTATGCTCAAATTGATGGTCATAGAATCTTCCAATTGACAAATCACATGGTTCAGTTAAAGCAAAAAGTTCAAGTGTTGAAGTGTACTATCACAAACTGAAAGGGTTATAGGATGAATATGATGCACTGGAGGCACCTTACATGTGTATTTGCAGTTGTAGTTGTGAAAATGGGAGAATTAATGGTGAAAGGGATCAAAGAAAGAGACTAATCCAATTTCTGATGGGGTTGGATGAAGGCTACTCAAATGTTAGGGGTCAAATTCTCTTGATGCAACTTCTTCCATCAGCAGCAAAAGCATATACCATGGTGAGGCAGGAAGAGAAGCAAAGAGAAGGAAATGTTCCCAAGTTAATGACTTCTACCATCCTCAATTCCTACACCAACAATGCAAGACCACAAACAAACTCTACTCCCAAATACAATACCTATGCTAATCCTAGACACTCATATCCAAATCCAAACTCAGACAGAAGAAACAACTTTCACCCAAACACTACCAATGGCACAGCCACAAGTTCAAACTCAGAAAGGAAAAGTACTTTTAAGAAAGGTGTTTATTGTGGAAACTGTGGCAAAGAAGGTCATCTACAAGAGGAATGCTACAAGATTGTGGGATATCCAATAGGTCATCCTCTTCATGGAAAATACCAACCATCACAGCCAACAAAATTCATCAATCAAAGGGTCACATGGACTGTCAACATGGTAACTGGACAAGAGGACACAAAACAACAACTTCATACTTCAAACACTCAAAAAGCACCACAGAACCATGTATCAGCAAGAATGGATCAACTGCAAAATCAACTCAATCAGGTGTTACTCATGCTTCAAAATAATCAAGGCAATCCTTTTCAAAGGTATCTTCTCTTCTACTAGTCTTAAAATTCCTAAATTTATTGCAACTCTCATTACTAATCTTAAAGATGCTTGGATAATTGATAGTGGTGCAACTGACCACATCTCAATCACTCTCACCTTAATGCACAATGTTCACACACTCACCACACCAGTACTTGTATCTCTTCCTGATGGCAAAACAATCAAAGTCACAACCTATGGATCAGTCACTCTCAATGCAAACATCGTACTCCATAATGTCTTCTACATTCCCACATTCACATACAACATCATCTCAGGGAGCAAACTACTACATGGGACATCCATCTCACTTACCTTAACTGCTTCATACTGTATTTTTCAGAACTAGAACAAGAGGATTGCACATGACACCCTCTGTGATGGTCTGTACTTCATCTCACCAGCACCTTCAACTCATACCAGCTCATCAACCATCCTTCACACCAACATCAATCCAGCTTTATGGAATTCCAGACTTGGATACTCCTCAACTACTGTACTTAAGAAAATAAAATCACTTTCATCATTGTTCAAATTTAATTCAAATTCAGTTTGTGATGTATGTCCTTTGGCAAAACAACATGCTTTACCTTTTCAAACAAGTACTTCATATGCAAACCATTTGTTTGATCTTATTCACATTGATGTTTGGGGTCCATATAAACATCCCACATTTAACAAATGCAAATATTTTCTCACCATAGTTGATGATCATTCAAGAGCAATTTGAACTTATTTAATGCCAAACAAAACCCACACCACTTCAAATATCAAAACATTCTGTGCTTATGTTCAAAATCATTTTCACACAACAATCAAAACAATCAGAAGTGATAATGGTACAAAATTTACCAATACTTCTCTCTCAGATTACTTTGAAACCAATGGAATTCTACACCAAACATCATGCCCCAACACACCTCAGCAGAATGCTAGAGTAGAGAGAAAACACAGACAATTACTTGAAATTGCAAGGGCAATAAAACATCAAGCTCATTTTCCAAACCACTTCTGGGGATATTGCATCCTTGCAGCCACCTATCTCATCAACAGATTACCTTCAAAGCCAATTCATCACAAATCACCATATGAACTCTTACATAACCAACCACCATCACTTGATCACCTCAAAGTTATTGGATGCAGAGCCTTTGTACATCATCATGGTCCAACAAACTTGATCCAAGATCCATTCCCACCATCCTAGTTGGCTATTCATTCACACAAAAAGGATATGTCTTATATGATACCAACACACATAAACTTATCACTAGCAGACATGTGCTCTTTGATGAAAATGAATTTCCCTTTGCTCACTCACCATCCAATATCACATACTCACCACCACCCATTTCATCTGATCAAACCAATCTCCCTGTCTTTCCTTCACCAATCATCAATGATACTGATCCATCCCCACTTACATCCACAACAAGCTCAGCAGTTTACACCCACACCAACAATCCACCAATCACTGATCCACCTTCATCAAACTCTACACACACAGATACACCATCTACCACATTACCTAATCCATTACCCACACCTAATACTACCACATCTTCTACTTCCACTGAAACTCATCCTATCACCACTCCTCAAGAACCACCACTACCACACAGAGTATCCACTAGAACCAAACAACCATCCATCAAACTAACAAACTATCAATGCACTCTTCCAAAGTCACTTATTCACAACATCACAAAACATCACTACACTCACTACATTAATTATACCAACATACATACACCATCCACTAGACATCTAATTCACAACATAAACACCACCACTGAACCACACAATTATTCACAAGCATCTAAAGATCCAAAGTGGGTAGAAGCAATGAAAAAGGAATTATAGGCTTTAGAAACAAACTCAACATGGGAAGTCACCACTCTACCACCAGGAAAGATACCAATTGGGAGTAAATGGGTATATAGAATCAAGTTCAAATCAGATGGTACCATAGACAAGCACAAGGCCAGGCTTGTTGCAAAAGGCTATACCCAAAAGGAAGGCATATATTACAAAGAGACTTTTGCTCCAGTTGCCAAAATGGTTTCAGTCAGAGCTCTTCTTGCAGTAGCTGTACACAAGAACTGGTTTATTGAGCAACTAGACATCAACAATGCCTTTCTCCATGGAGATCTACATGAGGAAGTCTACATGTCTCTTCCCCAAGGATACATCACTCCTACCTCACCAAACATGGTCTACAAACTCAAGAAATCCTTATATGGTCTCAAGCAGGAAAACAAATAATGGTTCACCAAGCTAACTATTTTCCTTCTATCCTTGGGCTTTCATCAAAGTTATGCAGATACTTCTCTCTTCACCCTCACCAAAGGTACCTCTTTCACTGCTTTACTTATCTATGTAGATGACATCATTCTCACTGGAAGTGACCATTCCTTGATCCAATCCATCAAACAACATCTCCACATCCAGTTTAGCATAAAAGATTTAGGTCCACTTCATTATTATCTGGGCATAGAGATTCTTCATAATTCAACAGGCCTTGTTATGTCTCAAAGGAAATATGCCTTGGATCTTCTACAATGTTCAGATGTTCTTCATCATAAACCTTCTACTATTCCATTGGACCCACTCAAGAATCTTAATCTCACATATGGAGAACCTCTTCCTGACCCACCTCTTTATAGGAAGGTGGTTGGCAAGCTTATCTATCTCACCATTACTAGACCTGATCTATCATTTGCAGCCCAAGCCCTCAGTCAATTCTCTCATTCTCTAAGGACTGCTCATATGGATGCTTTATATAAAGTTTTAAGATATATCAAACTTTGCCCTGGACAAGGTTTACATTTCCCAAGAACCAACAATCTTCAACTATCAGCTTATTGTGATAGTGACTGGGCATCTTGTCCCATCACTAGAAGATCAGTCACCCCCAGTCACAGGCTATGCTACATTTCTTGGTCCTTGTTTGATATCCTGGTCATCCAAGAAACAATTGGTGGTTTCCAGGTCATCTACAAAAGCTGAATACAGGGCCCTTGCAGATTGTACATGTGAACTTACCTAGCTTCAATGTCTTCAGTGATCTGCAAGTTCATACTCCTACTCCTATCCCTATCTTTTGTGACAATGAACCCACCATAGCATTGGCTTCCAATCCTGTACATCATGCCCGAACCAAACACATTGAGATTGACTGCCACTTTGTTAGAGATAAGATCAAGAATAATCAAGTTCTTCCTATGTTCATCTCTTCTAAACTCCAAGCTGCAGATGTGCTCACCAAAGGTTTACCTAAGGCTCTCCACTATACATGTTTATCCAAGTTTGGCATATGTGATACATACACATTGCCAACTTGTGGGGGGGGGGGGTAAAGGAGCTTCAGCTCACCACATCAACAACATAGCTCAGCAGAATCAGAACATAACTCAGCAGAATCAACAGATAGCTCAGCAGAATCAGCAGACAAAGTCTACTAAGCCAACAAAGCTAAAGCTTCATCAGAAGGCTCAAGTATAATGTGGAATCATGTAATAAGTCAATGTATATATGTAGTAGTAGTAGTGCTAATGCATTAGAATCAGTAGTAGTACTGTACAAGTAGCAGTTGACTTTTGTTATTTGACTTCTTGCTCTATAAATGGAGCATTGTAAACTTCATTTCAATCTAATGAGAAATAACAACATTTCCCGCCATATGGCATAAACTCTCTCATTCTCCAAACTTCTATATTATGGAAAAGCTTAAGTCCAAATTCCAATACCAAGCTGTAAATCCTAAAACAATTACATGTAGCCTTTCCATGATTACCAAATCTACGTCAGATTTCACAAGAACATCAATGTGTTTTTCAAATAAGCATACCTATTCCAAATAAATACACCACAAGAAATGGATCGGTAAGATTTTTTAAATTTCTAATTTGGGTTTTTTTAGATTGATTATACGCTGTTAACAATGATTATACAGTGTTTTGCCGTGTTCATGCAATATCAAATCGTTATTTCGCTTATTTGTTTCTATTTGTGTCGGTATGTAGTTTTAAGTAGGTTCAGTGTTTTATTTGTAAGTCTTGATTTTATTTCTTTCGGGTCCTTCTCTCATTTAATTACCTTATTTAATCGAGATGGGATGTCTTGTGTTTTTTCTTGGTTGTTTCGGGGTTTTAATAATATGTTGCTTTTCTAAAAAAATTACTATTATTTTATTATTTTTATTTTTATTTTTTATTTTTTTTATAAAACATCACATCATTAGAGAAATCATAGGATTTACAAGAAATTAGTAGGAAGCCGAGAAACTAATTGGGCCCCCACTCCTCTAGCAATAGCAAAGCTAATCCTACTAAAAATATGACCAGCAGCACGTGCGCCAATCTCCCGAGTCAGCGAGAAACTTCGGATGCGCTTTAGTAGGGTTACCGCATCCTTCTCAAGCTCTCCAAAGGAATAGAATGAGAAGGGGAGAAACCTATATCCAATGTCCGCACATTTAGCCTCGTCCTTACCCCGCTTACGTTGCGCTGCTTCGATCACCACACGACCCGGTGCGAAATCAACCATATTAGTTTGTGTCAAAACGATCCTGATAAATCGACACATGTATCCTGCCCACCATCCCAAGAGTAGAGCAACATATCATGCGGTCGTAAGGATTTGTCCTTATCACCACAAACCCCAATATCAACCTTTTTGCTAGCCGATATCCCAGATCGAGAGCATATGTCGACAAAGGTATCACACACCATATTGTGCCGGTGTTTAATACCAATGATACCAGCACGGGGAACCGCGTGATCTCCATAGATGTCCCCAGCAAATACTTTGGAACAAGTTGAGCATGGTATCTGAGCAAAAAAAAGGGGGACACCTAACCAGTAGCATAGCACACATCGGTAAGTTCTAGCATTCATGGTCTGGCCCAACCCATATTTATAGGTTCATTTTTTTCCCTATTTTTATTCTAATTTACGTTGGAATTGTGTGTTCATATTTCTAGGTTCATTTTTTCTTTGAATGATTTTAATATTTCTTATGATTAATGTAGTTACACACCAGGTATTCGATTATATGCTCAAGTCAATTTTATATGATTGTTTGTGTGTTGGTGACAAGAAATACGTTAAATTATGTGGATTTAGTTACGAAACATACTCAACGTGGGATAATACTCTAGTACCTTACATGAAAAAATCTCAATTTTTATTCGAAAAAAATTGGAAGCTACTTTCTTGATTGCTGTATTACAACAATTTCAATGTTAATGTATATTGTGGATTAAGATTTAGGGTATTGAGTTTGAGCTTCATAAGTTGTAGATAGGAGAAATTTTAGAAGAGTATCATGTTATTTTCTATTTTAGCGGTTTTATTTGAAGTTGACATTGATTCTTGTAGGGATTAAAAAACGGTAATAATGTCTTAGACGAACCCATCACATGGCATTCGTGCAGATATGTAAATCTGGCTATAATACACTTCTAGCAGATTAAACACAAATGCATTTAGAAATAGGCCCTCTACCGTACGTTGCATCTGTGAACCATTGTTGGTGATATGTCTATTGAATGGTTATGCAACACAAACAAACCAGGAAAAAATAATCATAATCTTTATAAACAAATAGTTTTAACGAAGCAGTTTTTTGATTTTATAGTTGGAAGGTGTTCAATTAAATTTAAATAGTTTGATAATTTATAAAAGTTTCAATATTTGATGAAAAAAATAAAAACTGTTCATCAAATAAATGTTAATCAAAGAGAGAGAGAAAAAGAAGCTATTCATCAAAAATTGTGAATGAAACAAAATTGTCCCTTAAATAAATGCTCATTAGAGATTCAACATGGAAGTTGTTCATCAAGAATATTGAGGTAACAAAATTCACAAAATTATTATGTTTATTAATAAAATACTAAAATGAGTGTTATATTTATCAATGTAAAATGTTCATCATTTTTTTTATGTTTATCAATAAGTATTCATCAATACAAAATGTTCATCAATATTCTTTAAAAATATCAGTAAAAAATGTTCATTAATACAAAATGTTCATCAATATCTAAATGTTCACCAATAGTCACGTTGTTCATAGAGATGGCAACGGGGCCGGGTTTGCGGGGACTGGGTGATACCATCTCCATCCCCAAAGTTCAATAGCTATTACCATCCCATCCCCATCCCCGTCGGGGGTCACAATTAAGTTCCCATCCCCGTCCTCGATGGGGAACGGGGATCCCCATTGGGGAATCGGGGCCGTTACACTATTGACATATGTAATGTATTTCAAATGGTGCAACCATACTAACATCAAACTAAATTCATTCATTTGAGTAAATTCAAACATTCGACACAAAATATAATAGAAAGTACAACTTATCGTATGTACGAAAATCAAAGTATGACTACAAAATCATCCTATATTGTGGAACGTTGGAGTATTTGAATTAAATGTAGTTACCCCATTAGACCAAGATCAACAACAGCCTTGTTTTTAAAATTATAGAAGATTATTTTAAAAGACGGTATTAGCCGGTAATTGACAAGATTTCAAATATTATATACATATATAATTTGTATTCATATAGAAAAGATATTCGGGGAGGGGTTCGGGGATGAGTTCGAGGACCCGAAGGTAATACCATCCCCGCCTCCATACCCGCTTTTCAGTATCGGGGATTCCCCACCCCCATCCCCATACCCGGTCAACTCGGGGATTACCCTGTCAAATCGAGGTTGGGTATTGGATTCTTCATCGGATTTGGGGGTTTTTGCCATCTCTAGTTGTTCATCACCCAAACAAGGAAGAAGAGACACATGTCAAACACCTAGTGACTTTTTAGACTACTTAGATGAGAACCAACTTTCTATTTGATTATCTTCCTTAACTTTTGATTTTGCGTATTCAAGTGTTGACGCAATGACATGGGCTCTTTATTAAGTTATCAACAAGTTGGTTGCAATGCTTTGAGTATTAAGAGTACATAAAAAATGGATAACATGACGTGCAAGTTCCTATTTGTAACGGTTATACACCAAGTTGTTTACGGTCTTATTGCCAAATAACGGTTACACTTTTTGTGGTTTGTTCATTTATCTATTCACATAATCTGTTCGTAAGTTTTTCTGTTTGAGATATTCGGATCCACGGGTCTACAAACTAGTATTGGAAATAAAACTCTTATTAAAAATTTAAAATGTATGTCTTTTATTTTTCTTAAAAAATAATGTATATCTTGCTACAACACGCAAATTCGCAATGTATTTAATTATCCTCGTTATAAACCGTTGTCAAAAGTCAAAACATCAGGGGCATATATGTAAAGACAAAAGGTATAAATAGTTAAATACTTCCCACCATTCGTTTTAGACTTCAAGGGCCTGTCACCTGTTTCTATGGACAAGCTCCCTGAAGCCCTACTCCTCGAAATACTGAGTCGACTCGATGACTCAGCAGACGTTGCTCGTTGCAGGATCGCTTCGAAGGGTTTCAATAATGTATATCCATACGTTCGATCCATCAATCTTCAACGTACATCGAGAATATACTTCAATTCAGAGTCTAGGGTTTCCAACTCTCCACAAGTTTCTACACCTTTAGAAGACATTTTTCTTAGTCTTTTGTCAAACTTGACAGTTGTTGAAACGATCACTATTAGCAATGATAGTCTGACGGAAGATTTAGCAGACGGCATGATCCATAAGACGGATTATCTGCACCTCACCGAGGATGATTTTGTCAAGAAGTGGCTGCCTACGTGTTCGTCTCAGTTGAAATCACTTTCAATTTCTGAATCACACGTCGGCTCTTGTCCTTATTCGGATCTTTTGCCCTTGATTTCAGTGTATTGTAAGTTTGTTTCAAATTTATTCATAGTTAACGATATGATGCTTTTGCAATCTAATTATGTGTTACGAGTAGTTGTCAACATATACAAGATTTAGGGTTAAATCTATCTAATAGCAAAGAATTTTCTCAAATGTTCAGTTATCAATCATGGACCTAATAAAATACTAGAATACCCATCAAACTTTGTTGGTTTTGGGTTGATATCAACAAAAACCCCTTTCACGTCCTGGGCCAAATATACATGCCACGTCATAA
Source organism: Chrysanthemum makinoi (assembly GCA_910596185.1). Classification (NCBI taxonomy): domain Eukaryota; kingdom Viridiplantae; phylum Streptophyta; class Magnoliopsida; order Asterales; family Asteraceae; genus Chrysanthemum; species Chrysanthemum makinoi. The sequence goes on along the minus strand of OU343221.1, from coordinate 14,449,078 downwards.
ATTGTCCCGTTGTTGTCCACGTCAGATTCTTTATGTATGTATCAATATATGGTAAAAATAGGGAAAAACATAATAATTTAGAATAGCTTCACGAGTTGACAATTCTCATGACATGACGAGTTTACCTCAGTTAAGCCTCTGAGTCATAGATTCTCCCTCCGTGGAAACCAAGAGAAAATATAATCCGTTTACTTATTTATCATAGTGGATGTCCCTAAAGGCTAAAGCTAGTAAATAGCGCATGTTCGAATGGCAAAACATTTTTAAATTGACATGTCATATCAGGTTATCCACGTTTTAAGAGAAGCTTCAATTCATATACAATCTTGACATGTCATGTCATTGTAAATCTTACGGCTCTATGAGGTATCAGTTAACTATTTCACCTTTAAAAACTTTTTCATAATTATGCTCTTAGATTATGAGTACATACCATAGTTAAGGGTGTAATGCATATAGATTGTTAATAAGAAGTGCTTAGATATTTAGCAACATATTTTCTGTGGCCTTCAAAAAAAATTAAAAAATTAAAAAAATCAGAAGTTACTAACATATGTTGGTAATTTTGTTTATTACTTTGTTGAATTACTTGGTACTTTAAGAAAAAAAAAGTCTAAGAAAATAATATTTATGATTCTATCAATGTTCTCAGGAGTTGCTAAAAACAAATTTTAATCTGGGTCTGCTCCCAGGTGTGTCGGGTAGACCCACATGTGTTAATGTCTCGAGTGGGTATTCTTGTGTATATCATTGTCTATAAAGTCATGTTTATATGGAAGAGTAGAGCTTACAAAATTCTGTTGATGCATGTCATAAATAGCAGGGATTTGAACCTGACACCTCACACATTTTAGTGATGTTAGTCGCAACCCTTTTACCACTATGTCACGCCTGTGGTTAAAAAATAAACATATTCAGAGTTGATCCATGGTTGGCTTACAAAATTCTGTTGATGCAGGTCATAATCTTGTTGAACTTAAGGTGAAGAGAGCATTGCTGTCGGTGGAAAATTTGAATCCAATGCCAATGCTTACAAGTTTGACATTAGAAGCTGTTGGAGTATGCAACGAAGGCATAAACATGATAAGTAACTACTTCCCTAATCTTCAAGCTCTTCGCTTGATGAATTGCGAAGGAAATACATGCTCTGCAATCGATCTTCTTAACCTGAAAACGTTTGGCTTGACCATGTACGATGCTACGTCATCCGTAAATGCTCCGTCATCTATATCTTTAATTGCACCCAACCTCGTTATGCTCGAACTTGATTTTTCAGGTTTCACCGCACTTCATGTTAAAGTTCCTATACTGTCTCACTTACATTTGACTGTGGATTTAAAACATGAAAAATTTCAAGTATTACATAGTGGATATTCCCAATATTTCCTCCATAAGGTATTTTGTGTTTTTCCAAACGTGAATTCTCTATGTTTTAAATCTAATGCTTGGTTGGCATTAGAGGCATGGTACATGTCCAAGCCATTTGATTGGGAGACTTGTGATTGGATGAAAGGATTGAAAACCTTTAGTGCATATCTGTCCCTTCGTGAGCATTCATGGACATTCTTATGTGTTGCTAATCTGTTGGACCAAAGCACGGACCTGTCAGAGGTCTCGTTGCTCATCTGGCGTGGTGTTAGTCCTCGTGTATCCAAGAGTTTTATATTTAGGTGCATGAGTCGCTGGCCAAGACTGAAGTGGAGATGGGGAACCTGGTGTGATGGAATGGAAGATTCTTGGGTCGCCATCTAGCTAGCAAGTCTTTTATATGTTTTAATTAGGTTCTTTGAAACTTTCATGGATTTCACATCAGATATTGCTTTTTTTGGTGTTATGTTATGGCATGTTGATGCGGATACTGTTAGTTTTACACTTTTACTAGATTATTTCTTTTCACGGCAATTCATTATAATAACACTAGCAGGATGCTACATAAACTCATAAAACGCAGATTATGTACAGTGAGATGTTACAAGCAGATTTTGGTCACAAACCCATCAATTCAAGCCAGGTTGAACTTTCTACCCAAGATACAATCTATGGACAGGAAGTAATGCTGTCGATGGTTACATAATTTGAAGAATTGAGGGGATCAAAATTTCACAAAATTGTGGAATAAGATATATATAAGCTCTGGTAGATGCGATGGGTGAAAATGTTAAAAAGATTGACTTTTGACTTGGCCCATTTCACACGTTCCTTTCTTTTCATTTTAACACTTTTAGGTTATCAATAAACTGTCATTAGCAAAACCCAAAATGTTAATGTACATATATTGTTTTCTTTCCTGTCTTCTTTTGCCTTCTAAGTTCTAACATGCCCTCGGCTCCTTTCCATGTGGCAACCACATGCCCTCGTACTTCCACCACTCCCAGTATACAATGTCTGTTTAGCTAAAAGAAACATCCAATGTTTCCATAATATATCTAAGAAAACGGGAAAACAAACGTGTATGATGACAACATTCTCTGGTTTGGAAATGTCGTGAAACCTGAGGAATCGGTTTGTGAAGATCTAAGAGAGGGAAGAACTTGTGCTTTGAAATTTATTGAAGCAATCGTGACTGACCCTCGTGTGAAATTAAAATCTCAATGGTTCAGTTAGGTGATGGTATCGATCACCATAATATCCAAGCACCTCTACTAGACTTTGATTTGAGTCATTCACTCATTTGCTTCTATATTTTATGTTATGCATTTAATCCTTGATCGAAAAATTGATTTTGATGTTGTAAGCCTTTTCGTCACTTGTTATTGTGTTCCGATGATATTAGATTAAAATAATTAATAAACATAAAACTTCGAGACATCGTTTCGTCAGCAACTTGAGTACGTGTTACATTTAATGATTAAATCTGTTTTGAACAACTTATACTTTTCTAAGTAATTATGGCTATAAACAAGTTTAGTACCCGAACTTGAATAAACGGAACTAAACTTTGGATTATCAAAGATGCATGACACTTTTGACTTTGGCAAGTGGAATTTCTGTTACACTAGACACAGTCACAAAGTAGTCACCTTCCTGTCACCTTTTATTTCACTGCTACATCATCAATCATCAATCAGTATATTATCACTTTCTTCAGCTTTCGGTCACAACAAGCATCACTCCCCTCACCTCCAAATTCATTTTTCAAACAAATTTAATTAAAATCTAAATTAAAATTTTATTTTTTGGGTAAAAGGTTAAAGACCCGGTAAATATATTACTCCAAAAAATATTTAAGTACAAAAGATATGGGTGAATCTCATATATCTCAGCCCGTTACATAGACGAAAAAACTTACATAACATACTTTCTATTCTCTAAACAAGAAATAAACCACTACTCAAAAGATAACATTAGACTCTTATAAAAACAAAAATACTTCCTACCAAGGCCTTGGAGCTTGATATCATACGTGTCACAAAAAGCATCCAAATTTCCTGGAAGATCGTAGACTTGATCCGCATAGTCATCATAATCATCTTCACGATCATGACTACCACCAAATAGGTTCATTGACACATCAAAAGTGTTCACAACCTCCTCTTCATCACTGTCGGAATCAACAACTCTCCCACCTTAAAGAATGGGTTAACCCTCTTAGTAGAAGAAGTAGTCGGGAAATCCTTTTTATTACCCGCATAATCAACCTTTTTAATAGAATAATCATCATCATCCACAAGAGTAGCTTTCCCATCAATAAGAAACTTTTCAAACTCTCAAATTTTCTCAACAATAGAGGTAAGACCAACCTCGTTAGCTTCCATTGAATTACTCACAATCGGTTCATGCAATGTATTACTAGTCTTTGGAGACTCATTCTTATTTTCTTCCATTGTATTACCAGCATCCACATCCTTATTCACTTCCTTAGTAGGAATACCAAAGTCATCAGTATCATCCATACTAAGGCATCAAATTTATTGGATGTAGCAACCTTCGTTCCACTCGTACTAGACACATCAGCGGCCTTTCTCTTAGTGACATCGACTTGCTTAGGTTCATCAGGAGGCTTTTTGGGTTGATATTGGAACTTCTTACCCACATTAGGTTTCGTAAACCCTCCTTGACCCGAAGCAGTTTGACCACCTTGCTTACCCTTCTTGTAGTTGACAATTTGGAAACCATCATTAACACTCTTAGTAGGCTAAATAGGGGTAAAACAGATTTTGGACAATCAACAAGAGTATGACCAAATATCTTACACTTATCACATTGAGGAGGTTTCCACTCGTATTTTCTCAATAGTCGAACCCGACCCATCAAGTAGGGGTATTTCAACAGTTAGGTTATCCCTAAGTACCTCATCCATCTTAACTTCAATCAAGCACCTAGCAAAACTACAACGGCCCCATGATTCCTTGCACATTTGGCTAGTATAAGCATCTAACATTTTCGGCGTACCAATCAATGTAGCAAAAAGACTAAGGTCTTTGTTTCTTTTTTTTCTCCCTCTAGATAGGGCTTCTTTCTAGATATGACATGGTTGGCTGGAACAAATGCAATTACATAAAATCTTGTTTCTTTTCCTTTTCCCTATGAACCTTTTATAACAACAATTGACATTTTTATCCTTTTGCCAAACTCTACACCATCACATAAATTTTGGATCTGCAAACATGTCAAAGAAAAAGGCACAAGTACATACGCCATAACATAACAATCATACATTCATCAAAAGCTTCACTGCCACATATAAAATACATGTTCATATGACATCTACCCAAAATACAAACCATAACTTTAACATCCATATAGAGATGTTTAAAGGTCTAATGATTTCTAGCAAAATATCATCATATGAAATACATGTTTAAATTACTAGATGAACCCTTTACTACGTCAAATCATTTTTACCCAAGTGACACACCTCTCCGGCTTTAGTTTCATCCAACCTTCCCTGTAGTGGTCATTTGGGTCACAAAATATTGCAAGCACGGTTTCGTACAATGGGTCAGCTTCATCCCACTCGAGGCCATTCAACTTATGTTCACAATCTTCAATCGAATGTGGTTTTCGAGGTGATTCAGATGTTAGAGACGGTCCAGGCTGAATTATTTTATCAGCTATCACTTTTAGAACACTCAAGATTTCTTCTTCCATTACATCCATTTGTTTACCTCTTTTTTTTGTTTTACTCAAACGACAAGGAAGGAGAGAGGAATATGGGGGTGTTGGAGACTCGATATTCACAACCTCAGTATCTTCACCATCTTCAACTACATGGGGCTCAACAGCCCGCCTAGAATCTGTTGAGCTTGGTCCATTACTTTTTATACCAGTAGACAAAGTTTCATCAAAAAGTGGTGCACAAAGTTCCGGAAATGGTAATGTCGTAGTTTTTAGTGACTCGACATTCTTATTTTTCTGTAATAAAGAAGCTATTATCATATAAATAAATTAACAAACAAGCTAGGTACAGATTCAAGAATATATAAACTAACCAGAATTTCTATCTTCCATTCCTCTTCTGACAAGTTAAATGTGTTTGTTGATTCATCATAGATGCTGCCTGTCTTGTTTCTTAGTGACAACCATGCGGTATACTTAATCTTGAGATAATCAAAGTGATTTTTCATTTGTTTTTGGTCAACCTCAAAATTATGGTTATCCTTAAGAACTTGCGCAACTTTCTTCCATGAAAGTACTTTTAAACCTACACCTTCTCTACCGTTAATAGAAATCTCGTGAAGACATGCTTCAAGAAATGTTTTCACTATGCTAACGGGCTTCCAACTAACCATGTTTCTTTTTGTTTTGCTTGAATTACCATTGTCTTCAATATTTCTTTTTAAGTTGTTATCTTCCATACCTTAAAAATATACCCAAAATTAGTCATTTGCTCCAAAATGGAAAAAGGCTATATAGATAAAATAAAAGAACACCGGATTTTCTTTTTCATAATCAGAATCCATAAAACCCAAAAGTAATATGTTTTGTCAAAACTAAAATGTGAGCTTTCGAAATCTAATAAGATATGTCAAATAACAGGTTATCATGTTTTAACCCTCAACAAGTAGCAAACATAAGTAATATAATGCCATGAAACCTACTGAATGACAAACACATTTAACCATACGAGTAAATGTTATAGAAATTTGATAATGAATCAAAATAGTACCTTTAATACATGGGATGACTAGGATTTGAAAGAACAGGTGAGGGAGTGATGTTGATGTGAGAAAGATGAAGAGATGTTGTATTATATTGGTGATGAAGGGAAAAGATAAAAAGTTTAGCGCCAAAATGAATTGGGGTAAATTTGTCAAAGTGGGGTCACTAGAGAGTGTTGTTGTGTCTGGGTGGGGAGAGTGCCATTTTTAACCACTTCCACAACAAGAGCCTTATATGGATTAAGTGAGAAAAAGAAACACAACTTTTAATCTTCTAGATAAAGATTCATTCACATATGGCCCATTAAGTGCAAAATAAACAGCACCTAAGACCGTCATCAGAAAACATAGCAATAGGAACATCATGGAACTTAACCCACACAGCAGAATGTTTCTCAAATCCTCTTTAAGTAAGTTGGTGTTCAAGGTCCATGGTTTAAGAATAATTGGGACATTTCTAATCAACCACAAATCATTTTCAAGGACATCATCGACACCTTTCTGCGAATTAAACTTAAAGAAAAAGAACCCATTGGCATTCATCATAACCTTTTATAAACCATACTTAGCCCACACATTGCGTACATAATAATCAACAACAGGAAAAGCAATGCGTTTACCAAGGAAATAACCATAGAGAGTATTCTCATACCTAGTGTTCACCTCTTCAACCACTTCCATAGGTACAGTAAGATTCACACCATTCGTTATCTTGCTACACTCCAGCCTACGAAAGGTAGACGTGTATTTCTTAGGTTCATTTGAAGTAGCACCTACATATGATGTAAAAGGTTGTTTCAAAGCATTCTCGGCATTCTTCAATTGGACCTTGTGCATTGCATTATCAAAATCCTTACAAGCATCCATGACAACCTTATCAATACCATTCGGTTGGCTAACAGCCTCATGTGAATTAGTATCAACCTGGTTGGATGTAGCTGTAGCCACTTGAGGTTCATTAGTAGACTCCGTAGCCACTTGAGGTTCGTTCACATCATGACCAACAACATCCATGTCAACATAGGCAGGACTCGTATCTTTGGATGCAATATCATTATTTAGAAAACCCGTGTTCATCTCTCTATAACCCACGAACAACAATAACAAAATAAAACCCTACACCACGCATGCAAGCAGAACCAATGAAAAGAAAGAAAACCCTAACTAAAAGTTAGGGTTTTATAATCGTTAAACACTTACACTTCACATGAAAAAATCCCAGCATGCAAAAATATATATGTGGCCCCTTGATCTAAATTAACAACGAGTAGAATTAATCAAGATGCATGTAGTATAAACAAAATAGCGATTGAAAGATTCCCTCAAAGACAAAACGCTAAGACAAATTGTATGCTCAACCGACCCACGATAGATATTAAGGTAATAAATTAATTTAATACACAATCGTTTAGAAGGATTGAAGAAACAAAAATCTTAACAAATCGTTAATAAGATGTTAGGGAATCGTTTTCGCTTTTTGTCGCCAGAGAGGAATATTTAGGGTTACTTTTATTTTAACTATTAACTAAATTAAACTTTTATTCATAAATAAAAACATAAAATTAAAAATTAAGAACATCATACATATTAAAAACTAAGTAAAGTTCACGAGAAATATGTTCGACCAAATCGGCACGAAGCTTTTGATGCGGTTATAACGATTTGATTTGTCTGATAAATTGTAGCGTTTGTTCTTGGGATCGTAGGTGGTAGTATGATTGATGTGGTATTTTTCATATACCAATCGGAAGACATCGCCTTCTCTTTGTATTTTTGAATCATACTATGTAATATGATGCATGTATACATCATACTCCTTATCCTTTCGATATGTGTCGATCGTGCGAGATTAGCTAATATTGCCAATTGTTTCTTGAGAACACCAAAGGTTGTTTCCATATCTTTCCTTTTCACTTTATGCATTCGCTTATACCATATTAGCTTGTACTCTTTGTTGCGTGGTTCTGAAATTGACTTAACAAGTATCACCCATTCTGGATATATCTCATCAACAATATAATATGCCCATCAGTAAGTTACGCCTTTAGCCACAAACAGAAACTCTTGTGTTTTTCCGTCTTTGAGATCACTGATAGTGGCTATTGATGTATAACGTTAATGTCGCTGTTCCTCCCAAAAACACCAAAGAAAGCATGTCGTATATATAAGTCTTAAAACACAACAAATTATAGCAAAATGAATGGATTTGAATCATGATCACGCCTACAATATTGCCCTTTATTTCCCAATATATACAATCAAGGCTTTCTAACATTCTCGGGAACCCGTGCTTTTCTTCGTGAAATGTGTATAGCTTTTCATATCAGTGTAAATAGGTTTTGGCAAATACTCTGAATTTTCATAACAAATTTACAAAAATAATCAAGACACAAACGAGAAGTTGTTGCACCCATTTGCTAATATTCATCAAGGGTGTCAGGAATGGTGTCGTATGCCAATTGACGAATTATGGATGTGCACTTCATCAAAGATGGAATGCCTTCTCTTCTGGTACAATCAGTATTATCATGAAAGTATGCAAAATGATTAGTTTCTTCTTCAACTATGCTTGTGAATAGCTTCCGACTCATTCACTTGGAAATTATGTGCATCGTACACCAGATGCGCACTAATATAAGAGGTGACTAAACGATCATGAGCTCCGTAATGATCTCTATGTATGAAATTTCTCGTCGGTCGCTGCATCAAACGTTGTCTTCTATTCTTAATAAACGAAGACTCTATTAAAAAAAAGTCAAGTCCCTACTCGTAGCTACTTCTTTTTCTGATGAGTCGGTGAACATGAACATTTTAGAATCTATTTGGATTATGAGGAATGATAAGTATTTTGTTTGAGTTGTGTATATAATAAGAAAGATGATATTTGAAGATGTATATAAAAATGATAGGATGTGGGGGTATTCATAGGTAAATAAATGGTAAAGTGTGACTTTTTTTTTATATGAATTGGTGACCATTTGGTGGGGGGCACCAATTAACCGTTGCCCTTTTTATGCATTAGTACACAAAAGGTAAGGATGCTCACTACTTCCCTCCCATTTTGCTTGGCTCGCACATGACCGGGGTATAGTTTTAGTGGGGTAGCATGTGACAGGGTGAGGTGAGGGCCATGGGTCACCCACCACTGCGTCTAGCTTTATACTATTCCACACAACGACTGTTTAAATTTAGTAAGGAAAAGAAACATTGTTATCTTTAAAATAAAAATCTTCATGGATACAACTAAAAAATAAGAAAGAAAACAAGTTGAGTCGAACTCGAGGTTTATCATAAGGTTCAAGCTCGAGCTTGTTGTGAGCCTCTGTTTATTCTTTTAGCTCGAGCTCGGCTTGTAAGATAAGAATCGGCTCATTTTCTGATTGGATCAAACGAAACAAAACTTCGAGATAGGCTTGTTAAATACAATAGACTCGAGATCGCTTCTCATGCTTGTTTATATATAAATATGCATATGTGCGTATGCCATTATACTATACGTGTTATGTTTACATGTATAGATGCATATCTTTCTCAGGCTTGTAGGCTCGCAAACCTAATGTATCTTTTAATATAAATCTTGGGCTTAAACTCTTTTATCAAATGAGCTCTAAACAGCTTGACCTCGTCTAAACTTGGTTCGTTCCCTTTTTTTTATCAAGTTGATCTTGAGCATTTATGTTTTTATTGTTTATAAGTTTTATCTAAATTTTGAGGGACTAAAATGTATATTTCAAACACGAAAGACAATGCCAAATGTAAAAATTAATAGATTTTGGCAAAACTAGCTGTAAGATGTAAACTGTGAGCTGTAAGTTGTAAACTTAAAGTTGTTAACATGAGCTACAAGCCGCATTCATTTTTAATAACAGTGTGTGGTAAGTTAGCAGTTGAATGTAATTATAAGATGTAAAAAGACATAAAAGAATACATCTATAATTGTAAACAAATGTACAAAATAAAATAATAAACTCATTTTAGTAATAATGATTGTAGTGCTTATAGAGAACATGCTTGTGACATTCATTGACGACGTGCATTCTCTATTAATGTAGCAATATCGTTCTGGATTATTAGATGTTCAAGGAGAGACATTTTCAGTTTTCATGGCCACGAACATCGTAATGTTCATCCGGTCTTATGTATCTTGAATGCTTCTCGATCGTACTGGATATCATATCTTGTTCATTACTATTACGAATGTAGTTATTTAAAGCAAATGCTGCCATAATAACATCAATTTTAGTTTGCACAATATGCTCGACATTTTACCAATATTTTCCGTCGTTTCTTTAAAATTTCAAATAACCTCTCAATATATATCATTGTTATTATTATAACGGTTTTTTTTATGCATAAATCTCGCTAATCATATCCTATTAAGAAAGTTTTATGACCTTTTTATTAAAGTGCATCACGAATTTTATCCAAATTTTTTTTTTTGCCCCCCGCCCTCTAAATTCCTGGGTCCGCCACTGATTGGCATCGACGAGATTCGAGGAATTTGGTTTCTGAAAACTTGAAATCACTATCAATTATTGATTTTTGGGAGCAGTCGCTTTGGTGGCCGCAATCAAATGTTTTGCAATTGGTTTCTGCCTATTGTAAGTTTTTTATTAGTCTTACACAATTGCTCCTAATTGTTTATTGTGTATGAAACATCGTATTTGCTTTAACTCGCTAGCTTGTTTTTATAGTTGGGGTTACATGATCTGTTTTGTTTTTGTTGATGCAGGTCATAAACTTGTTGAATTGAAGGTGAAGTATGCTTGGCTTTCTGCAGACCGTTTGAACCCAATGCCGATGCTAACAAGTTTAACACTTGTATCTGTAAGGTTAATTAGAGGACGATCATCTAACTGAGTTGAACAAATGCGTCCCTAATCTGCAAGTTCTTAACTTGCTAGGTGTCAAAGGACTTAAAAATCCAAAGATCCACCTTCTGAACCTTAAAAGTTGTCACTTAAGCGCAGCTGATTTTCTGCAATCTATGAGTCTAATCACACCCAAACTCATCACACTCAGACTTAAAGGGATAAGTCACTCTGCACTTTATGTTGAAGCTCCCATGTTATCTCAGTCTTGGAACTATGAACGGAACGAGCCACAAATGGAATGAGTGTTTTCGACATTTAATTTGTTATTAGGTGAACTTTGCTTGTTATGGGCTTTAAGCAGTCCGTCTGCCTAAATAATAGCAGAATGAGTATGTGATATCGTTAATTCTATTACTATGATAATTATCTCTGACTGTAATTTATATTTTTGGGCATTGCATTTTAGTTAAAATGGGAAACTATACTGGTTGGGTAACGAGTCAAAACAGGTTTAATTTAAAACAGTTAAGTTTGAAGTGCAGGTCGGGTTGCGATGACCTACAAGACTTTTAAATGCAATTTTGTGAATATGCAATACGGATAATATCCCGGTTTCCTTCACATAAGAGAAGGAATTTGATAAAGAAAATAGAGGTGTACATCAAGGTTGAGTCGTTTTAAATATGTTGGGCACATTATAATTGTTGGAATTTTAGAACTAAGTTAACCATTAACCTCTACGAGTACGCAGCGGAAAAGGATCTAGTAATCGTAATTAGATTAACACGTAATAATAAACAATAATTAATATATCAATTAATTAATAAAAGGGTATATAGAAAAGCTAACCTTGCTTGGCAATTGATCTCTAGTAACGAAAAAAGAAACCAAAACGAAACTTTAAGTATCTAAAATAGATACCTCGAATAGTATCACACACAAACCCGATAATGTATACGTTCGATAAATGGCTAGTCGAGAACGTATTAATAAAACCCAATCAATAATTGAACACCTTTAATAATTCGTACAAGGAAACACCCCAGACATGCTTGCTTTCCTGTCCGAGATCCAAAACAGTAAGAAACTGCTATTTGCACTTTACCCGATATTGGATGAACACATCCGAGATCCTCCCTTTTCTGTCCGAGATTTGTATCACGACCAGAAACCAAACTCTACCCTTTTGCTGTTGTTCGAGAGCTAGGAACCAGCAATAACCAATCAATGAATCTCTAGTACTCTTGGATCAAATTGTGACGCAAGTTTAGAAGTCCAACAAGAAACCAAAATCCTAGTTTGACTTACAAGTAAATCGACTAAGATATAAGCTGGAACTTTTGATCAGTTTTAATGATATATAAATTGCATACCATTGGATGAATGTAGATGCATGTGATTTCTGACTTTAAGGAATATCATATATTCGTATGTTACATCACAAAGAGGTGTAGAATCCTTTTGGTTTTATACCAAAAAAACACACGACTCCTGATGAGTGTGTAAATACTCATCATTTTTGGTTAAATCTGAACTGCAAAACGTTTAAAAATGCTCAGAAATGCATCAAAATACTAAAAATATTACAAAATAACATTTTATATGTTTCAGATGCAAAATGTTCAAAATCAGATGAAAAATGAGCTAAGTTTGCATAATTGGCAGTTTCAGTCCCCCAAGTTTCAAAAATTGTCAGAAATAGTCCCTGAGCACATAATTTCAAAAGTAAAATCACCAACGGTCCTTTTAAAATCATAACTTGTCAAAATTATTCCTTTGGTGAAAAATATCAAAAGTTTTGAGAAATTACAAAATTGGTCCTTCAAGTTTGAAAATTGGCAAAAATGGCCCCTGGAAAATTGAAAATGTCAAGTTTGGTCCTTGTATTATGGAAGCTTGTCACTTTTGGTCCTTTAGAGTAACTTTGGGGAATTGACAGAAATGGTCCTTGTATTTTCAGAAATTACATAAAGGTCCTTGTATTAATAACATAGCCTTTGACCCTTCACACCCTTTTGGCCTGGTCAAAACCCCAAGTGACCCACCTGTCAATATGCATTTTGGACCCCCTGGCATTATTACTCCCCAGTCAAACCAAATGGTCAAACCACCCATTGGCGCCAAAGTCTTCCTCCCCAACTGCTAAGCCTGCAACACTTCACCCTCCCATCCCCCCTCCTCACCTCCACTCTTCCATGTCCCCCCACCCTCAACTACCTGCCAAATTGCATTTAATGTATCTCCTCCCCCCCCCCTCACTCAACCTCACTGGCTTATACAAGTTTTGGCGCCAAAACTTGATCAAACGGCCAATATAGCTCTAAGACATCCAAAGGTCCAGAAAATTGCTGGGAACTGTTCAGAAGAAAGAGAGAAGAAGTTTGGATTATAAAAGGAAGCAAAAGGATGAGAAGAAAGGAGTCTTGTATTTTTTAGTTTTCATTAATGTCGTTTTTATCTTAAAAGTTTTAATTTAGTGCAAAACCTGTAATATTTTGTTTCTTTGTATCAAACTAAGGGTATTGTATCATTATAAATTATTTCTAAGTATCAATTCAAGTTGTGTTAAGAATTCATGTTTCAAACTCACTGTTGAAATTTTCCATTTTAAAGTCTCATACCAAAGCTTCAAATAGCTTGTTTTTCAGTTCCAACAGGCTTATATGAGCTTATTATAGCTTTTTGTGAGCTTATATTTAAGTTTCAAGTCACTTTGGATATTGGTCAATGAAAGTCAAATTGGAAGCAAAAATGGGTATGAATTGGACATGGGTGTAGCAGAGCTGGAATTGGGTTGATTTATAGTCCATTGGGTTGATCTATTTAGGATAGATGTTCATTGGTTACTGAATTCAAGCCATTGTGGCTAAGGACAATTTGTAAGTTATTTGCAAGTTTCATTGCATTATCTGTTTTTGTAGTTATAAACTGTGCAAATCTGTTTATTAAGTTGCATTGAGAGTAGTTAAAGTCAGTTTGATCTAAGTCATTAGCTAGTTAAGTAGTTTGTGTCATATAAATTGCAAATCAGTTGTTAAAAAGGTGTTTGGAATTGCTGCTTAAACTATACTAGAGGTGTGCTCATGAGTTGAGATCTGTTGGTTCATGCTTGTTTAGCTTCATTTGACTCATTGCAGTCCTTAAATGGTGCCTGTGAACCACCAAAGTCAACATTACATCTAACTGTCTCAATTTCCTTATCTGTTGTGATTTGTGAAAACCAATCACTTGTTTTGTGTTCAAAATCCATAGACATAGCTTGCTTTAGTGTCATTTCATCATATAACACCAAGATCAGTCCTTACATTGGATTCAAAGTTCATAAAAGTCAATTTTTTAAATCTGTCAAAAAAGGTCAAAACATGAAATTCCAGTTTTGAGCTCAACTGAAAAGATTTTTCTTGGATTCATTTCTAAGTCAAATTTAGTGAAACTTAGTATTTTAAAAACTTCAGCTGGTCTCTTTACTTATCATCATTTTATCAGATTTTTGTCAAATTTTTAAAAGCTTCAAAAATGCTTGTCTTTTGGGTCTTAGTTGCCCTGTGCAACTGAGTCAGTTACACTGACTCTGCACAGGACTTGTGCAGTTCTTGCAGAGCTTGCATCAAGCTCATCTGAGCTTATCTAGGTCTCATATTTGGTTTGTAAGGTCCCAACCAGGTCTAGATTAAGTTCCAACTTCTCATTTTCATTCTCAGCTTATCTTGTAGCTTATGCTTTAGTCCAAACTTAGTACCTAAATCTGTTTTTAGTGCTTTTGCTAAAGTCATCATATATGTGCATTTTGTGTTTTAGAGGTTAAAAGCAGTTGAGAATTGTTGCATTTGATCACTTTTAGCATATTGTAGCTTCTGAATCATTTTGGTGCTCATTTGGTCCTTTTAGCTTATCTTAAGTGCTTATTTATATGCACTTGCCTAGCAGTTTCATTTTCTTGTACACAACCTACTGTTTTTCCATTTTTCCTAGTTTCATACTATTATTTTAAGCTTATCTTGAATTTTTCAGATTTTTCTAAGTTAGTTTGCTATTTTTCTTGATTTAAATCAATTTTTAGCACTTTTTAATTAGCTTTAACTACAAATAATTAAGAAAAGTTTCAAAAAAATAATTTTTCATTTTTCTTAAGTTTAGATAAATATAAAAAGTCAAAAAAATATTTTTCTAGATTTTTATTAGTTAAATTTGTATTTTTAAGCAATTTAATTAGTTTTTAATAGTTTTTAATTCATAGAAAATACAAAAATAATCAGAAAAATACAAAAATAGTTTTGAAAATTCTCTTTTGATATTTTAGATTTTTCTAAGTCATAATTTTATTTTTCTAGCTTTATTTCATATTTTCTTGTATTTTAGGCTATTATTAAATAGTTAAAATTAGTTTTTAATTAATAATAATTAGATAAATAGTTATAAAAATAATTTTCTTTTTCTAGAAATTTTATTTTATCATTAGGTTTGTAAAAATATCATTTTCATATTTTTAGGATTAATATTGTGTAAGTTTCACATTTTCATTTGTACGTAACGTAGTTTTTTTTTAATTCAGTTTTATAAAAACATAAAATCAAAACATCATTTTGCAAATAGTGATAGCGTTTATTTAATATTTTTTATCTTTTTAATTTTCTTTAATTTGCATTTAAGCTTTTGTAATTATAGGCTATTTCTGTAGTTAATAATCACAATCCCTTTTTCTATACAAATCTCTCGATCACTATTCGTTTGGTGATTCTTCGCACAGCTCGCTGGGACATAACGACCCGGGGAAACCCTATTCTCCCCTGATCTTCATTGCATTTGTTTCTGAACCGTTTTAAGTTTCTTACGGTCGGTCATTCACAAGTGGCCGATTTGTGTGAGAAAACTTGACGGTTTGGCACGGATCAAATTTTTGGCGCCGCTGCCGGGGAGCTGTGCTGATTATCTTTCGTTTAGCAGATTAGTATTTTGAATACTCACTCTTTGTTCATATCATCCATCTTTATCTATATCTATATATATTTTCTTATAAAAGATCCAAAAAACCCAAAAACATCCAAAAACGTATAAAACACAAAAATATTTTTTTCTTTTGTTTCTATATATATATCAAAAATAAAAAAAAAATACAAAAAGATTTGTCATTTTCTTAATAATAACAACATAAAAGATTACCACCGCAAACCAAGGCAGTGTACTACCTAACTGGGGGTACGACCATAATAAGTTCCCGAACTAAAGATTTAAAACTTGCCTTTGTGTCCTTGTGATTGGTGTACCTTTTTCAAAGAAGCCATTCATCTTGTGATTATTGGTTAAGTTCACTGTTGTTTTGCCTCGATCTTGTTTTAATTGATTTTGTTGTTATATATACTTGTCAGAACCAGAAAACCCATAAAGATTCTTCTCACCCCATTTTTATAAAACGTCTTCATAATTCCCATTTCTCTCCTTAACTCTGAGTTTCCTTAGAGTTAACTCTAGTGTATGCGCACTCGCTCTTCTAGATCTGTAAGCCCATTTCGTGAGCTTGTCAAGATTCCAAGAAGGCGTGTCCGTAGACTTTCTGCTCCATCAGTCGGATCTGAGATCCGGACTGCTCACACTACTTCTGTTATCATGGCGGAAGAACGCCCTATGTGTGAGCTTCTCCAAGCACCCATCGACGGGTATGGAGATGCTATTGTTGTACCACCATTGTGGTGAAAATTTTGAACTCAAAACCGGTTATGAATCTTGTAACCTCTAATCAATTCTACGGTTTTGAGCGGGATGATCCTCATGCTCATATTCGATGGTTTAACAAGATTGCATCTACCATCAAATACAAGAATGTCCCTACTGATGTTAAGCTTCTTCTGGTCCCATTTTCTCTTGAGGGGCAAGCCCGGATTTGGCTTGAAAAACAACCCCTCAGTCAATTGAGACATGGGAAGATTTGGTGAAGAAATTTGTGAATGAATTCTATCCACCTTCCAAAACCACGAGTCTTAAAAATGAAATCATCAAGTTCACTCAAAAATTTGATGAATCCTTCAGTGAATCGTGGGATCGTTTCAAGGAATTGCTTCGCAAATGTCCTCACCACGGTTTCTCCGAGTTGATGCAACTGGATACTTTCTACAATGGAGTGAGTCAATCTGATCAAGATTCTCTCAATTCCTCCGCTGGAGGAAATTTCCTAAGCAAAACTGTCAAAGAAGCTTTAGCGATCATTGAAAACAAGTCTAAAGTCCGCACTGCACGAAGCAAGCCTGTTGTTTCCCAAGTCAGTGTTGGTCCTTCTTCTTCATCGCCCGTGAGTCAATCTAGCACCGATGCTAAGATTGACAAACTCACGGAAGCCATTTAAGCTTTGGTTCTCTCCAACCAAAAGAAAGTCTCTTTTCCACAAACTTCACCTCCTACTGAAGTTAAGAAAGTGGAAGTCTGTGTTACTTGTGGTGGCCCCCATGCTTATTACAACTGTATGGCCACCGATGGTAACCCTTTTGAAGCTAATGCTGTGGGCGGGATTTCTAATCAAGGAGGCAATCAATATCGTGCTCCTGTAGACCCGAACCACCGTCCTAACCACTACCCTGGACCTCCCGGTTTCAACCAAAACCGTAATCAAAATAAACCAAACCAAGGTTTCCAAAACCAAGGTAATTTTAGTCCAAACAACGGTTTTCAAAATCAAAATCAAAATTTCCAACACCAAGGAAATTTCAATAGAAACCCAGGTCAGGGAAATTTCAACCCAGGGTATTTTCATGGAAATAATCAAGGAAATTTTCAAGGCCCTAATCCAAACAATAGAGGCCAGAATTTTCCTGTGCAAAATCAAGCCATTGTTCCAACTGGACCATCATCCGATGAGTTGTTGAAAACAATTCATGAAATCCCAAGAGGAAATGAACAGGTTGTTGGTCAGCCAGATTTCTGACATTAAGAAGTCTTTAAATGATCGACCCTCGGGCTCAGGTACTTTACCTAGCAACACGATCGCTAATCCGAGGGGCGATGCAAAGGCGATCACAACCAGAAGTGGTACTTCATATGCTGGATCCGCTATTCCTACTACCTCTTCTTCTTCTCTCCCGAAGGTAGTGGAAAGTGAACCTGAGACGACAAAGAACAAGGAACTTCCTACTAATAACGGAAGTACCAGCAATGTCCATCCTCAGGTTGTCCCGAAAACCAAACCTGGAGTTGTTTTTGAACCTCCAGTTGGTAACCCCAAATCCAAAACTTCTATTCCTTACCCCTCACGTTTAAATGAGCAAAAACTCTGCGAGAAAGCTAGTCATCAAATGGAAAAATTCTTTCAAATTTTCCAAGAACTTCATTTTGACATAAGCTTCGCGGATGCCATCATGTTGATGCCCAAGTTTGCATCTACTCTCAAACACATGTTGAGCAACAAGGAAAAGCTGTTTGAAATGGCTAAGACTCCTTTGAATGAGAATTGCTCAGCAGTCTTGTTAAAGAAGCTTCCCGAGAAGCTGGGAGATCCCGGAAAATTTCTTCTTCCTTGTGTTTTTCCTGGGATGATTGAATGCTTTGCCCTTGCGGATCTTGGTGCAAGCATCAATCTGATGCCTTATTCAGTGTGGAAGAAACTTTCTCTTCCGGAACTTATTCCTACCTGCATGACTCTTGAGCTTGCAGATCGTTCTATCTCGCGTCCTCTTGGCATCGCCGAGGATGTATTCGTGAAAGTAGGAAAGTTCCATTTTCCAGCTGACTTTGTGGTTGTTGATTTCGATGCCGATCATCGGGTTCCTCTCATTGTTGGACGAGGATTCCTGAGAACGGGCCGTGCTCTTATTGATGTATTTGAGCAAGAAATCACTTTACGTGTGGGTAATGAAGTTGTTACCTTTAACCTCGATCAGACATCGAGGTACTCCTCAAATTATGATACTGAATCAGTTAATCGAGTCGATTTAATTGATATTGCTTCACAGGAGTACTCTCAAGAGTTTCTTGGTTATCTTCATAATTCTGTGAGTGGGGATTCCACCACAACTTCTCAACCTATCATTGCCGACTCTTCCCCCTCTCTCACTCCGTTTGAGGGAGGTGACTTCCTTCTGGAAGAGATCGATGAATTTCTTGCTACTGATGAATCAATTCCGCCTGGAATTGATGGTGTTTATGATTCGGAGGAGGATGTTCTTTATCTTGAGCAATTGCTAAATGAAGATCCATTACCTTCACTCCCTCCGAAAGAAATCACGATTGAGGAAATCAAATCAGTACAAACTTCTACTGAAGAATTTCCCGAGGTTGAACTTAAGGACCTACCTCCTCATCTAGAGTATGCATTCTTGGAGGGTGATGATAAATTACCCGTCATAATTGCTAAAGACTTAACTGAGGAGGAGAAGACTGCTCTCATAAAGGTCTTGAAGTCACACAAGCAAGCAATTGCTTAGAAACTCTCCGACATTAAGGGTATCAACCCTGAGTTTTGTACTCACAAAATCTTAATGGAAGATGACTTCAAACCAGCAGTCCAACATCAGAGAAGGGTGAATCCTAAGATTCATGAGGTTATCAAACAAGAGGTTCTCAAACTTCTTGATGCCGGTTTAATTTACCCGATCTCTGATAGTCCTTGGGTTAGCCCAATTCATTGCGTTCCAAAAAAGGGTGGCATTACTGTTGTCACGAATGAAGAAAACGAGTTAATTCCAACTCGATTGGTTACGGGATGGCGTGTGTGTATTGACTATCGCAAGTTAAACGAAGCCACCCGTAAAGACCATTTTCCTCTACCCTTCATGGACCAGATGCTTGAGAGATTAGCAGGGAACGAATACTATTGTTTCCTTGATGGTTTCTCGGGTTACTTTCAGATCCCCATTGATCCGCTGGATCAAGAAAAGACCACATTCACCTGCCCATACGGGACGTTTGCCTACAGACGTATGCCTTTTGGCTTATGTAATGCTCCTGGCACATTCCAACGATGTATGATGGCAATTTTCCACGACATGATCGGGGAAACAATGGAGGTGTTTATGGATGACTTCTCGGTCATTAGGGACTCGTTTCATACATGTCTCTCCCATTTAGAAAGAATGCTTCAAAGGTGTGAAGACACCAATCTTTGTCTAAATTGGGATAAGAGCCACTTTATGGTCAAAGAAGGCATAGTCCTTGGCCATAAGATTTCCAAAAATGGGATTGACATAGATAGAGCAAAAGTTGATGTTATTGCTAAATTGCCTCATCCTACTACCGTCAAAGGTATTAGGAGTTTTCTAGGTCATGCCGGGTTTTATCGTAGATTCATTCAAGATTTCTCTAAAATCGCTCGGCCTATGACCCATCTTCTAGAAAAAGATGCTCCTTTTATCTTTTCTCCCGAGTGCATCGAAGCTTTTGAAACATTAAAGAAAAAGCTTACGGAAGCACCCATTCTAGTTGCCCCGACTGGGATTTACCCTTTGAGCTCATGTGCGATGCAAGTGATTTTGCTATCGGTGCAGTCTTGGGGCAACGCAAAACCAAGCATTTTCAGCCTATCCACTAGGCAAGTAAAACTATGACTGAAGCTCAAACCCATTACACCACTACAGAAAAAGAATTATTGGTTGTGGTGTATGCGTTTGAAAAGTTTCGGCCATACCTTATCTTGACCAAATGCGTGGTGTATACGGATCACTCGGCTCTCAAATATCTCTTTGCAAAACAAGATGCAAAGCCGAGATTGCTCCGTTGGGTTCTCCTCCTACAAGAATTTGATATCATTATACGTGATAAAAAGGAGCTGAGAACCTGGCTGCTGATCATCTTTCCCGTCTAGAAAACCCTCACCAGGATGTGTTCGAGAAAAAGGAAATAAATGAAACATTTCCTCTCGAAACACTCAATGTGGTTTCTTTTCGTGGAGACTCTTCTACCCCATGGTTTGCTGACTTTGCAAATTACCATGCGGGTAACTTTGTGGTGAAAGGGATGTCGTCCCAACAGAAAAATAAATTCTTTAAATATGTGAAACATTATTTCTGGGACGACCCCTACTTGTTCAAAATTTGCGCGGATCAAGTCATCCGACGATGTGTATATGGTCAGGAAGCTATTGACATTCTCAAAGCTTGCCATTCTGGACCTACTGGGGGACATCATAGCCCCAACTACACCGCCAAGAAGGTGTTTGATTCCGGATTCTATTGGCCCACGATTTACAAGGATGCCCATGAATTTGTCAAAACCTGTGACGCTTGTCAACGTCACGGGAATATCTCACAAAGAAATGAAATGCCGCAAAACGCCATTCAAGTGTGTGAGATTTTTGACATATGGGGCATCGACTTTATGGGGCCATTTCCTTCTTCTCGCGGTAATAAGTACATACTCGTGGCCGTTGACTATTTGTCAAAATGGGTTGAAGCTAAGGCTTTGCCTACCAACGATGCCCGAGTTGTTGTGAAATTCTTAAAATCTCTATTTGCTAGGTTTAGAACTCCACGAGCCATAATCAGTGATCGTGGTACGCATTTCTGCAATGACCAGTTTGAAAGAGTCATGCAAAAGTATGGTGTAACTCACCGTCTATCTACTGCGTACCACCCACAAACAAGTGGGCAAGTGGAAGTTTCTAACCGGGGGATTAAAAGAATTCTGGAGAGGACGGTTGGCGAAAACCGTGCCTCTTGGTCGGATAAGCTAGATGACGCACTCTGGGCCTTCCGTACAGCTTATAAAACACCCATCGGGTGCACTCCATACAAGCTGGTGTACGGGAAGGCATGTCATCTGCCGGTTGAGCTTGAGCACAAGGCGTACTGGGCCTTGAAACATGCCAACTTTGATATTCAGACAGCTGGTGATCATCGGAAAGTTCAAATGAATGAATTAAATGAACTCCGTGATCAAGCTTACGAGAACTCTTTGATCTACAAACAAAAGACAAAGAAGATTCATGACTCAAAAATCAAAAACCGCGTTTTCAACGTCGGTGATCGAGTCCTTCTTTTCAACTCAAGATTGAAGATTTTCTCGGGAAAATTAAAATCCCGCTGGTCTGGACCATTTACCATTGCTAAGGTTTATCCTTATGGTACCATTGAGTTATCTCAACCCGATGGTCCAAACTTTAAAGTGAATGGTCATCGGTTGAAGCATTACTTTGGAGAGGACATTCCCCCTGTGGTTGTCCCGATTTACAAACTTTCCCCATGAACCAATGAATGCGAGGATCGAGTCAAGCTAGCGACTCGGTAATCAAAAACAGTAGAATGCCATATGGGTTTTCACCCATATTTCTGACTTCTTTCTATCTTTCTACCACCCTAGTGTGGGGTGGTTGCCCCACATGTTGTGTATATATGCATGTTAAAAAAAAAAAAAAAAAATCTTTCTAAATAATGGCCGTAGTATTTCCCTTTTACGTTCTATGTTTCGGCATAACAGCCGGTACTTTGAATATTGAGGGCAATATTCATTTCTAAGTGTGGGGGGGAATTCTCACGAATTTTATCATGTGATTATCCCGCCTAATTCCCCCATTTTTGGCCAATTTTTTTTTTGGAGTAAGTGTTTTACACTGACTCATCTTATGGTTATAAGTCCGCCTTGTCTAATAAACAAAAGGATTGGCTAGTCCAGGAGCAAACGGCTCTTGGTAAAGACAAATCAAATCCGTTGGAAGCTGGTGGTTTGCTCAAAATCACATGGTTATCGGTGTACCATGGTTCTTACTTGAACTAAAACATTTGGCTACTCCAGAAGTAATGGCTTTTGGTAAAGAGATTCAAATCCATTAAGTTTTTCTCAAAAGATTGCAAGGGACTAGCAATAGTTTAGTGTGGGGGATTGATGAGTGTGTAAATACTCATCATTTTTGGTTAAATCTGAACTGCAAAACGTTTAAAAATGCTCAGAAATGCATCAAAATACTGAAAATATTCCAAAATAACATTTTATATGTTTCAGATGCAAAATGTTCAAAATCAGATGAAAAATGAGCTAAGTTTGCATAATTGGAAGTTTCAGTCCCCCAAGTTTCAAAAATTGTCAGAAATAGTCCCTGAGCACATAATTTCAAAAGTAAAATCACCAAAGGTCCTTTTAAAATCATAACTTGTCAAAATTAGTCCTTTGGTGAAAAATATCAAAAGTTTTGAGAAATTACAAAATTGGTCCTTCAAGTTTGAAAATTGGCAAAAATGGCCCCTGGAAAATTGAAAATGTTAATTTTGGTCCTTGTATTATGGAAGCTTGTCACTTTTGGTCCTTTAGAGCAAATTTGGGGAATTGACAGAAATGGTCCTTGTATTTTCAGAAATTACATAAAGGTCCTTGTATTAATAACATAGCCTTTGACCCTTCACACCCTTTTGGCCTGGTCAAAACCCCAAGTGACCCACCTGTCAATATGCATTTTGGACCCCCTGGCATTATTACTCCCCAGTCAAACCAAATGGTCAAACCACCCATTGGCGCCAAAGTCTTCCTCCCCAACTGCTAAGCCTGCAACACTTCACCCTCCCATCCCCCCTCCTCACCTTCACTTTTCCATGTCCCCCCACCTTCAACTACCTGCCAAATTGCATTTAATGCTCATCCCCCCCCCCTCACTCAACCTCACTGGCTTATTTAACTTTTGGCGCCAAAACTTGATCAAACGGCCAATATAGCTCTAAGACATCCAAAGGTCCAGAAAATTGCTGGGAACTGTTCAGAAGAAAGAGAGAAGAAGTTTGGATTATAAAAGGAAGCAAAAGGATGAGAAGAAAGGAGTCTTGTATTTTTTAGTTTTCATTAATGTCGTTTTTATCTTAAAAGTTTTAATTTAGTGCAAAACCTGTAATATTTTGTTTCTTTGTATCAAACTAAGGGTATTGTATCATTATAAATTATTTCTAAGTATCAATTTAAGTTGTGTTAAGAATTCATGTTTCAAACTCACTGTTGAAATTTTCCATTTTAAAGTCTCATACCAAAGCTTCAAATAGCTTGTTTTTCAGTTCCAACAGGCTTATATGAGCTTATTATAGCTTTTTGTGAGCTTATATTTAAGTTTCAAGTCACTTTGGATATTGGTCAATGAAAGTCAAATTGGAAGCAAAAATGGGTATGAATTGGACATGGGTGTAGCAGTGCTGGAATTGGGTTGATTTACAGTCCATTGGGTTGATCTATTTAGGATAGATGTTCATTGGTTACTGAATTCAAGCCATTGTGGCTAAGGACAATTTGTAAGTTATTTGCAAGTTTCATTGCATTATCTGTTTTTGTAGTTATAAACTGTGCAAATCTGTTTATTAAGTTGCATTGAGAGTAGTTAAAGTCAGTTTGATCTAAGTCATTAGCTAGTTAAGTAGTTTGTGTCATATAAATTGCAAATCAGTTGTTAAAAAGGTGTTTGGAATTGCTGCTTAAACTATACTAGAGGTGTGCTCATGAGTTGAGATCTGTTGGTTCATGCTTGTTTAGCTTCATTTGACTCATTGCAGTCCTTAAATGGTGCCTGTGAACCACCAAAGTCAACATTACATCTAACTGTCTCAATTTCCTTATCTGTTGTGATTTGTGAAAACCAATCACTTGTTTTGTGTTCAAAATCCATAGACATAGCTTGCTTTAGTGTCATTTCATCATATAACACCAAGATCAGTCCTTACATTGGATTCAAAGTTCATAAAAGTCAATTTTTCAAATCTGTCAAAAAAAGGTCAAAACATGAAATTCCAGTTTTGAGCTCAACTGAAAAGATTTTTCTTGGATTCATTTCTAAGTCAAATTCAGTGAAACTTAGTATTTTAAAAACTTCAGCTGGTCTCTTTACTTATCATCATTTTATCAGATTTTTGTCAAATTTTTAAAAGCTTCAAAAATGCTTGTCTTTTGGGTCTTAGTTGCCCTGTGCAACTGAGTCAGTTACACTGACTCTGCACAGGACTTGTGCAGTTCTTGCAGAGCTTGCATCAAGCTCATCTGAGCTTATCTAGGTCTCATATTTGGTTTGTAAGGTCCCAACCAGGTCTAGATTAAGTTCCAACTTCTCATTTTCATTCTCAGCTTATCTTGTAGCTTGTGCTTTAGCCCAAACTTAGTACCTAAATCTGTTTTTATTGCTTTTGCTCAAGTCATCATATATGTGCATTTTGTGTTTTAGAGGTTAAAAGCAGTTGATAATTGTTGCATTTGGTCACTTTTATCATATTGTAGCTTCTGAATCATTTTGGTGCTCATTTGGTCCTTTTAGCTTATCTTAAGTGCTTATTTATAAGCACTTGCCTAGCAGTTTCATTTTCTTGTACACAACCTACTGTTTTTCCATTTTTCCTAGTTTCATACTATTATTTTAAGCTTATCTTGAATTTTTCAGATTTTTCTAAGTTAGTTTGCTATTTTTCTTGATTTAAATCAATTTTTAGCACTTTTTAATTAGCTTTAACTACAAATAATTAAGAAAAGTTTCAAAAAAATAATTTTTCATTTTTCTTAAGTTTAGATAAATATAAAAAGTCAAAAAAATATTTTTCTAGATTTTTCTTAGTTAAATTTGTATTTTTAAGCAATTTAATTAGTTTTTAATAGTTTTTAATTCATAGAAAATACAAAAATAATCAGAAAAATACAAAAATAGTTTTGAAAATTCTATTTTGATATTTTAGATTTTTCTAAGTCATAATTTTATTTTTCTAGCTTTATTTCATATTTTCTTGTATTTTAGGCTATTATTAAATAGTTAAAATTAGTTTTTAATTAATAATAATTAGATAAATAGTTATAAAAATAATTTTCTTTTTCTATAAATTTTCTTTTATCATTAGGTTTGTAAAAATATCATTTTCATATTTTTAGGATTAATATTGTGTAAGTTTCACATTTTCATTTGTACGTAACGTAGTTTTTTTTTAATTCAGTTTTATAAAAACATAAAATCAAAAACATCATTTTTCAAATAGTGATAGCGTTTATTTAATATTTTTTATCTTTTTAATTTTCTTTAATTTGCATTTAAGCCTTTGTAATTATAGGCTATTTCTGTAGTTAATAATCACATTCCCTTTTTCTATTCAAATCTCTCGATCACTATTCGTTTGGTGATTCTTCGCACAGCTCGTTGGGACATAACGACCCGGGGAAACCCTATTCTCCCCTGATCTTCATTGCATTTGTTTCTGAACCATTTTAAGTTTCTTACGGTCGGTCATTCACAAGTGGCCGATTTGTGTGAGAAAACTTGACGGTTTGGCACGGATCAACTCCATACATGGGTTTTTGGCTTGTTCGACAAGCAAACAGCCCACACCATTCTTGTACCCGATCAGATGGAATCCAAAGCCAAGGCTTGCTCCTACTCGACCCATTCAGCTATCAAAATAGCCCATGGATCAACTAGTGGATCGGGTCAAGTAGCATGCATACTACGGGTAATATAATTCAAGTAATAAATACGTTCGACACGTATACTCGTGTTTATCGTGTGTGCCCCCATCGGCTCACACACTTCTATCGTTTACGTGTGTTTAAAACTCCCACAAACCAACGGCTCCACTTGGGAGTTGGTGTGTCGAATGGCACACAAACTAACGACGGAAATGCCTTGCAAACGCTCTCACTCGCTTTTTAACTAAAAGTGTCTGAGAGAATAGTTTCGTAAAAGTTTCTCAGTAGCATGATCATTCAATGTCTTGCTCTAATCATCCTTCGTTATAGATACCGTTAAACCATGGATTATGGATCTCAAATCATTCCATATAGTTTAACCATTTAGAATCTCGTTATAGATTTTAATTCATATATACCAAATGTAATCAAGAATCATCTTGCATTATCCTTTGGATTTGGCCAAACAATTATCTGATTAAATCTGGAGAGGCGCAATGGTATCTTTCTGCACATATCAAGTGGAGTAACAAATCCTTTATTGACTACAAGTGTTGTGGATGCTTCTTCACATCACTCCGAAATATAGCTTTTTTAACTACCTTGTACAGATAGCGTTTTGTGTATATTTACAAAAAATGATATCCACACATAACAGAACTTGCTTGTATCTCAAGTCTAAGGATGAAGATAACAACCATTTTCAATATTTTACTTATGACTAGGATCCAAAAGTAAATATTTGAAAGTTGGGGAATCCAATATGCATCTCTAGTGAATACACATGAGTTTGGTGGGAACAATCCACATTCTTGTTAGAATATAACCAACACTCACATTTGCCTTACATAACAATATTCCCTTATTGTTAACCGACAATGGACATATTTAGAATAATAAAATTATTCAAAGATTAAACATGCAAATATAGGATAACAATTATTATATGAATGAATAATAAATACCAAGTATCTTTATTCATCATAAAGTAAAAATTGTCTTACTATCCCAATTATCCAAATACTAAAACAAATATGCATGAAACTCATTTAGTAAGTTGAAGCCTAATGTTTTCAACATTCCCAACCTTTCTTTTACAAAAAAAACTAAATAGTTATCTGAGTAAACTTACCGAATACTTGTTTCAAATTTCACATATAGTGAGTGATTTGAAATATAAGATGAGTGTCTTATCTCATTTGCTCATACTATTGCAAGAATTATCGTATGGAGATGTCGTCTTACCTTGCATGAGGTATTAAAAATCAACGACATACTGATAGTCATCTTTACAGTTTCTAAAAGTGTAAAGTATTCTCATTCCTTAATGTGTAATGCAACAATACTCTATGTTGAGCATAACTAGTTAGCAGATTTATCATAAATGATAAAATCCTACTACAACTACTACCTCCGTCCCAAAATTATAGTCCCCGTTTGACTTTTTTGGTCAAACTTTTATAACTTTGACCTTAAATATTTTTGTTTGTGTTATACAATAGTTGATGAAAATTATACCAATAAAAAATACATTTAAAACTCAATCCATTCATATATTTTGCATCAAGTGTTATATAACACAAACAAAATTACGTAAGGTCAAAGTTATGAAAGAAAAACCGAAAAAGTCAAAAGGGGACTATAATTTTGGGACGGAGGGAGTAGTATTAATAATCCTCTAGCATCATTTGTACTTATACAACACTATGCTTTATAATTCGTAAACATTTATAAAACAATAATCTAAACACTCTCAATTAGATATTGTTGTTGTCAGCTCATTTTGTTCTTGTACAAAATCAACAACTAGTCTTATACACAATATAATATATATACATGATAAACCCTTAGTTAAAACAACAAAAAGTTTTCATCCATGTAAATTATTCCAAATGAAATATAACATTTTAAAACTTGCTCAAATGATATATTGCATTTGTGTCAGACTTAATTTTTCGCATTTGTTTATTCTAGATAAACATTTATTCAAAGGTTGTTTGTTTTATTCCCTAAATTCCAAGTGAAGTTTCATTCCAAGCTTAAGGATCAATATCTACCTTAAATATAATGATATCTTCAACATGTAAATTTTAAAGAAAAACACGATGCTCCCACTTAATGTCAGATGTACTCAAGAGTTATCTTAATTCAATCAGAATAAAATTATAATTTTAAAGAAAAACACAATGCTCCCATTTATTGTCAGATGTACTCAAGAGTTATCATAATTCAATCAGAATCATATTGTAATTAAACCAAGATCTCAGCTCTTAGATGCATGATCCAATCCAAAACATGTATTGCTCAAATTTTGTATACTACATAAAGATAATATAAGTTCATAACCCTTTTGATTACACACCGTCCTCGCAAAAGGTAATCATAAAGAAAAGTTATAAAATTTTAATTGTCATATTCTTCGTACAAGGAAGATTTATGACAATTCAATATCTTTATATAATTAATGCGTGTATATATAAGAAAATTTAATCACAGTCAATTGCTTAAGTATGATTAAAAACTTCTTATTAAACGCCAAACATTAATATGTATACAATTTTGTCCTTGTGAGTCATTCTTCAAAATAAACTCATTCCAACCTCATAGGTTAACTGTTAGGAAAAATAACAATCAAGCTCAAAACTTGATTTGCCTTTTCAGGACTGCATCTTGTCATTCATAGTTCTAAAATATTCATCATATTCAAGATGTGATAATGTATTTTAGTAGTTAGCTGATTAACAATAATCTTCTAACTTATATCCCTCAACATTGATATTAAAAATATCACTTCAGTTAACATTTTCATGTTTAACCTTAGTATGACATTAATAAGTGCATTTTAGAAGGTTAAGTATTTTGTTCTCAAAAACTTTGAGATATGTATATACTCCCACTTACTTTTGTAAGTAGAGACAATTCTCTAAATACTAAGTATTTAAGCAACAAAAAATTGTTCCTAATGGAGAATCACAAAATACATTTTAAGTTCTCATCTCCAGATTTGTTAATAAAATGCTTCATAAGATATTAACAAATTCAGAACTTAAATCAAGACATAATGGAATTACTTCCAATCAACTCAAATTAGGGTTTATAGAAAAACTCTAATTTAGTATCACTCTTTAACTAAAAGTTCTAGCAACAGTTTTGTGTTTCGTTAAGCTAGGAAGAACACCAAAACTACAATCTTTAAGCTATGAAGTGTAGATAAATAAAAAATCTAAAAGGATTTATGATTCAATTGGTTTAAGTGGTAAAACCTCAAATCCCTAATGAATTAGGGTTTTTAGTTAAGGATTATATGTTCATGTGTTAACAAGAAAACAGAACATTTCAATAATACATTAAGTCTTTGAATAATTCAAAGGCCTTATGTTTATGTGTTAATTAGAAGACATAACACTTTTACTATATATACTTTACGTTATAAATCATTGTTTAATTTAAGGACTTTATAATTATGTCTTAACATGTAAGCATAATTATACTAACAAAAGTAATCATGAACGTAAACTATTGAGTTCTATAGTAATTTCAAGTTAATTTTATACTTCAAAATTATGATCATTATCATATAACTATAATTATGTTGACTAAAACATGTAGGCTAATGTTGAAGTATCTATACACAATATTATGACATTTGAATGTAGTAGGGCAACAAACATCAAGCGTGTTCAAGTCCTAGTAGAATCATTATTAGAATGTAGTAGGGCAATAAACATCTCACGTGTTTAAGTCCTAGTAGAATTCTTGTTTACATGTAGTAGGGCATTAAACATCTAATGTGTTTAAGTCCTAGTAGAATTATTAGTTTCCTTTACCTTGCGGTCAAGAGATACCAATAATATTGTTGTTCCTTCCACACACTTTGAGATTTGTCCCACTTGTGTAAGGTACAACATCATATTATGAAAACAAACAACACTTGATTGATTGTCCACACAAGATGATAATGTCATATATATCATAAGTAGTTCTAGAACCATAACCTATATAATAAGGAATTGTGGATTATTATTCTATAAATAACATTTCAGGAAGCGACATCAGCAGGAAGGCAACGTGTTATCTAATAAAATAAAATGCAATTTCCTTTAAGCAATGGTTGTTCATATTCGGAAAGTAATGGATTATTTCAAAGCTAGTTTGAAATGATATGGGTGACTAACAGGAAATAAATCCCGTAGCTCCCGCTGAAATTGACAACATTACATGAATGATATTTCAGTTATAAAATGCAACTGCTCCCACTAGATTTGTCAACATTGCAAATTTTACATTTCCAGTCGAAAGCATATAGCAGTTTTATATACTTTCCAATTCTCTTCAAATTCTTACGAGTAGCATGTACTTAGGTATTGAACAGAGTATATGAAGTTCTACTTATAAAGACAATGGACTAGCCATTCTTTCATTCAATTAACTTGAATCTTTAGCATGCAACTCCTCCTTTATCGTCTACATAGCCCCAAGGGTAATTAGCACTTTAGGAATAATAAGAGTCCAAGAAGATTACCTAGAAAACATGCTAGTAATTCCTTTACTCTTTGCGGTTTAAACTCATACATCGTGACAAGTACATGATGTTATTTATTTTGGTAACTCTAAACACAATGTTTCCTGTTACACAAAATATTCTATCTTTCAATTAACTCTAGACCACGAAAGGGTAATGAAAGATCATAAACGAGTTTATCAATTTTGGAATCCTATCTTAGTTAGTCAAATAAGGAGAAAAGATATGAATAAGTCTCACTCTTCTTACTAGGAAAAGAGACTAACTCTGTCTTTCGAAAAAAAACAACTTTGTTTACGAATTATGTTGCAATAACACAATTAATCAAAACATAAAAAGTTTAATTCTAGTATTTTTGATAATTACATTCTTAAAAGAATTAACTACCAAATTAATTACTAATAAGACTAAGATCCATCTTGCAACCCCATTTAATTACGTGTATAAAAAAAATAGGACAAGGGGTAAGCAACGAGCGTTAATTGCATAATGCAACTCTTAGATTTATGAGACTGTTTAAGGCATTAGTATCAAGTAATAATGTCAAAAGCATGTTTAGTTCTCATCTTATGCCTCGGGTTCGAGGTCTGACCAAGTTAACTCGAGATAAGTCGACCAAGTATGAACGTGTAAAAATAACCATAGGTCTGAGCAGTGAGAAATAATTACCATGGGTTGGAAAGGCCCTTAGGTCTGACCTGAGAAGTCAATCCAAATGCACGTGTTCATAGTTGGATGACATAGACTTAAAATTAAAAATAGGTATGCACATATAAATATGATAAAAGTCGTGTACAAAGAAGCATGCAAAACAACTTTGTAACACTAATTTTAAAAACTTTTGGTAATGACACTGTAGTGATCATCATGGTTCACGGTAGCTCCAATCGAACGCACAGGGAGGCAGAGGACCAGGTAAGCGCTGAAGCATAACCTAGACATCCTTTCGGTGCAACTGTGCGCACCTCTTTGAACCCCCTTTTGAGTTTGTTCTGATGGGTGAGCCATACATCCCAAGTGTCCATAGCGTCTAGTTTTTAAATTCTTGAAAACGTGTTTCATATATTAGGTCAATTTATTTTACAAAAACGATTTTCCACGAATTAAATAGCAGGTCACAATGAGCATTATATTTACGTGTGTAAATAAAGAACCATATTAATGTTATGGTTACGATATGTATTATTCCATATTGCATACAATTAGGTGTCAAAACAAGTAATAATGAACATATAGGAATCTAAAACATATAAGCATAAACATCAATATATAACCACATATTGTTCCGAGTTCTCTTGCGAGTCTTCCCCAAACGGAGAACCAAGTCACTAGGATACAATACCTAGATCACCCCATACATCGCAAAAGCAATTGAGTGGGTCATGTGGCCGGAAAACACATAAAAACGCATGGCAATCTTAATTAACAAGTAATTACGCAATTTTATGTATTTAATAAACAATATGTAATTCTAATTATCATAATAATTCTAATTAACAATTAATAAATACAAATTAACTTTTAATTCTAATTAGCAAGTAATTTTAATTTAACATGTAATTCTTAATTAACAATTTAATTTTAATTAACTAGGTAATTATAATTAACATGTAAATTAAATTCTAATTAACAAGTAATCCCAATTAACAAATTAATTCTAATTATCAATATAATTTTAATTTGTTCGTGACTAGTTATTATTTATTAAAAATTGACAAGTGTTGCATGTAATTGTCAAAATTAAAATAAAACAAAATAACTAAACTAGGTTTCATGCAACCTTTTAAAACATGTTTATTAATTCAGAAACGTGTAACCCATAATCGCAAAAACGAGATGACTCGTGATGCCACTATTGGAATTTTAGAACTAAGTTAACCATTAACCTCTACGAGTACGCGGCGGATAAGGATCTAGTAATCGAGATTAGATTAACACGTAATAATAAACAATAACTAATATATCAATTAGTTAATAAAAGGGTATATAGAAAAGCTAACCTTGTTTGGGAATTGATCTCTAGTAACGGAACAAGAAACCAAAACGAAACCTTAAGTATCTAAATAGATACCTCGAAGAGTATCACACACAAACCCGATAATGTATACGTTCGATAAATGGCTAGTCGAGAACGTATTAATAAAACCCAATCAACAATTGAACACCTTGAATAATTCGTACAAGGAAACACCCAAGACATGCTTGCTTTCCTGTCCGAGATCCAAAACAGCAAGAAACTGCTATTTGCACTTTACCCGATATTTGATGAACACATCCGAGATCCTCCCTTTTCTGTCCGAGATTTGTATCACGACCAGAAACCAAACTCTACCCTTTTGCTGTTCGAGAGCAAGGAACCAACAATAACCAATCAATGAATCTCTAGTACTCTTGGATCAAATTGTGATGCAAGTTTAGAAGTCCAACAAGAAACCAAAATCCTAGTTTGACTTACAAGTAAATCGACTAAGATATAAGCTGGAACTTTTGATCAGTTTTAAGGATATATAAATCGCATATCATTGGATGCATGTGGATGCATGTGATTTCTGACTTTAAGGAATATCATATATTCGTATGTTACATCACAAAGAGGTGTAGAATCCTTTTGGTTTTATACCCAAAAAACACACGACTCCATACATGGGTTTTTGGCTTGTTCGACAAGCAAACAGCCCACACCATTCTTGTACCCGATCAGATGGAATCCAAAGCCAAGGCTTGCTCCATACTCGACCCATTCAGCTATCAAAATAGCCCACGGATCAACTAATGGATCGGGTCAAGTAGCATGCATAATACGGGTAATATAATTCAAGTAATAAATACGTTCGACACGTATACTCGTGTTTATCGTGTGTGCCTCCATCGGCTCACACACTTCTATCGTTTACGTGTATTTATAACTCCCACAAACCAACAGCTCCACTTGGGAGTTGTTGTGTTGAATGGCACACAAAACTAACGACGGAAACGCCTAGCAAACGTTCTCACTCGCTTTTTAACTAAAAGTGTCTGAGAGAATAGTTTCGTAAAAGTTTCTCAGTAGCATGATCATTCAATGTCTTGCTCTAATCATCCTTCGTTATAGATACCGTTAAAAAATGGATTATGGATCTCAAATCATTCCATATAGTTTAACCATTTAGAATCTCGTTATAGATTTTAATTCATATATACCAAATGTAATCAAGAATCATCTTGCATTATCCTTTGGATTTGGCCAAACAATTATCTGATTAAATCTGGAGAGGAGCCATGGTATCTTTCTGCACATATCAAGTGGAGTAACAAATCCTTTATTGACTACAAGTGTTGTGGATGCTGCTTCACATCACTCCGCAATATAGCTTTTATAACTACCTTGTTCAGATAGCGTTTTGCGTATACTTATAAAAAATGATATCCACACATAACAGAACTTGCTTGTATCTCAAGTCTAAGGATGAAGATAACAAACCATTTTCAATATTTTACTTAAGACTAGGATTCAAAAGTAAATGTTTGAAAGTTGGGGAATCCAATATGCATCTCTAGTGAATACATATGAGTTTGGCGGGAACAATCCACATTCTCGTTAGAATATAACCAACACTCACATTTGCCTTACATAACAATATTCCCATATTGTTAACCGACAATGGACATATTTAGAATAATAAAATTATTCAATGATTAAACATGCAAATATAGGATAACAATTATGATATGAATGAATAATAAATACCAAGTATCTTTATTCATCATAAAGTAAAAATTGTCTTTCTATCCCAATTAATCAAATACTAAAACAAATATGCATGAAACTCATTTAGTAAGTTGAAGCCTAATGTTTCCAACATTCTCAACCTTTCTTTTACAAAAACAACTAAATAGTTATCTGAGTAAACTTTCCGAATACTTGTTTCAAATTTCACATATAGTGAGTGATTTGAAATATAAGATGAGTGTCTTATCTCATATGCTCGTACTATTGCAAGAATTATCGTATGGAGATGTCTTCTTACCTTGCATGAGGTATTAAAAATCAACGACATACTGATATTCATCTTTACAGTTTCTAAAAGTGTAAAGTATTCTCATTCCTTAATGTGTAATACAACAATACTCTATGTTGAGCATAACTAGTTAGCAGATTTATCATAAATGATAAAATCCTATTACAACTAGTATTAATAATCCTCTAGCATCATTTGTACTTATACAACACCACTACTACAAAAAAGGATTTCAAGACCTGTCCTGAGACTAATCGAGACTGGTTTTTGATATGGTCTCTAAGAGGGGGGCTCTCCATGTGAAAACCAAATAAAGACCGGTTTTATAACCGGTCTCGATAGTAATGAAATGAGACCTGTTTAATCCTAAAACCGGACTCCATTCGTATTTTAAGGTAAAAAAAAAACAAATAGAGACCTGTTTTCAAGCTGGAAACATGTCTTTATAATATATGAAGACCGGTTTCTAAGCAAACAAACCTGTCTCTATAAGATTTTTATACCATAAAAAAATTGCTGTTTAGGATTTGCTTATTGTAACTGCTAATACAGGGACTGCTTTGACCTTGCTTACAAAAGCTGCTGCGTATATAGAGATTGTTTGGAATTGCTTATTAAAGTTGTATAAAGGGCTATTTGGGATCACTTGTTCGCAACCCAAACGCCCTTATTAGCAGCTTTAATATGCAATCCGAAACAATTCATTTATAAGCTTAAGTTTCTGTAAGCAATCCAAAACCGTCCCTTTATTAGTAGTTACAATAAGAAATTCCAAACAGCCACATAAGCAATTTCATCATACAATGTCGAAATACGTTAAAGAGGAACATAAAATGAGCTCCTGAAGTAAACTTGTTACAATGTTTTTCAGCAACCGGTTATCTTCCTGGTCTCAACTCTACATACCATACTATTTACCGTCAATATTCGAAATCTATAGGAAACTAATTGCATCTAAAAAAAATTAATTACACTTAACGAGCAATTGAGCATCTGATTTTGCATTTCGTCTGCCAGTTTTAGGCGGTCTTTGAAGGCAGGGCCATGCCTTTTTAGGGGCTTTAGTAACCTCCAAAACTCCTATATGATTCATTACATCCCCTCATTAAGAACGTCACATCGTTTGTATGTTGTTTTAGAAACAACCTGGAATAACATAAGCATACTTTTCTATCAGCACACAATTAAACTTCAAGTATAATAGTAAACTTCATGAACTTCAAATGATGATTGTTTAAATGTAATAGATCTTCTTGTTATGAGCCTACGCACATATATTTATATAATAAGCAGTTTAGATAAGCAAATCCAAACAGCCCTGTAAGTAGTTACAATAAACGAACACGTTTCATCTTCTATAACTAATAAGCAATATCTATAGATGAGTAATAAGGGACAGTTGTGGTACAAGTGTTTGGTGTACCCACAACGAACAGCGGCAGTGACACTGTGGCAGAGGTGTGTCATGGTAGTCTGGTGTCGTAGGAGCTTTAAATTCTTGACTTGTTTGGTATTTCTCTGCAGAGGTGTGGCAGAGATGTGGGACGTGTGGGAGTAGTAGATGAATGTGTAGGGCTTTAAATTCTTGAAAAGTTTTAAAAATCTGTGAAAAACATAAGGGGGAAAAAGATCCCGCCTATAATTTTGAGAAATAGACCGGGTTTAGACTAAGGACGGGTCTTATTATGAATAACAAAGATAGTCCGTTTTTAAACAAGAAACAGGTCTCTTTTAGGACGAATGGAGACAGGTCTTAAGTGTTTAAACCGGTCTCTTATTGTTATTTATTTTAAAGCCGGGTTTTTACTTAAATACCGGTCTCAATACTTTTGCCCAGGCAAAAAACATTTTTTAAGACCTTTTTTACTTATAAATGGGTCTCAATGAAGGGGTCTCTGAACCCTATTTTGTAGTAGTGACGTAACAAATCCGACACCAAACTTAACACGCCACAGCACGATCAACTATATTCCGTACTATAGGACGAAAGCTACCTACTAATCGAAGCATATAATCGAAGCATTAACTCAGCTACTCCATCATTCAACTCCTCTTCAGTCAAGTTCCTCCCCTATATATAACAAGAATAATTATTAGTATGCCTAGTAAATCTACCTACTAACAAAACGGGTATCCTGTAGAGATAACGGAGATAATGTTTGTTTGTAAGTGTTAGTCAATATCAAGTACTTCAAAAAAACCACAAGAACACCAAGCTAAACAAGTCACTAGCACACAACACAAAGCTACTAAATCTTAAACCTCTTTGACTAAGAAGAACCGAACAGATTAAAGACTCAAGCTTTAATTAAATCAATAAGTACAAAGTACAAACACAACCAGCTTGTTTCTTAGTCTCCATTCGATTACGATTACTTAAATCCAAATAACGTGTTAACCTTACATTTAATCTTGTGTGTCATACTTGAATCAAAATTATAAGCAGAAAAGAGTATTAAAAAGTCCAAAAAGTTCAAACTAGCCAGCATCTTAAGCAACCTTTGTATATGAGTGGGAAAAAAAAACATTTCATCGAAAACCTTATGTGCAAGCTTGAACCACATAAATCTGCTACCTAACTAACTCTAATTTGCTCACATAACTTCTATTTCTTATGATAAAAACACTGATAAAGCAAGCTTTAACCTATAAAACCCAAAAGTCAAAAAATCAATTAACAAATCTAACGCATGAAGTAGGAAAAAAAACAAATAAGTTTAAGTAATATACATATTAATTACCAAAAATGACAGATTTAGTTCAAATTTACAAACCTTTGATATTAATATGCCAAAAAAAACAAGAGTAATGGGCAGTAGCACAAGTGGCGGTGGCAGAGGTGTGTGTTGTGTGTTTGTGTGTGTGGGCGTTAAAGAAAGGAGATAGAAAAGGCAATTAGGTTTAGTTTGAAATTCATTGAAAATTTTTGAAAAGAATAAAAGGGGAAAAAGTCCCGCTGAAATTTTGGGGAATCAAGACCCGTTTCTTCATTAAAACATGTCTGCTTGTAAAGAATAAGATAGGCCGGGTTTCAGAACTAAAACCGGTCCATATTAGGCCTAAAAGAGAGGTGTTTTTAGTTTAAAAACCGGTCTCGAGTTGTTATTTATTCCAAAACCGGGTTTTCTTTTTAAAACCGGTCTTGATATTTTTGGGCCGACTGAAAATGATAATTGAGACCGTTTTTTTTAAGAAAGGGTCTTGATGAAGGGGTCTCCAAACCCAATTGTGTAGTAGTGCACTATGCTTT
The DNA here is from genome assembly GCA_910596185.1 of Chrysanthemum makinoi. Taxonomy (NCBI): domain Eukaryota; kingdom Viridiplantae; phylum Streptophyta; class Magnoliopsida; order Asterales; family Asteraceae; genus Chrysanthemum; species Chrysanthemum makinoi. Next base: position 14,411,072 of record OU343221.1, on the reverse strand, counting down.
ATAATTCGTAAACATTTATAAAACAATAATCTAAACACTCTCAATTAGATATTGTTGTTGTCAGCTCATTTTGTTTTCTTGAACAAAAGCAACAACTATTCTTATACACAATATAATATATATACATGATAAACCCTTAGTTAAAACAACAAAAGGTTTTCATCCATGTAAATTATTCCAAGTGAAATATAACATTTTAAAACTTTCTCAAATGATATATTGCATTTGTGTCAGACTTAATTTTTCGCATTTGTTTATTCTAGATAAACATTTATTCCAAGGTTGTTTGTTTTATTCCCTAAATTCCAAGTGAAGTTTCATTCAAAGCTTAAGGATCAATATCTAGCTTAAATATAATGATATCTTCAACATGTAAATTTTAAAGAAAAACACGATGCTCCCATTTAATGTCAGATGTACTCAAGAGTTATCTTAATTCAATCAGAATCAAATTATAATTTTAAAGAAAAACACAATGCTCCCATTTAATGTCAGATGTACTCAAGAGTTATCTTAATTCAATCAGAATCATATTGTAATTAAACCAAGATCTCATCTCTTAGATGCATGATCCAATCAAAAACATGTATTGCTCAAATTTTGTATACTACATAAAGATAATATAAATTCATAACCCTTTTGATTACACACCGTCCTCGCAAATGGTAATCATAAAGAAAAGTTATAAAATCTTAATTGTCACATTTTTCATACAAGGAGCATTTATGACAATTCAATATCTTTATATAATTAATGCGTGTATATATAAAAAAATTTAATCACAGTCAATTGCTTAAGTATGATTAAAAACTTCTTATTAAACGCCAAACATTAATATGTATACAATTTTGTCCTTGTGAGTCATTCTTCAAAAGAAACTCATTCCAACCTCATAGGTTAACTGTTAGGAAAAATAACAATCAAGCTCAAAACTCGATTTGCCTTTTCAGGACTGCATCTTGTCATTTATAGTTCTAAAATATTTATCAGATTCAAGATGTGATAATGTATTTTAGTAGTTAGCTGATTAACAATAATCTTCTAACTTATATCCCTCAGCATTGATATTAAAAATAACACTTCAGTTAACATTTTCATGTTTAACCTTAGTATGACATTAATAAGTGCATTTTAGAAGGTTAAGTATTTTGTTCTCAAAAACTTTGAGATATGTATATACTCCCACTTACTTTTGTAAGTAGAGACAATTCTCTAAATACTAAGTATTTAAGCAACAAAAAATTGTTCCTAATGGAGAATCACAAAATACATTTTAAGTTCTCATCTCCAGATTTTTTAATAAAATGCTTCATAAGATATTAACAAATTCAGAACTTAAATCAAGACATAATGGAATTCCTTCCAATCAACTCAAATTAGGGTTTATAGAAAAACTCTAATTTAGTATCACTCTTTAACTAAAAGTTCTAGCAACAGTTTTGTGTTTCGTTAAGCTAGGAAGAACACCAAAACTACAATCTTTAAGCTATGAAGTGTAGATAAATAAAAAATCTAAAAGGATTTATGATTCAATTGGTTTAAGTGGTAAAACCTCAAATCCCTAATGAATTAGGGTTTTTAGTTAAGGATTATATGTTCATGTGTTAACAAGAAAACAGAACATTTCAATAATACATTAAGTCTTTGAATAATTCAAAGGCCTTATGTTTATGTGTTAATTAGAAGACATAACACTTTTACTATATATACTTTACGTTATAAATCATTGTTTAATTTAAGGACTTTATAATTATGTCTTAACATGTAAGCATAATTATACTAACAAAAGTAATCATGAACGTAAACTATTGAGTTCTATAGTAATTTCAAGTTAATTTTATACTTCAAAATTATGATCATTATCATATAACCATAATTATGTTGACTAAAACATGTAGTCTAATGTTGAAGTATCTATACACAATATCATGACATTTGAATGTAGTAGGGCAACAAACATCTAGCGTGTTCAAGTCCTAGTAGAATCATTATTAGAATGTAGTAGGGCAATAAACATCTCACGTGTTTAAGTCCTAGTAGAATTCTTGTTTACATGTAGTAGGGCATTAAACATCTAATGTGTTTAAGTCCTAGTAGAATTATTAGTTTCCTTTACCTTGCGGTCAAGAGATACCAATAATATTGTTGTTCCTTCCACATACTTTGAGATTTCTCCCACTTGTGTAAGGTACAACATCATATTATGAAAACAAACAACACTTGATTGATTGTCCACACAAGATGATAATGTCATATATATCATAAGTATTTTTAGAACCATAACCTATATAATTAGGAATTGTGGATTATTATTCAATAGATAACATTTCAGGAAGCGATAGATAACATTTCAAGCGAAGCAGCAGGAAGGCAACGTGTTATCTAATAAAATAAAATGCAATTTCCTTTAAGCAATGGTTGTTCATAATCGGAAAGTAATGGATTATTTCAAAGCTAGTTTGAAATGATATGGGTGACTAACAGGAAATAAATCCCGTAGCTCTCACTGAAATTGACAACATTACATGAATGATATTTCAGTTATAAAATGCAACTGCTCCCACTGGATTTGTCAACATTGTAAATGTTACATTTCCAGTCGAAAGCATATAGCAGTTTTATATACTTTCCAATTCTCTTTAAATTCTTACGAGTAGCATGTACTTAGGTATTGAACAGAGTATATGAATTTCTACTTATAAAGACAAGGGACTAGCCATTCTTTCATTCAATTAACTTGAATCTTTAGCATGCAACTCCTCCTTTATCGTCTACATAGCCCCAAAGGTAATTAGCAATTTAGGAATAATAAGAGTCCAAGAAGATTACCTAGAAAACATGCTAGTAATTCCTTTACTCTTTGCGGTTTAAACTCATACATCATGACAAGTACATGATGTTATTTATTTTGGTAACTCTAAACACAATGTTTCCAGTTACACAAAATATTCTATCTTTCAATTAACTCTAGACCACGAAAGGGTAATGAAAGATCATAAACGAGTTTATCAATTTTGGAATCCTATCTTAGTTAGTCAAATAAGGAGAAACGATATGAATAAGTCTCACTCTTCTTACTAGGAAAAGAGACTAATTTTGTCTTTCGAAAAAAAACAACTTTGTTTACGATTTATGTTGCAATAACACAATTAATCAAAACATAAAAAGTTTAATTTTAGTATTTTTGATAATTACATTCTTAAAAGAATTAACTACCCAATTAATTACTAATAAGACTAAGATCCATCTTGCAACCCCATTTAATTACCATAGGTCTGACCAGTGTATAAAAAAATAGGACAAGGGGTAAGCGACGAGCGTTAATTGGATATTGTTCCGAGTTCTCTTGCGAGTCTTCCCCAAACGGAGAACCATAAGACCGTCACTAGGATAGAATACCTAGATCGCCCCATACATCGCAAAAGCAATTGAGTGGGTCATGTGGCCGGAAAACACATAAAGACGCATGGCAATCTTAATTAACAAGTAATTACGCAATTTTATGTAGTTAATAAACAATATGTAATTCTAATTATCATAATAATTCTAATTAACAATTAATAAATACAAATTAACTTTTAATTCTAATTAGCAAGTAATTTTAATTTAACATGTAATTCTTAATTAACAATTTAATTTTAATTAACTAGGTAATTATAATTAACATGTAAATTAAATTCTAATTAACAAGTAATTCCAATTAACAAATTAATTCTAATTATCAATATAATTTTAATTTGTGCTTGACTAGTTATTATTTATTAAAAATTGACAAGTGTTGCATGTAATTGTCAAAATTAAAAAAAAACAAAATAACTAAACTAGGTTTCATGCAGCCTTTTAAAACATGTTTATTAATTCAGAAACGTGTAACCCATAATCGCAAAAACGAGATGACTCGTGATGCCACTGTTGAAATTTTAGAACTTAGTTAACCATTAACCTCTACGGTATGCGGAGATAAGGATCTAGTAATCTAAATTAGATTAACACGTAATAATAAACAATAAATAATATATCAATTAGTTAATAAAAGGGTATATAGAAAAGCTAACCTTGCTTGGCAATTGATCTCTAGTAACGGAACAAGAAACCAAAACGAAACCTTAAGTATCTAAATAGATACCTTGAAGAGTATCACAAACAAACCCGATAATGTATACGTTCGATAAATGGCTAGTCGAGAACGTATTAATAAAACCCAATCAACAATTGAACACCTTGAATAATTCGTACAAGGAAACACCCAAGACATGCTTGCTTTCCTGTCCGAGATCCAAAACAGCAAGAAACTGCTATTTGCACTTTACCCGATATTGGATGAACACATCCGAGATCCTCCCTTTTCTGTCCGAGATTTGTATCACGACCAGAAACCAAACTCTACCCTTTTGCTGCTGTTCGAGAGCAAGGAACCAGCAATAACCAATCAATGAATCTCTAGTACTCTTGGATCAAATTGTGATGCAAGTTTAGAAGTCCAACAAGAAACCAAAATCCTAGTTTGACTTACAAGTAAATCGACTAAGATATAAGCTGGAACTTTTGATCAGTTTTAAGGATATATAAATCGCATATCATTGGATGCATGTGAATGCATGTGATTTCTGACTTTAAGGAATATCATATATTCGTATGTTACATCACAAAGAGGTGTAGAATCCTTTTGGTTTTATACCAAGAAAACACACGACTCCATACATGGGTTTTTGGCTTGTTCGACAAGCAAACAGCCCACACCATTCTTGTACCCGATCAAATGGAATCCAAAGCCCAAGGCTTGCTCCATACTCGACCCATTCAGCTATCAAAATAGCCCATGGATCAACTAGTGGATCGGGTCAAGTAGCATGCATAATACGGGTAATATAACTCAAGTAATAAATACGTTCGACATGTATACTCGTGTTTATCGTGTGTGCCCCCATCGTCTCACACACTTCTAGTCTTTTACGTGTGTTTATAACTCCCACAAACCAACAATAATGGTCATTATGAGTCTTGCAATTCAGACTTAATTGAAGCTATCGTTGATGTAATTACTTAATCTCATTCTTATACTTCATTTGATTATGGTACAAGTAACGCACGTATGTAGTTAGCTTGAGACAACATCTTGTTGGTGTCACATTATGATTTCTTTGAATTAAAGAGTTAAACATTTGCCTTCTTATAAGCAACTTCGTTCAATTCTTTAGTCACTTCTAGTTGCACTCATATTAATTCTTGTTTTGCTTCATTCGATTCGTCTTCACTGTTTCAAAGGACAATGTTCCTGAACCTCTACTCCTCGATATACTGAGTCGACTTGACAACTCAGTCGACGTAGCTTGCTTCCGAGTTGCTTCAAAGAATTTCAATAATTTTTATCCACACCTTCGATCGATCAATCTTCTATGCACAATGAAATTAAACCCCGTGTGCCAATCCTTTACGTCTTTTTCTTTTTTTTTTTCTGAATCTTATATCGAATATGATAGTTGTGGAATCCGTTCGTATCGGCATTGCTAAGCCTGCCCGAGTAGCTTCCTTTGCCGACTTTCTAACGAATTATGATAAGAACCTGACAGATGAAAATTTTATTAAGAAGTGGCTGCCTAGGGTTTCCGTACACTTGAAATCACTTTCAGTAACTAATTATTGCAAAGGGTCGTTTATGTGGCCATCGAATGTGTTGTCATTGGTTTCTAACTACTGTAAGTTTTTTATTTATATATTGTATTGTTTGTTCTTTGGTTATTTATAGTTGGGCGTGAATCATTAAAAAAAATTCTGTTAATGCAGGTAATAATCTTGTTGAATTAGAGTTGAAGTATGATAGGCTGTCGTCGCAAAATTTGAATCCGTTGCCAATGCTAACTAGTTTAACACTTGAATCTGTAACATTATGTGACAAAGACCTAAACGAGTTGAATAAGTGCTTTCCCAATCTTCAAGTTCTTTATCTGATAGAGATTAGAGGACTTCAAAATACTAAGATCCACCATCTCAACCGGAAAATCTGTCAATGGAAGACCTGTCTCTCGGCCAATTATCCTTCATGTACCCCAATCACGCCTAACATCACTACACTCAGACTTGAATCTATAAAGCCCACAAACTTTTATGTTGAATCTCCTACGTTGTCTGACTTCCATCTCGCCCTTAGTCGTGAATCCAGTTTCAATGCATTGACGTCTGAAAACATGAAAAAGGTTTCCGTTATGTCTGATAACATTTTTTCCTTACTTAATAACTTTCAGGTTGCGAAAACGGTAGAATATTTGACTCTAGATTCACCAAACTCAATAAATTTGCAGATAGCATATCCCGATTAATTTTTTACGTTTTTTTTTTTGGGTAAAGGGGAGTAATCCTGCACCCTGGTAAATATATTAACCAAATAAATGTTTAAGTACAATGTATATGAGTGAAATCCCATATCTCAGCCCGTTACATAGGCATAAAGCTTACATAACAAGGTACTACCTATTTTCTAAACAAGAAAACAACCACTACTCAAATGATAACATAGGACATAACGAAAAAATTACTTCCTAGGTCCTTGAAGCTTGGTGCCATACATGGCATTAAAGGCATCCAAATTCCCCGGAAGATCAGAAACCTGCTTCGCATAGTCATCGTAATCATAGTATGTGTTTGCTGTTTTTCCCCACGTGAGCTCGTTATGTATTAAATCAAATGCATGGTTGAAATTAGAGGTGTTTTGTGTTGAGTTTATGATATATAAAATACAATAAAACATAAAGACATCAAGAGTACACAGCGGAAGACTTAAAGATCATAACAAATAAATTAATTAACTGAAAGTATGCGTAACGTACCTCTTGCGAATGTCAAATCCCTCGAGCAAAGCAAAACAACCCTCGAGCAAAGCAAAACAAAGAAGTACTTATTGGTGTAAGAATAATGTCTTACAACGACGTTCTTGTACACACGAATTAACCAAACGAATCAAGCGATTGCTAGATCTAACACAAGTCCTCGTTTAAGAAAAACGAAACCAAACTCCCATACAAATGGGGTGCTTGGCCGAATATTAGACTAGAGAGAGGAGAGGAGAGATCTAGGGTTAATTCAATGCACAAGTGTATGAAACCCTAGAACCTAACCCTCTTTATATACTAGTAGGTAAACTTAGGGAACAAGTTTATGAATTAGGGCTTTGGAAAAGCCCCTATGGCCGGCCATGTAGACAAGCCCAAATAAAATCCATAACTTTTCCAAGTTTTCCATTTCTAGTCCTTTCTCTTTTCATTTAACGGTCGTTAGTCATTTTTCCGTTAAATACTTAACGATCGTTAACCGGACTTAATGTGCAATAATTAATCGTAAACATAAACATTAATTATTAACTTTAATTCTCATTCGCTAATGTGTGCAATCCCGTGGTCACGAGTTCGAATCCGGACATTCACATGTTTGTAAATATATAAATTTCCAACAGCTCCCACTTGGATATGTTTACAAAACGTGAAATGACATTGGTTAGCGTCTAGCAACACGCCAATGCCCCCGGTACAACTCGTTTATGGTTTTCTGGAGAAAAACCAAGTTTGATGATTCATCATCATATTCATCCTTTCGTTTCTAATACCATGTTAATAAGAATATGGATCTCACTCATTTCTTAATTAACTATTCTGTTTCTCGCTTTATGTGATTGATTAAGATTACCAATTCTTCTGAACATATTCCAGAAGACCTTGGGTATGGCCATACAAACATCTTAACAATCCTACGAGGGGCCCAGCAGTATTATACTTCAAAATAAATTTGAAGGAAACAAATCCCATTTTGACTACAAGCAGGATTCATAAATTTCGCAACACTTCTGAAAACAACCCTTATAACTACCAGTTACGTGTAGCGTTAGATTGCTTCACAAAAATGCACTACATCCATGACATATCTCTTGTATCTCAAGTCAGAGGATAAATATCCATGATATACTTAATGACGAAGATCCATAAAGTATTATCATGCTGGTGGGATAAGTCCTATATTCAATTCATTGAATATCATCTGAAATTAGTCATGCTACGCATCAATATACTTTCAAGTATATTCTAACTAATACTCAGATTTGTCTTAATTCAATATCATTCCCATGTTATTGATTGACAACGGACTATTTAGAATAACTTAAGTTATTCATGGATTTAAACATGCAAATACAGGACACAATATTATAAATGAAATTAAACGTATACCGTACTTTAATTCATTATAAATAATAATTGTTTAACATCCTTTATCCAAATACTAAATAGATCAACGCATGATAATTCTTAGTTAATGAACTTTGCCTCAAGTCATGATAATCATACTTGTTGACAGGGCATAATTTCAACTAACTTTGATCTATAGGAATTTTGAGAATACTTATTTCAAAAATTCAATAAGTGAATTTCTTGTATATGTTTACACATATCTTGATATTGTCATATCATTCCATAAGGTGCGTGATAACCTGAACCACCTTTATATGACAATCATCTTTCAAAACTTTTAAAGTTTAAAGTATTCTTTATTCTTTAATGTATAATGCAACTATGCTCTTAGTTGAGCATAACTAGTCAACATGGTCATCATCAAGGATACCGTGACTAGAATTGAGTGTCATCTCAATTATACTAGCATCATTGTGTACAACAATATGCTCTTTAAATATCCGTAAACTTTTGAACAGTTATAGTGTAATGTTGGTGCCTACCAAAACTCAAGTTTGTTGGCAATGACAATTATGAAACAATTGTCATATAATCATCCATAGAATCTAGGAGCATCTCTAGACTGTGGAATGTGATTCTAAATCCAAACATATTCTTTTAAAATATTTATTACACTAACAACTTTCAATGTTGTCAAATCATCTTGTAATCAAGCATGACACAACAACTTTATACACAACATGATGTTCATGATGAATCTTCAAGTTAAACTTTAAGATCTCATCTATCTTGTCAAAGATATGTATTCATCATGTTCTATTAGACTCATTTATTTACCGCATATGTTTATAATAAAAAACATATTTTTCAAGGTTATATTTCTTATTTCCAAATCTTACAAACGAAGTTCATTCCCAACTAAAACTTAATTTAGGTGGAATGTAGTTGCCCATACAACATATAAGATTTAAAATAATACTCCCACTAGCTTTTAGGAATACTTATGAGCTATCTTATTTTAATTATTAAATCAAACATGGATTTAATATTAAACATAAGAAACATCTCTTAGATGCTTGCATATATCCATTCATGGATTCTTGCAGTTTGTACATATCCAAGGATTATTTGAATTCATAAAACTTCTTTGTATTACTCATCGTCCTCGCAAAAGTAATTCCACAACAAAGAGTTATGACATTCATTGTCAAAATTTCATTTCAATGAAACTAAGTATGACAATTATAATCTTTATACTTCTATTTAATGTATCTAGTAAAGAATATTCAATCATAGTTAATTGCTTAAATATGATTAATATTATTATCACTAGACACGCATTAAATATGTGTACAATATTGTCCATATGATTTCTACATAAAGATTTAAACCACTAGGGTTTCCATCCTTTGAAGAAACGCATATTCATTATTAAGATAAATCAAGTATCTAAAGTTGATTATCTTTATGGACAGCATCTCAACATTCATAGTATGATTGATTTACCACAATTCAACATTTGGTAAATTCATCATCATGATTAACAGGCTTACCATGATCCTGTAACTAATAATCCTCAGCATATTAAATATCTGAGATATCCTTACGGATCTATGAATGAAAATTCCATCATAATGAGGTCTATTATTTTCATGTTTAGCCTCATCATGATATTTGCTAGTGCATTTTAGAAGATTATGTATTTTGTAATTCAATCTTTCAAGATCTAAACAAAACTCCCACTTGCCTTTAAAAATTTAAAGATTACCTTTAAATAGTTTAGCAAGTAGAGCAACAATACATTGTTCTCTTTTGGGATATTACAAAAAACATTGACAGTTCCTAACATTAGTTTGTTACAACTCACTCTATAAGTAGTTTAACAAATTCAGAACTTCATTTATAAGACTTAATGTGATTCATCACATTCCATAAACAAATGGTGTCTTATTAATCTGCTAGGTTGGAGTCTTATTGAGTATATTCAATCTATACTCAATCTACTAACCTTGATAACTTTTGGAAGAAACTATAGTTATCTTGAATCAAATAATGCCAACAGATTTTGATTCTTCTAACAGAACATACCATAAAACTATGGTATTTCCTTAGAATTAATATTGTAAGAAAATCTAACAATATTTTAGATAACCATCTACTCTTTTGGCTTACCTATTTACCAACAAAGTAAAATTTAATGGTACAATAGAATTACCAAGTCAATTGCATGCATTATAACACAAGTATTTTTGACCAAGTCAAAAGACATATCAGTTATAATCCCACTATACGTTATAAGTCATTGATCAACTCATTGACTTCATGCATATGTCTTAAAACATAGCAAGTTAACGTCTTACTTTATATTGTAAGTCTTGTATTAAAAGACTTCATGTTTGTGACTTTACAAAATCATAAACATTTATAATTAAAGTAATTATGAACACCACCTCGGGTTTCAATTCATATTTCAAGTTAATATTTACTACATATATTTAAGTCATTCAACGAATACTCAAATTCAAGGTAGTATTAGATTACTTCATTTAATTATGTCATTCCATGAAATGTTCCATGTAAGAAACTGCAGAATCATCCATGCTCGTTCTCACGACACGTGGATATTTTACCTTGGGCTACAATCTAGTTCACGTTCTCACGTAACATAAATTGTAACTACAAGTGTTTCTTAAAAATTGAATGACATAAATATTTAAAATAAAGTAGTCTTTGTTATCATCTTGACACATGTTCTTAATAGGGCAATCATACATATATAAATGTATACTTCCTATTAGAACGTTATTCTCTTACTTTACAGTCAAGAGAATTCTTTTAAATCATATTAATATGTGTTGTACCTTGCACACAATAAGATTTCTCCCACTTGTGCATGAAACAACATCATGTAGCATATAAACAACACGATACACGTTCGTTTATTTGATTAATATGATTTGTGTCATAGATATAACAAGTAGATGTAGAACTATATTGTTTAGTAAGGAAACGTACCCGACTATCCTTAAAACATAAGTGTCTACAATTGGAAAGTAATTATCTTTGAAGATAATCTGGGTTACTACACAGGAAATAAGGCTTGTAGCTCCCACTGAATTAAAAATCATTAAAACAACTTCTTATTCAGTAATGCAACACAAATGCTCCCACTGAATCTGACAACATTGTAAGTGTTGCATAACCAGTGAAAACAACTTGCTTGCTTTTTACTTTCCTACACCTTTGAAGAACCATACGTAATCATTACTAAGGTACTAAAAGGTGTATTCTACTATATGAATGATAGGTTATCCATCAATGTTATTAACTTGAAAAATTGGGTATGCAATTTCTTTCTCAACAGGCCTACCATCCCCATACTGGTATGTAGTACCTTTAAAGGCTAAAGCAAAACAACTAGATAAAAATATGCTAGTTTGCCTTTTACCAATTTTTGCGGTAATTAGTCTAGCTTCTAATCTAGTAACTCATATACATGTTTTCCAGTTAACCAACATTCATGTTGTTACAAAGGATTCATTCACCAAATGAGGGTAATGAAATCTTTATGGAAAATAAGATGTGCAATTCATTGCTAAAAGTTACATTAGAATTTAGACAATTCAAATGTTCCTATTATACCTTTCTCATTCATGAAAAGGAATAGGATTGAGTCTCATGCTTCTCTCATGGAAAAGAGACTTCGTTTGTCTTATCAGTAAATTATTCTCGATCAAACATTTGTTTGAATGGTAGAATGGATCAATTTACTAATCAAAGACTAAACCACGTTTACGGTTAAATGTTGCATTTATACATTCAAAAGAATTACAAAATTCAATTTTAGTATTTTCGATAATTAACCTTTTCAATAAACAATTAAATACCCAAGGTTCATATTCATATAACCAATTAATTATTATTGAAAACTAGGATCCAAATTGTCATAATTTCATCACGTCAGTTGATCTGCTAGTAATGAACCTTATACAAAATGGTAGAGCTATTGCTCAATTGCCAATTTCAATTGCAATTCCTAGATTTATGGGATTTACATATAGCCAATTTCAATTGCCATGTAAACATGTTTTATCCCATCTTATGCCTTGAGTTGCCAGTTCTCACTACAAAACTCAATTAAGTTGTCCAACTTAAGAAACTGCAAAATCGTCCATGCCCGCTCTCACGACACGTGGACATTTTACCCTTTGATTACGATCTAAGTCGCGATCTCACGCAAATAAAAAGTAATCTTAGGTGTTTCCGTTTCGTTGGATGGCATATAACTTAAATTAAAGGGTAATAGTTTTGATGTTAAATCAAATATGTACAAAGATGTCATGCATTCATCTTTGTAGCATAGTTTTTATTAAAACATTTATATCTTGTTTTAATGTATAAGCTTTTCATCATCAAACTTTAATTGAGGTATTGGGTTCACCAATCAAGGAATTTAGTGTTAATTATCATCCATTATACCGTACTTTTGCATAAGTGTAAACACTTAGTGTTTCGGATAATTACCACCGAAGTGGCGCATGAAATTAAAACTAATTCGCCCTTAAGATGAGCTTGCACATTTAATGGCTTACTAAGTAGCTCCACTCGAACTTACAGGGGGCAGAGGACCAGGTACGCGCTAAAGCACAACCTTAGACATCCTTTCAGTGTGACTGTGCGCACTTCTTTAAACCCCTTTTATTAGTTCATTCTCATGGGTGAGCCTTTCAGACCATTTGTACCAAAGTCATCAATCAATTAAACGATTATGATTACTATTCTTAAAAATACATGTTTCACCATTGTTTAGGTCATACCCTTGTTACACATATTAAACAAGCAAGTATTTATAAAAATAAACAAATAAACAATGAATGCATAACAAATAAAAGTCATGCATATCAAATAGCCACATGCAAACGGTTTTGATAAATCCTATTAATAACCAATTCTAGATTTGACAATATGCATATATTTAATTAAGACTTTCACCCGTTTTCATCTATGTACAAGGTGAGCCACATGCATCGATTCATCGATTGCGCAAGTCAAAATTAAATACATACCACATAGCACATAATTGATTAAATTAATAATTATTGAGGTCTTCCCCAATTTTAGATCTATAAAAAATTAGTGTATATCACTTAAACAAGAAAGACATACAATAAAAGTAGATCCATGATAAAACATGCAGATATATATCATGGACATAAAATTACACTTAACAATTAATGCAATTAAATCAAAGTTACGCATATACACATAAAGTTGCATGCATCTTAGGGTTTCTAATCCAATTAAAACAATAGTTTACAAAACCCTAATTAGGGCACCAAAAAAAAACGCCCCCCCTAAAAAATTAGGGTTTAGGTTTTGCAAACCCTAGATCTACGCATACAAATAATAACACAACATGTTTATTTTATTTATGTGTTTCAGTAATTAATTACTTGTTATACAAGGCTCGTGATGCCACTGTTGAGTTTATGATATATAAAATACAATAAAACATAAAGACATCAATAGTACACAGCGGAAGACTTAAAGATCATAACAAATAAATTAATTAACTGAAAGTATGCGTAACGTACCTCTTGCGAATGTCAAATCCCTCGAGCAAAGCAAAACAACTCTCGAGCAAAGCAAAACAAAGAAGTACTTATTGGTGTAAGAATAATGTCTTACAACCACGTTCTTGTACACACGAATTAACCAAACGAATCAAGCGATTGCTAGATCTAACACAAGTCCTCGTTTAAGAAAAACGAAACCAAACTCCCTTACAAATGGGGTGCTTGGCCGAATATTAGACTAGAGAGAGGAGAGGAGAGATCTAGGGTTAATTCAATGCACAAGTGTATGAAACCCTAGAACCTAACCCTCTTTATATACTAGTAGGTAAACTTAGGGAACAAGTTTATGAATTAGGGCTTTGGAAAAGCCCCTATGGCCGGCCATGTAGACAAGCCCAAATGAAATCCATAACTTTTCCAAGTTTTCCATTTCTAGTCCTTTCTCTTTTCATTTAACGGTCGTTAGTCATTTTTCCGTTAAATACTTAACGATCGTTAACCGGACTTAATGTGCAATAATTAATCGTAAACATAAACATTAATTATTAACTTTAATTCTCATTCGCTAATGTGTGCAATCCCGTGGTCACGAGTTCGAATCCGGACATTCACATGTTTGTAAATATATACATTTCCAACATTTTGCAACTCAATATTTTGGGATATAGAGAATGGGAGGAAATGATTAAAGACATTTAGTGCATATTTGTTACTAGTTGACCCATCATTGACTTTCTCCGCTGTTGCTTTGTTGTTGGACCAATGCTTGTGCTTGTCAGAAGTCTCGTTTCTCATCCACCGTAATGTGGTTGCTGATGTATCAACGGGTTTCATATCTAGCTGTGTGGCTCACTGGCCTGGATTAAAATGGAGATGGGGAATATGGAGTAAAGACATGGAAGATTCTTGGATAACCAATTATTAGAATGCAATATATGAACATTTTAGCAGAAAATGGGCCTCCATCTGAGTAAGTTTTAGTAAAGTGAAGTTCTCTTACAGTGTTTTGGTGTTTTGAACCATATGAAGTGACTATTGCTTGTTATTGTGTTATGTTTACCCGAATTGAGTGTATTTAATTATGAGGGTATGTAATCAGACATGGATCTTGATAATATTACAGTAATATAGCTAAATTATCAATTATGTACTATATTCGCCAATAGGTGGTTTGTTCATTCTTTTGAGGAATTTTGTTCGAGTATGCAAACAAAGATGACCGATGATATTAGTCGTTGGATAATTCTGTTCTCTATATTGTTTTTTTGGTAATCATTGTTTCAACCTTTTAGCTAACAAATCAATGGGGTTTAAGCCAACCACCACACAAACTTAAATCGGGTAAAGTCTTTTTTTGAGAGGTTGGCGTGCCCACTTCATGTTTGTTTGCACCAAGGTGGGTTTGAATTTGTAACCTCCTGCACGGCAGCACTTTAACGGTGATAGTCACTGGTTATCAGCTTCTCTATACATGCACGGGGACAAATATTTGTATAATAGAGTAGTAAACTAAATAATGGAACAAGGAGTAGATCGAATTGGAAACAAAACTTGAATGGAGTATATTTGGGTTAAACAGTCAGTTCTATAGGTTTTAGAATCGCCTTTTGGATTATATTTCCAGTCCCAATAAACCGCCGGCCATTTCATATAACGTTTTTGTGTTCTTGGATTGCTCAAAGGTCTGTTTATTAGGCCAATATGGCTTAAATGGATAAAGTACTAGAAAACGGATTGCATGGTCGCTTTGTAATCTGTTTTACTTTTTTGGGTAACCATGATTTTCTACATGTTGGCCAACTAATCCACGTGATTTTAGTTAGCTATCACACAAAAAGCTCAAACCAGGTAAAGCCTCTCCGTTAAGATTGGCGTGACCTCTTAAAGCTGTTTACACCAGCTAGCAGAAATTGAACTTGAAACCTCTCAATAGTTACCACAAGCTTTTACTTCTTTTACTTTGCTCTTTCCTTGTCGTAATAGGAATCAAGAATACCTTTGATGGGGAGATTCGGTAAAAATACACAAGTCAATTTAATAATGCTTCAATGTGGTCATCCAAACAACATTGTGGGTCATATGGAGATTTCGCTATCATGTTTGCTTTGAATTGGAACCTCCAAGTAAAGACACCCTTTACGAAGACATCAAAGTACTATCACACAAATTGGATCTCTCATCGTATAGTAGGAATGTAAATCTTGTTTTGATACAGTAGATTAGCGATCCAATTAACTCTTTTATAAATTTTTTGCAGCTTTTGTTCACTAGCGCATTGCTAGTTTCCTCAATGAATAGTTGTTCAGAAAAAAAGGTCATTCCTTATAAAATCATTGCCATTCAAAAATTTAATTAATACAGATATTGGCACCATGAAATTTCAAGTTCATGTTGAGATAAGGATTTACTTTCGTATCAGATCACTTTTCAACTAAATTTGAGGTAGTATCTAGCGGTTCTCTTTGTTGGGTAATCTTGATGGGCCAAGTTTATGGGTCATGGATTAGCATGTGGGTCAGTGACTTGGTAGCTTATTTGACCGAATATTATGGAAGAAAATGAGATAGATGACCTATTTGCATGGCATTTGAATAGGGAGTAGTGGCTGTACATGTAGCATATTGTACCCACGTTTAGTTTAGTTCTATCGGTTTGTTTTTAGCCTATAAATAGATTAGTGTAGGCATCATTGTAGAATGTATTCAGTTTCCTTTCCTTATTAATATACAAAGCATTTAAAACCAATCTTTCCGTTTTGATTGGTGTTTGCGGGTGTGAGTTCGGGGTGGGGAAGGGGCTGAATATCAACATGGTATCAAGAGCTGAGTTCGATTAAAGGGCGGGTTTGAGAGTCGGTTTCAAGAAAGGTGTAGCCCTTCGCTATAGGGCAGGCGCGGTAGGGAACCCAGTTAGTTTTGAAAGGGCTGTGATGTTGTGTTCAGGAAAAAAGGTTGATCACAGCGGGGTGACGAGAAGAACGCAGCAGAAAGAAAAAAAGGTATGTTCTTTTGAAAGAACGAAAGTAGCAAGAACAAGAAAGAAAGAAAGTAAGAATGAAAGACCGTAGACCGGTTGGAAGAGAGCTTCTGGCGAAGACCGAAGAGCCGATATAAAGACCGGTGGTTTGGCTTGTTTGCAGGTGAAAGAAAAACATCAAAGAAGTGAAGAATGGCGTTGGTACATAAAGAAGGAGGATCTATCTCATATCAAGTTCCGGCTTTGACCTCGACAAATTATCCGGTGTGGGCTGTTAGGGTCAAATCGATTATGGATGCATATAGCCAGTAGGGCTCAAATCGGAGGAAAGAGGCGATTTCATGTGAATCGCAACAAGTGGGAGAATAAAGACCGATGCTCACGGCAGCGATGAAGACCGACGCCGAAGAAGAAGACGTGACCGAAGAACCGGCGAAGAAGACCGTGGCTGGAAACTAAGTTCGGCTGAGACCGAAGACCGTTAAGCTGCAACAAAAAGACCGGTAGCTGATCCTAGACCGACACAGGTGACAAGAGACCGAAGCTTTTTGGGTAAAGGGGAGTAATCCTTCACCCTGGTAAATATATTAACCAAAAGAACGTTTAAGTACAATGGATATGAGTGAAATCCCATATCTCAGCCCGTTACATAGGCATAAAGCCTACATAACAAGATATCTCCTATAATCTAAACAAGAAAACAAACCACTACTCAAATGATAACATAGGACATAACGAAAGAAAATTTACTTCCTAGGACCTTGAAGCTTGGTGCCATACATGGCATTAAAGGCATCCAGATTCCCAGGAAGATCAGAAACCTGCTTCGCATAGTCATCATAGTCATAGTCATCATACTCATCTTCAAACTCTTGGCCTCCACCAAATATATTAGCAGACTCATCAAATGGGTTAGCAACCACCTCATCTTCAGAATCAGACACCTCGATCTCTCCCACTTTAGAAAAAGGGTTAACTCTCTTAGTAGAAGAGGCGGGCGGAATACAAGAATCACTAGTTTTAGGAGCCACTCCCGACTCCATCTCTTTCAAATCACTCACAAGGGGTTCCTGTGATGCAGTACCTGTCTTAGTAGACTTATCTTCATCACCTTCCATTGTACGACCAGAATCCACATCCTTGTTAGTGTCATTAGAAGGAGTACCAGACGCATCTGTATGTTCCATATTAAGAGCATCAAACTGGTTAGATGTAGCGATCTTTGTTCCACTCGAACTAGCCACGTCAGAAGCATTCTTCTTAGTGACTTCCACTTTCTTATGTTCAGGAGGAGTCTTTTTGGGTTGATATTGAAACTGCTTACCCACAACAGGTTTAAAAAACCCTCCTTGACCCGGAATAGAAGACCCACCTTGCTTTCCCTTCTTCTTGTTATTAACCGTCTTGAAACCATCATTAGCACTCTTAGTAGGCTGAGCAGGAGGTTCAAAAACTTTAGGACAATCAATAGGAGTATGACCAAAAATCTTACATTTATCACAATGCGGAGGTTTCCACTCATATTCAACCCGTATCGTCTCGATAGTCGAACCCGACCCATAAAGTAACGGTATCTCAACAGTAAGGCTGTCCCTAAGTACCTCATCTGACTTCACTTCAATCATGCATCTAGCAAAACTACTACGGCCCCACGAGTCCTTGCACATTTGGCTAGTGAAAGCATCTAACCTTTTGGGCGTGCCTATCAATGTGGCAAGTAGACTAAGGCCATCATCAGAAAACATAGCAAGAGGAACCTCATGGAATTTAACCCACACCAGGATGTCGGTCAAATCCTCTTTAAGTAAGTTGGTGTTCAATGTCCATGGTTTAAGAATAATAGGTACATTTCTAATCAACCAAGGACCGTTTTCAATAACATCATCAACACCTTTCTTCGAATTAAACTTAAAAAAGAAGAACCCCTTTGCATTCATCATTATCTTTTGTATACCAAACTTAGCCCACGCATTGCGTACAAAGTAATCAACAACAGGAAAAGCAAGGCGTTGACCAAGGAAATAGCCATACAAAGTATTCTCAAACCTAGTGTTCACCTCTTCAACCACTTTCATCGGGACAGAAAGATCCACACCATTTTATTTCTTACTACATTCCAACCTTCGAAAGTTAGATGTGTGTTTCTTTGGTTCAGTAGAAGTAACACCAGCATACGTCTGCCAGTTTTAGGCGGTCTTTGAAGGCAGGGCCATGCATTTTTAGGGGCATTAGTAACCTCCAAAACTCCTATATGATTCATTACATCCCCTCATTAAGAACGTCACATCGTTTGTATGTTGTTTTAGAAACAACCTGGAATAACATAAGCATACTTTTCTATCAGCACACAATTAAACTTCAAGTATAATAGTAAACTTCATGAACTTTAAATGATGATTGTTTAAATGTAATAGATCTTCTTGTTATGAGCATATGCACATATATTTATATAATAAGCAGTTTAGATAAGCAAATCCAAACAGCCCTGTAAGTAGTTACAATAAACGAACACGTTTCATCTTCTATAACTAATAAGCAATATCTATAGATGAGTAATAAGGGACAGTTGTGGTACAAGTGTTTGGTGTACCCACAACGAACAGCGGCAGTGACACTGTGGCAGAGGTGTGTCATGGTAGTCTGGTGTCGTAGGAGCTTTAAATTCTTGACTTGTTTGGTATTTCTCTGCAGAGGTGTGGCAGAGATGTGGGACGTGTGGGAGTAGTAGATGAATGTGTAGGGCTTTAAATTCTTGAAAAGTTTTAAAAATCTTTGAAAAACATAAGGGGGAAAAAGATCCCGCCTATAATTTTGAGAAATAGACCGGGTTTAGACTAAGGACGGGTCTTATTATGAATAACAAAGATAGTCCGTTTTTAAACAAGAAACAGGTCTCTTTTAGGACGAATGGAGACAGGTCTTAAGTGTTTAAACCGATCTCTTATTATTATTTATTTTAAAGCCGGGTTTTTACTTAAATACCGGTCTCAATACTTTTGCCCAGGCAAAAAACATTTTTTAAGACCTTTTTTACTTATAAAAGGGTCTCAATGAAGGGGTCTCTAAACCCTATTTTGTAGTAGTGACGTAACAAATCCGACACCAAACTTAACACGCCACAGCACGATCAACTATATTCCGTACTATAGGACGAAAGCTACCTACTAATCGAAGCATATAATCGAAGCATTAACTCAGCTACTCCATCATTCAACTCCTCTTTAGTCAAGTTCCTCCCCTATATATAACAAGAATAATTATTAGTATGCCTAGTAAATCTACCTACTAACAAAACGGGTATCCTGTAGAGATAACGGAGATAATGTTTGTTTGTAAGTGTTAGTCAATATCAAGTACTTCAAAAAAACCACAAGAACACCAAGCTAAACAAGTCACTAGCACACAACACAAAGCTACTAAATCTTAAACCTCTTTGACTAAGAAGAACCGAACAGATTAAAGACTCAAGCTTTAATTAAATCAATAAGTACAAAGTACAAACACAACCAGCTTGTTTCTTAGTCTCCATTCGATTACGATTACTTAAATCCAAATAACGTGTTAACCTTACATTTAATCTTGTGTGTCATACTTAAATCAAAATTATAAGCAGAAAAGAGTATTAAAAAGTCCAAAAAGTTCAAACTAGCCAGCATCTTAAGCAACCTTTGTATATGAGTGAAAAAAAAAAGAAGCATTTCATCGAACACCTTATGTGCAAGCTTGAACCACATAAATCTGCTACCTAACTAACTCTAATTTGCTCACATAACTTCTATTTCTTATGATAAAAACACTGATAAAGCAAGCTTTAACCTATAAAACCCAAAAGTCAAAAAATCAATTAACAAATCTAACGCATGAAGTAGGGAAAAAACAAATAAGTTTAAGTAATATGCATATCAATTACCAAAAATGACAGATTTAGTTCAAATTTACAAACCTTTGATATTAATACGCCAAAAAAAAAAACAAGAGTAATGGGCAGTAGCACAAGTGGCGGTGGCAGAGGTGTGTGTTGTGTGTTTGTGTGTGTGGGCGTTAAAGAAAGGAGATAGAAAAGGCAATTAGGTTTAGTTTGAAATTCATTGAAAATATTTGAAAAGAATAAAAGGGGAAAAAGTCCCGCTGAAATTTTGGGGAATCAAGACCCGTTTCTTCATTAAAACATGTCTGCTTGTAAAGAATAAGATAGGCCGGGTTTCAGAACTAAAACCGGTCCATATTAGGCCTAAAAGAGACGTGTTTTTAGTTTAAAAACCGGTCTCGAGCTGTTATTTATGCCAAAACCGGGTTTTCTTTTTAAAACCGGTCTTGATATTTTTGGGCCGACTAAAAATGATAATTGAGACCGTTTTTTTTAAGAAAGGGTCTTAATGAAGGGGTCTCTAAACCCAATTGTGTAGTAGTGCACTATGCTTTATAATTCGTAAATATTTATAAAACAATAATCTAAACACTCTCAATTAGATATTATTGTTGTCAGCTCATTTTGTTTTCTTGTACAAAAGCAACAACTATTCTTATACACAATATAATATATATACATGATAAACCCTTAGTTAAAACAACAAAAGGTTTTCATCCATGTAAATTATTCCAAGTGAAATATAACATTTTAAAACTTGCTCAAATGATATATTGCATTTGTGTCAGACTTAATTTTTCGCATTTGTTTATTCTAGATAAACATTTATTCCAAGGTTGTTTGTTTTATTCCCTAAATTCCAAGTGAAGTTTCATTCAAAGCTTAAGAATCAATATCTAGCTTAAATATAATGATATCTTCAACATGTAAATTTTAAAGAAAAACACGATGCTCCCACTTAATGTCAGATGTACTCAAGAGTTATCTTAATTCAATCAGAATCAAATTATAATTTTAAAGAAAAACACAATGCTCCCATTTAATGTCAGATGTACTCAAGAGTTATTTTAATTCAATCAGAATCATATTGTAATTAAACCAAGATCTCATCTCTTAGATGCATGATCCAATAAAAAACATGTATTGCTCAAATTTTGTATACTACATAAAGATAATATAAATTCATAACCCTTTTGATTACACACCGTCCTCGCAAATGGTAATCATAAAGAAAAGTTATAAAATCTTAATTGTCACATTTTTCATACAAGGAGCATTTATGACAATTCAATATCTTTATATAATTAATGCGTGTATATATAAAAAAATTTAATCACTGTCAATTGCTTAAGTATGATTAAAAACTTCTTATTAAACGCCAAACATTAATATGTATACAATTTTGTCCTTGTGAGTCATTCTTCAAAAGAAACTCATTCCAACCTCATAGGTTAACTGTTAGGAAAAATAACAATCAAGCTCAAAACTCGATTTGCCTTTTCAGGACTGCATCTTGTCATTCATAGTTCTAAAATATTTATCAGATTCAAGATGTGATAATGTATTTTAGTAGTTAGCTGATTAACAATAATCTTCTAACTTATATCCCTCAGCGTTGATATTAAAAATAACACTTCAGTTAACATTTTCATGTTTAACCTTAGTATGACATTAATAAGTGCATTTTAGAAGGTTAAGTATTTTGTTCTCAAAAACTTTGAGATATGTATGTACTCCCACTTACTTTTGTAAGTAGAGACAATTCTCTAAATACTAAGTATTTAAGCAACAAAAAATTGTTCCTAATGGAGAATCACAAAATACATTTTAAGTTCTCATCTCCAGATTTGTTAATAAAATGCTTCATAAGATATTAACAAATTCAGAACTTAAATCAAGACATAATGGAATTCCTTCCAATCAACTCAAATTAGGGTTTATAGAAAAACTCTAATTTAGTATCACTCTTTAACTAAAAGTTCTAGCAACAGTTTTGTGTTTCGTTAAGCTAGGAAGAACACCAAAACTACAATCTTTAAGCTATGAAGTGTAGATAAATAAAAAATCTAAAAGGATTTATGATTCAATTGGTTTAAGTGGTAAAACCTCAAATCCCTAATGAATTAGGGTTTTTAGTTAAGGATTATATGTTCATGTGTTAACAAGAAAACAGAACATTTCAATAATACATTAAGTCTTTGAATAATTCAAAGGCCTTATGTTTATGTGTTAATTAGAAGACATAACACTTTTACTATATATACTTTACGTTATAAATCATTGTTTAATTTAAGGACTTTATAATTATGCCTTAACATGTAAGCATAATTATACTAACAAAAGTAATCATGAACGTAAACTATTGAGTTCTATAGTAATTTCAAGTTAATTTTATACTTCAAAATTATGATCATTATCATATAACCATAATTATGTTGACTAAAACATGTAGTCTAATGTTGAAGTATCTATACACAATATCATGACATTTGAATGTAGTAGGGCAACAAACATCTAGCGTGTTCAAGTCCTAGTAGAATCATTATTAGAATGTAGTAGGGCAATAAACATCTCACGTGTTTAAGTCCTAGTAGAATTCTTGTTTACATGTAGTAGGGCATTAAACATCTAATGTGTTTAAGTCCTAGTAGAATTATTAGTTTCCTTTACCTTGCGGTCAAGAGATACCAATAATATTGTTGTTCCTTCCACACACTTTGAGATTTCTCCCACTTGTGTAAGGTACAACATCATATTATGAAAACAAACAACACTTGATTGATTGTCCACACAAGATGATAATGTCATATATATCATAAGTATTTTTAGAACCATAACCTATATAATTAGGAATTGTGGATTATTATTCAATAGATAACATTTCAGGAAGCGATAGATAACATTTCAGGAAGCGACAG
This sequence comes from Chrysanthemum makinoi, assembly GCA_910596185.1. Classification (NCBI taxonomy): domain Eukaryota; kingdom Viridiplantae; phylum Streptophyta; class Magnoliopsida; order Asterales; family Asteraceae; genus Chrysanthemum; species Chrysanthemum makinoi. Next base: position 14,387,560 of record OU343221.1, on the reverse strand, counting down.
CAGCAGGAAGGCAACGTGTTATCTAATAAAATAAAATGCAATTTCCTTTAAGCAATGGTTGTTCATAATCGGAAAGTAATGGATTATTTCAAAGCTAGTTTGAAATGATATGGGTGACTAACAGGAAATAAATCCCGTAGCTCTCACTGAAATTGACAACATTACATGAATGATATTTCAGTTATAAAATGCAACTGCTCCCACTGGATTTGTCAACATTGTAAATGTTACATTTCCAGTCGAAAGCATATAGCAGTTTTATATACTTTCCAATTCTCTTTAAATTCTTACGAGTAGCATGTACTTAGGTATTGAACAGAGTATATGAATTTCTACTTATAAAGACAAGGGACTAGCCATTCTTTCATTCAATTAACTTGAATCTTTAGCATGCAACTCCTCCTTTATCGTCTACATAGCCCCAAAGGTAATTAGCAATTTAGGAATAATAAGAGTCCAAGAAGATTACCTAGAAAACATGCTATTAATTCCTTTACTCTTTGCGGTTTAAACTCATACATCATGACAAGTACATGATGTTATTTATTTTGGTAACTCTAAACACAATGTTTCCAGTTACACAAAATATTCTATCTTTCAATTAACTCTAGACCACGAAAGGGTAATGAAAGATCATAAACGAGTTTATCAATTTTGGAATCCTATCTTAGTTAGTCAAATAAGGAGAAACGATATGAATAAGTCTCACTCTTCTTACTAGGAAAAGAGACTAATTTTGTCTTTCGAAAAAAAACAACTTTGTTTACGATTTATGTTGCAATAACACAATTAATCAAAACATAAAAAGTTTAATTTTAGTATTTTTGATAATTACATTCTTAAAAGAATTAACTACCCAATTAATTACTAATAAGACTAAGATCCATCTTGCAACCCCATTTAATTACCATAGGTCGACCATGTATAAAAAAATAGGACAAGGGGTAGCAGCGTTAATTGGATATTGTTCCGAGTTCTCTTGCGAGTCTTCCCCAAACGGAGAACCATAAGACCGTCACTAGGATAGAATACCTAGATCGCCCCATACATCGCAAAAGCAATTGAGTGGGTCATGTGGCCGGAAAACACATAAAGACGCATGGCAATCTTAATTAACAAGTAATTACGCAATTTTATGTAGTTAATAAACAATATGTAATTCTAATTATCATAATAATTCTAATTAACAATTAATAAATACAAATTAACTTTTAATTCTAATTAGCAAGTAATTTTAATTTAACATGTAATTCTTAATTAACAATTTAATTTTAATTAACTAGGTAATTATAATTAACATGTAAATTAAATTCTAATTAACAAGTAATTCCAATTAACAAATTAATTCTAATTATCAATATAATTTTAATTTGTGCTTGACTAGTTATTATTTATTAAAAATTGACAAGTGTTGCATGTAATTGTCAAAATTAAAAAAAAACAAAATAACTAAACTAGGTTTCATGCAGCCTTTTAAAATATGTTTATTAATTCAGAAACGTGTAACCCATAATCGCAAAAACGAGATGACTCGTGATGCCACTGTTGAAATTTTAGAACTTAGTTAACCATTAACCTCTACGAGTATGCGGCAGATAAGGATCTAGTAATCTAAATTAGATTAACACGTAATAATAAACAATAACTAATATATCAATTAGTTAATAAAAGGGTATATAGAAAAGCTAACATTGCTTGGCAATTGATCTCTAGTAACGGAACAAGAAACCAAAACGAAACCTTAAGTATCTAAATAGATACCTTGAAGAGTATCACAAACAAACCCGATAATGTATACGTTCGATAAATGGCTAGTCGAGAACGTATTAATAAAACCCAATCAACAATTGAACACCTTGAATAATTCGTACAAGGAAACACCCAAGACATGCTTGCTTTCCTGTCCGAGATCCAAAACAGCAAGAAACTGCTATTTGCACTTTACCCGATATTGGATGAACACATCCGAGATCCTCCCTTTTCTGTCCGAGATTTGTATCACGACCAGAAACCAAACTCTACCCTTTTGCTGCTGTTCGAGAGCAAGGAACCAGCAATAACCAATCAATGAATCTCTAGTACTCTTGGATCAAATTGTGATGCAAGTTTAGAAGTCCAACAAGAAACCAAAATCCTAGTTTGACTTACAAGTAAATCGACTAAGATATAAGCTGGAACTTTTGATCAGTTTTAAGGATATATAAATCGCATATCATTGGATGCATGTGAATGCATGTGATTTCTGACTTTAAGGAATATCATATATTCGTATGTTACATCACAAAGAGGTGTAGAATCCTTTTGGTTTTATACCAAGAAAACACACGACTCCATACATGGGTTTTTGGCTTGTTCGACAAGCAAACAGCCCACACCATTCTTGTACCCGATCAAATGGAATCCAAAGCCCAAGGCTTGCTCCATACTCGACCCATTCAGCTATCAAAATAGCCCATGGATCAACTAGTGGATCGGGTCAAGTAGCATGCATAATACGGGTAATATAATTCAAGTAATAAATACGTTCGACATGTATACTCGTGTTTATCGTGTGTGCCCCCATCGTCTCACACACTTCTAGTCTTTTACGTGTGTTTATAACTCCCACAAACCAACAATAATGGTCATTATGAATCTTGCAATTCAGACTTAATTGAAGCTATCGTTGATGTAATTACTTAATCTCATTCTTATACTTCATTTGATTATGGTACAAGTAACGCACGTATGTAGTTAGCTTGAGACAACATCTTGTTGGTGTCACATTATGATTTCTTTGAATTAAAGAGTTAAACATTTGCCTTCTTATAAGCAACTTCGTTCAATTCTTTAGTCACTTCTAATTGCACTCATATTAATTCTTGTTTTGCTTCATTCGATTCGTCTTCACTGTTTCAAAGGACAAAGTTCCTGAACCTCTACTCCTCGATATACTGAGTCGACTTGACAACTCAGTCGACGTAGCTTGCTTCCGAGTTGCTTCAAAGAATTTCAATAATTTTTATCCACACCTTCGATCGATCAATCTTCTATGCACAATGAAATTAAACCCCGTGTGCCAATCCTTTACGTCTTTTTCTTTTTTTTTTCTGAATCTTATATCAAATATGATAGTTGTGGAATCCGTTTGTATCGGCATTGCTAAGCCTGCCCGAGTAGCTTCCTTTGCCGACTTTCTAACGAATTATGATAAGAACCTGACAGATGAAAATTTTATTAAGAAGTGGCTGCCTAGGGTTTCCGTACACTTGAAATCACTTTCAGTAACTAATTATTGCAAAGGGTCGTTTATGTGGCCATCGAATGTGTTGTCATTGGTTTCTAACTACTGTAAGTTTTTTATTTATATATTGTATTGTTTGTTCTTTGGTTATTTATAGTTGGGCGTGAATCATTAAAAAAAATTCTGTTAATGCAGGTAATAATCTTGTTGAATTAGAGTTGAAGTATGATAGGCTGTCGTCGCAAAATTTGAATCCGTTGCCAATGCTAACTAGTTTAACACTTGAATCTGTAACATTATGTGACAAAGACCTAAACGAGTTGAATAAGTGCTTTCCCAATCTTCAAGTTCTTTATCTGATAGAGATTAGAGGACTTCAAAATACTAAGATCCACCATCTCAACCGGAAAATATGTCAATGGAAGACCTGTCTCTCGGCCAATTATCCTTCATGTACCCCAATCACGCCTAACATCACTACACTCAGACTTGAATCTATAAAGCCCACAAACTTTTATGTTGAATCTCCTACGTTGTCTGACTTCCATCTCGCCCTTAGTCGTGAATCCAGTTTCAATGCATTGACGTCTGAAAACATGAAAAAGGTTTCCGTTATGTCTGATAACATTTTTTCCTTACTTAATAACTTTCAGGTTGCAGAAACGGTAGAATATTTGACTCTAGATTCACCAAACTCAATAAATTTGCAGATAGCATATCCCGATTAATTTTTTACGTTTTTTTTTTTGGGTAAAGGGGAGTAATCCTGCACCCTGGTAAATATATTAACCAAAAACGTTTAAGTACAATGGATATGAGTGAAATCCCATATCTCAGCCCGTTACATAGGCATAAAGCTTACATAACAAGGTACTACCTATTTTCTAAACAAGAAAACAACCACTACTCAAATGATAACATAGGACATAACGAAAAAATTACTTCCTAGGTCCTTGAAGCTTGGTGCCATACATGGCATTAAAGGCATCCAAATTCCCCGGAAGATCAGAAACCTGCTTCGCATAGTCATCGTAATCATAGTATGTGTTTGCTGTTTTTCCCCACGTGAGCTCGTTATGTATTAAATCAAATGCATGGTTGAAATTAGATGTGTTTTGCAACTCAATATTTTGGAATATAGAGAATGGGAGGAAATGATTAAAGACATTTAGTGCATATTTGTTACTAGTTGACCCATCATTGACTTTCTCCGCTGTTGCTTTGTTGTTGGACCAATGCTTGTGCTTGTCAGAAGTCTCGTTTCTCATCCACCGTAATGTGGTTGCTGATGTATCAACGGGTTTCATATCTAGCTGTGTGGCTCACTGGCCTGGATTAAAATGGAGATGGGGAATATGGAGTAAAGACATGGAAGATTCTTGGATAACCAATTATTAGAATGCAATATATGAACATTTTAGCAGAAAATGGGCCTCCATCTGAGTAAGTTTTAGTAAAGTGAAGTTCTCTTACAGTGTTTTGGTGTTTTGAACCATATGAAGTGACTATTGCTTGTTATTGTGTTATGTTTACCCGAATTGAGTGTATTTAATTATGAGGGTATGTAATCAGACATGGATCTTGATAATATTACAGTAATATAGCTAAATTATCAATTATGTACTATATTCGCCAATAGGTGGTTTGTTCATTCTTTTGAGGAATTTTGTTCGAGTATGCAAACAAAGATGACCGATGATATTAGTCGTTGGATAATTCTGTTCTCTATATTGTTTTTTTGGTAATCATTGTTTCAACCTTTTAGCTAACAAATCAATGGGGTTTAAGCCAACCACCACACAAACTTAAATCGGGTAAAGTCTTTTTTTGAGAGGTTGGCGTGCCCACTTCATGTTTGTTTGCACCAAGGTGGGTTTGAATTTGTAACCTCCTGCACGGCAGCACTTTAACGGTGATAGTCACTGGTTATCAGCTTCTCTATATATGCACGGGGACAAATATTTGTATAATAGAGTAGTAAACTAAATAATGGAACAAGGAGTAGATCGAATTGGAAACAAAACTTGAATGGAGTATATTTGGGTTAAACAGTCAGTTCTATAGGTTTTAGAATCGCCTTTTGGATTATATTTCCAGTCCCAATAAACCGCCGGCCATTTCATATAACGTTTTTGTGTTCTTGGATTGCTCAAAGGTCTGTTTATTAGGCCAATATGGCTTAAATGGATAAAGTACTAGAAAACGGATTGCATGGTCGCTTTGTAATCTGTTTTACTTTTTTGGGTAACCATGATTTTCTACATGTTGGCCAACTAATCCACGTGATTTTAGTTAGCTATCACACAAAAAGCTCAAACCAGGTAAAGCCTCTCCGTTAAGATTGGCATGACCTCTTAAAGCTGTTTACACCAGCTAGCAGAAATTGAACTTGAAACCTCTCAATAGTTACCACTAGCTTTTACTTCTTTTACTTTGCTCTTTCCTTGTCGTAATAGGAATCAAGAATACCTTTGATGGGGAGATTCGGTAAAAATACACAAGTCAATTTAATAATGCTTCAATGTGGTCATCCAAACAACATTGTGGGTCATATGGAGATTTCGCTATCATGTTTGCTTTGAATTGGAACCTCCAAGTAAAGACACCCTTTACGAAGACATCAAAGTACTATCAGACAAATTGGATCTCTCATCGTATAGTAGGAATGTAAATCTTGTTTTGATACAGTAGATTAGCGATCCAATTAACTCTTTTATAAATTTTTTGCAGCTTTTGTTCACTAGCGCATTGCTAGTTTCCTCAATGAATAGTTGTTCAGAAAAAAAGGTCATTCCTTATAAAATCATTGCCATTCAAAAATTTAATTAATACAGATATTGGCACCATGAAATTTCAAGTTCATGTTGAGATAAGGATTTACTTTCGTATCAGATCACTTTTCAACTAAATTTGAGGTAGTATCTAGCGGTTCTCTTTGTTGGGTAATCTTGATGGGCCAAGTTTATGGGTCATGGATTAGCATGTGGGTCAGTGACTTGGTAGCTTATTTGACCGAATATTATGGAAGAAAATGAGATAGATGACCTATTTGCACGGCATTTGAATAGGGAGTAGTGGCTGTACATGTAGCATATTGTACCCACGTTTAGTTTAGTTCTATCAGTTTGTTTTTAGCCTATAAATAGATTAGTGTAGGCATCATTGTAGAATGTATTCAGTTTCCTTTCCTTATTAATATACAAAGCATTTAAAACCAATCTTTCCGTTTTGATTGGTGTTTGCGGGTGTGAGTTCGGGGTGGGGAAGGGGCTGAATATCAACATGGTATCAAGAGCTGAGTTCGATTAAAGGGCGGGTTTGAGAGTCGGTTTCAAGAAAGGTGTAGCCCTTCGCTATAGGGCAGGCGCGGTAGGGAACCCAGTTAGTTTTGAAAGGGCTGTGATGTTGTGTTCAGGAAAAAAGGTTGATCACAGCGGGGTGACGAGAAGAACGCAGCAGAAAGAAAAAAAGGTATGTTCTTTTGAAAGAACGAAAGTAGCAAGAACAAGAAAGAAAGAAAGTAAGAATGAAAGACCGTAGACCGGCTGGAAGAGAGCTTCCGGCGAAGACCGAAGAGCCGATATAAAGACCGGTGGTTTGGCTTGTTTGCAGGTGAAAGAAAAACATCAAAGAAGTGAAGAATGGCGTTGGTACATAAAGAAGGAGGATCTATCTCATATCAAGTTCCGGCTTTGACCTCGACAAATTATCCGGTGTGGGCTGTTAGGGTCAAATCGATTATGGATGCATATAGCCAGTAGGGCTCAAATCGGAGGAAAGAGGCGATTTCATGTGAATCGCAACAAGTGGGAGAATAAAGACCGACTGCTCACGGCAGCGACTGAAGACCGACGCCGAAGAAGAAGACCGTGACCGAAGAACCGGCGAGAAGAAGACCGTGGCTGGAAACTAAGTTCTGGCTGAGACCGAGAAGACCGTTAAGCTGCAACAAAAAGACCGGCAGCTGATCCTAGACCGACACAGGTGACAAGAGACCGAAGCTTTTTGGGTAAAGGGGAGTAATCCTTCACCCTGGTAAATATATTAACCAAAAGAACGTTTAAGTACAATGGATATGAGTGAAATCCCATATCTCAGCCCGTTACATAGGCATAAAGCTTACATAACAAGATATCTCCTATAATCTAAACAAGAAAACAAACCACTACTCAAATGATAACATAGGACATAACAAAAGAAAATTTACTTCCTAGGACCTTGAAGCTTGGTGCCATACATGGCATTAAAGGCATCCAGATTCCCAGGAAGATCAGAAACCTGCTTCGCATAGTCATCATAGTCATAGTCATCATACTCATCTTCAAACTCTTGGCCTCCACCAAATATATTAGCAGACTCATCAAATGGGTTAGCAACCACCTCATCTTCAGAATCAGACACCTCGATCTCTCCCACTTTAGAAAAAGGGTTAACTCTCTTAGTAGAAGAGGCGGGCGGAATACAAGAATCACTAGTTTTAGGAGCCACTCCCGACTCCATCTCTTTCAAATCACTCACAAGGGGTTCCTGTGATGCAGTACCTGTCTTAGTAGACTTATCTTCATCACCTTCCATTGTACGACCAGAATCCACATCCTTGTTAGTGTCATTAGAAGGAGTACCAGACGCATCTGTATGTTCCATATTAAGAGCATCAAACTGGTTAGATGTAGCGATCTTTGTTCCACTCGAACTAGCCACGTCAGAAGCATTCTTCTTAGTGACTTCCACTTTCTTAGGTTCAGGAGGAGTCTTTTTGGGTTGATATTGAAACTGCTTACCCACAACATTTTTAAAAAACCCTCCTTGACCCGGAATAGAAGACCCACCTTGCTTTCCCTTCTTCTTGTTATTAACCGTCTTGAAACCATCATTAGCACTCTTAGTAGGCTGAGCAGGAGGTTCAACAACTTTAGGACAATCAATAGGAGTATGACCAAAAATCTTACATTTATCACAATGCGGAGGTTTCCACTCATATTCAACCCGTATCGTCTCGATAGTCGAACCCGACCCATAAAGTAACGGTATCTCAACAGTAAGGCTGTCCCTAAGTATCTCATCTGACTTCACTTCAATCATGCATCTAGCAAAACTACTACGGCCCCACGAGTCCTTGCACATTTGGCTAGTGAAAGCATCTAACCTTTTGGGCGTGCCTATCAATGTGGCAAGTAGACTAAGGCCATCATCAGAAAACATAGCAAGAGGAACCTCATGGAATTTAACCCACACCAGGATGTTGGTCAAATCCTCTTTAAGTAAGTTGGTGTTCAATGTCCATGGTTTAAGAATAATAGGTACATTTCTAATCAACCAAGGACCGTTTTCAATAACATCATCAACACCTTTCTTCGAATTAAACTTAAAAAAGAAGAACCCCTTTGCATTCATCATTATCTTTTGTATACCAAACTTAGCCCACGCATTGCGTACAAAGTAATCAACAACAGGAAAAGCAAGGCGTTGACCAAGGAAATACCCATACAAAGTATTCTCAAACCTAGTGTTCACCTCTTCAACCACTTTCATCGGGACAGAAAGATCCACACCATTTTATTTCTTACTACATTCCAACCTTCGAAAGTTAGATGTGTGTTTCTTTGGTTCAGTAGAAGTAACACCAGCATACGATGAAGAAGGTTGTTTCAAAGCACCAACCTTCTCAATACCAACAGCCCCTTGATCAACCATATCATTAGCATTATTATGGCCATTAACATTAGAATCCATAGGACCACTCGTATCATGAGGAGGTTTCGAATAATAACCAATAGCAATAAGCATCTCTTCTAGCTCCTTCTGTGACTGCGGCACCTTAAGATGCTCAATTGGATTAACCCCAGTAGAAGTAGTAGCATCCACTATCACGGCCGGTTTTAATGGTTGTCCATCGTCACCCACAAGAACAAGTTTTCCATCAAAGATTTATTTTTCAATAGCACGAATTTTCAATAAAGTATCATGACCCTCAGGCGTGTCATGACTAGGTGCGTCATGACTAGGGCTTGAATCAAGTGAAACCGGCTCCACTTGTCCATCAGAACGACCAATCTTGTTACCCACAGTAGCAGCAGCACCTGTCACGTCAGTAGCAGATGAAGTAGAATCCTTCTCTCCCAAATTTGTCATTAAAACAGTAAACTAAAACGAGAACCAGAAAGTACACAAAGAAAATTTAGGTCAGACTTCGGAAACAAAAACCATTAAAACCCTAGCTATAAAGCTAGGGTTTATTAAACGATAACAGCACAGCAGTTAAACCATAATGAAGATCGGCTCAATAGATACACTAATAGGAATGGAGAACCGATTAAAAACCCTAACTGATGATCGCAAAAAGAACCCTAAACAATCACAATCCAATCGACAACAAGGGCAAACTGATAACAAAACACGTACTAATCAGGATTAAACACGAAGGATAATCAGGATCAATAACAGGAATGTTATAAGAATGATTGAAGATCGATGAGACATAAAAACTGATTTAGGGTTGTTAGTTAGCGATCACAAATCGCTAGAGGGGTGAGGGAGAGTCGAGATACAAGAGACCGAAGCTCACCTGAGAAAGATTAGACCGAAGACCGAAAGAGATAACCGTGACCGGCGGGTTGTCTAGACCGAAGCTTTAATAGCTGGAGACCGAACTATTGAATCAAATGACCAAAGATTCACAGAAAGGCCAAAAAAAAAGTTGATCACGCATGGTGATCACAAGAAAGCAAGTAGCAAACGATTTCTCCTTTGTATGTACGTGGTTGTGTAAGCAAGAAGAGAAGCAAAGTACGAAGAGACCGAGCGAGAAGTATGTGACCGAGACCGTGTTCGTAAGTATGATCGCAGGAGCCGAGACCATGATAGACATCAAGATTATGGGGGTGAATGTTGGGTAATCTTGATGGGCCAAGTTTATGGGTCATGGATTAGCATGTGGGTCAGTGACTTGGTAGCTTATTTGACCGAGTATTATGGAAGAAAATGAGATAGATGACCTATTTGCATGGCATTTGAATAGGGAGTAGTGGCTGTACATGTAGCATATTGTACCCACGTTTAGTTTAGTTCTATCAGTTTGTTTTTAGCCTATAAATAGATTAGTGTAGGCATGAATGTATTCAGTTTCCTTTCCTTATTAATATACAAAGCATTTAAAACCAATCTTGCCGTTTTGATTGGTGTTTGCGGGTGTGAGTTCGGGGTGGGGAAGGGGCTGAATATCAACACTCTTTGTCTTTTTTAAGCTATAAAGCCTTTAGAAATCTTGAAACGAGACGTTTTTAAAGATAATCGGCTAATGGAAGACTTAATTATACAATCCTTGTTAATTTAGAAACTTCGCTCTAGGACTAAAGTGCATTATTATAGAAAAGAGTATCCTTAAAGAAAAGTGTAATTTTTCTGTCTTTGTAACTTTTGGTCTAATTCTCTAAAATGTTTAAATTGGGGAGAAATATTATATGTCCTAGTGCGCCCTTTTGGGTACCGGCATACCTCTTTCCAATTACTAATTCTTAGACAAAATGTGATAGTACACAAATCACAATCAGACATGTTCGTTCACACAAATACCAGAAACGATTCTACTAATAATCGTAGATCACACGAATGCCGATTATGGGGGTAACTATTAGGAAAAGCTGCAAAAATAAACTTTTGATGTTTCTTTGAACTCTATAGCCTAGATTACAAAGCACTTGTTAAATAGGATGCAAAACTGAAATGGGCCTCAAAAGACATATGGGCCGAAAACTAGCCAAAAAACAAAAGTCCAAAAAATGCGAAAAGACATTAAAAATGCAAATAACTCATAAAATACAGTGTTTCGGGGCTCGAAAGTTCCATAAACCGATGACGTCTGTTTACCACGACGTTCTCCTTGTTGCAAACTTCTAATTGACTGGCCAAAGACAGAGTCTCGTAACTCAAGTTATGTTGATTTTAATGAGGCCCCTTTCCTCACACGATTTTGGGCATCTAAATACATAATGGCTCGTTCATGAATACTTTGGCACACATCAAAATGAATACAAGTTTTAGTGACATTAATTAAGAGTGAACACATGACCTATTTCTCTAAACACTCTTATTTGCCGGTTTGTGAACTTTTGGTCAATTTCAACATTATTAACACTGATAATTTCATCATTATTAATATCGGATACAGGTTCTCCAACGGTTAAAATGTAGGTTCTACTTCTTGTAACAAACCTACTACTGATCCTACTAGTAGTACGGCTCATTCCCGGGATGACCAAGGTAAGAATAATAATTGGGTGGATGATATCAACCTTCTTGATTTGAAAAACAGTTTTGATGTGCTTAAGGAACAAGATTCGATTTTAGAACCTGTCATTGGTACTACGTGTTCTCAAACTACTTCTTCATCGCCTATGGAGAACACTCCTATTGTTGAGAAAATTGATAAGCTTGAAAAGCTTATTATTGATGGGAAAGTTACCCTTGTAGATGGTAATGGTAAACGTAGCAGAGGGTAAAAGGAAGGGCAACCCATTTTCTAAGGTGGGTGAAATGGTTGATTTAGATAGTGACGCTGAGGTGTTTGAGCCAAATGATCCTATGAGCAGTTACTTTTCATGAGCAGGAGGACATAACGAGCTTGAAGGCTATCTTTCTTATGATTGTGCGGCCCAGGTCTATGACTTACGTGGGCAATTTGAGGAATTTATCAATCAGTTTGATTTCAAGCTTCAAATCCGTTCGAGGAAGTAATCTTTTAATTGCATTTGTTTATTTTTTTTGCATGTCTTATTATGTTTTTAATGGTTGTTCTAGTTGTTAATAGCTAGTTGTTTATTTATGACATGTCATAAATGATATAGTGGTTGTTCAAGCCATTGCTTGAAGTTAATATGGCATTTCAACCACATTTCATTATACTTTAAATGATTTTTTGATTAATATATTTTTCCATTGTTGGAGTTCCCTTTTACCCAAAATAATTTATAAGGATTATTTAGTAATAGCTTTAGCGCTTTGTCCAAGCGTCCTCCAACTCCATAAGAATTAATTTTGCTAGTGCACCAAAATGCGAAACCCAAAAAGAGAAATGGGTTGTAATACGAACAAAAAGAGAAGGTTAAACATAATTGTAAAACCGATTCATAATTTTTAAAGTTTTGCTCTTACTAGAAAGAACTTTCTTTTGCCAGAAATTCTTATTCATGATTTGGTCCATAAATTATGGGTTTTACGTTATATTTCCAAGGTTTACAATTATTTTGAAAAGTACAACATACCTATGTGATGGGGACAAAAAATCGAGACCAAGCCTCCACGAGCACACGAAGAAGCACAAGTCATGAAACCCAAACGTGACCCGTATGATGGCCAAACGTGTCGCCTTTTTTAGACCCCAAAAGCGTCGCTTTGGGTTGGTGTTGTCTAACTAAAAAAAAGTGTCCCCATTCCCTTTTGAATGTGACGCATTTGGAAGGAATCTGTGCAAATCCGAAATTTTCCTTTCTTAAAGATTTTTATTATTTTTGTTATTTAGGTAAGCATATTTACTCTTAATTTTGTTATTTACTTTAATTAGTTATCTTTTTCTAGAAGATAACTCGTTTTTGGTAAATATAGCTTATGTTTCATTACAAGACATCTTTCGATATTGATTATTAATAAACTATGGCTTCTAAAGTTTTTATCTTTCGTTAGGATTTTATTCCTTAAAAAATTCATCCTCGTTTATCAACTCTTAGATTAGTGTTTATTAAAATTCACGTATGCGTTCTGCAACTCTATATCACATGTTTATTCAAATTAAAAAAAGAAAAAAAAAATCCAAATTTAGCATATATAGAAAAGTTTCTAATAATTTTAGTTACCGATTTTGATTTTGGAACATTCCTTTTTATCAAAATTCTTATTTAAAATTTTGGTCAATTAACTCTAGATTTTGGCGTAATATTTTAAAGTTGGCACTTATTTTAAAAAGCTGATCAACATACCTATAATGTTATAAGATTTTTATATAATTCCAAAATTAGCGTATCAAATAAAAATTTGTAACAATGATAACAATCTAGCTATGCACAAAATTGTCACTGTATACCAATTCCATCTTATGATAATAAACCTATATTTTATGAACTTTATAGATCTATAGTTATAATGGATTGACTTGTTAAAGGAAAACATTAGTTTCCTAATAAATAAAACGATAAAGTTAGGATTAACATAAATAAACAAACTATAATTAATATATATTGGAAAGTTTCTTTAGATAACTTTTGTAAAAACGTGAGGTGATTGTATATATGTAAAACAAGAAGGTATATATATTTCCATCATATCCGTTCCTTCTTTGCTTCATACAACTTTCATTGTTCCCATGGACAGACTTCCAGAACCCCTGCTCCTCGATATACTGAGTCGACTCGAAGATTTAGCAGATGTAGCTCACTGCAGAATCGCGTTTAAGGGTTTCAATAATGTATCTTCGGAACTTCGCTCAATCAATCTTCAATGCAAATTAAGAAAAAAGTATTACAAGTCAATATTCAAGTCAATATTCCATGGTACATTGGCGTGCCTCAATTCAGATTATAAGGTTACCCAACCCTATAAGTCTATCTTTCTTTATCTTATATCAAATATGAAGGTAGTTGAGTCCGTGTGTATCAGCCTCGAGCATCCCGACACATGGTACCAGACCACTGCTCATGATGATCTCAGTGACGATGCTTTTGTTATGAAGTGGCTTCCTAGGGTAGCCGTAGACCTGAAATCGCTCTCATTATCTAGTTTTGATAGTGTTAAGGCTTCAAATATTCTGATGCGGGTTTCTTCGTATTGTAAGTTCAATTTATATTTGAATATGCACGGATTTATTCATGTCTTACTATTTAATATTCTAAATAAACGATTAGTAGTTAATAATAGGGTTAATCACTTCAAAATGTATCATACTTGCCACTTTTTGTTATTGTGTTTACTGAACTTTTTTTGTTATTGTGTGTACTGAACTATTGGTTATTGGACGCCTTAACAACTCAACGAGATACTGCTAACTAGGCCAAAGGCCCCAATGGCGATTGTAATGTATGGCCTGGCTAAGTAACATGTATAACGTTGGTCGCATATATAACAAGTTTGTTTTTTGATGCAGGTCATAACCTTGTTGAATTAAAGGTGACGCATGTTGCATGGCTTTCCCTGGACAATATGAATACAATGCCAACGCTAACAAGTCTGACACTTGAATCTATTACATTGGATGACTACACTTTAAACAAGTTGATTACTTGTTTTCCTAATCTTCAAGTTCTTAACTTGATAGATATCACAGGGTTAAATCCTATTTCAATTTTGAAACTGAAAAGCTGTCGCATCATATCACTCAAATCGGACCGTCATTCACTTAGCGGCAAGTTGAAGGCTTCAACGAGCAGGAAGGATGGGTAAGATGCTGGTGATGGGGATGGGGAGTAGGTTGCGGTTTATGGTTTAATTAATGTGTTTGCGGATTATGTTTTGTTTGCGAATATTTGGATGGATTATTATGTGTTTGCAGATTGTGTTAGGGATTATGGTTATGGATAGTTGTATGTGTTTATGGTTTACGGATAATATTAGGGACTTTTGTTTTTTTAACCATTTGGCGACTTTTGCGGATTATATTTAGTTATAATATAATGTTTTAGCGAGTTTGTGTGTTGTATCAAGTTTGGCATGTTTGTGTTGGTGAATACAGGCCATGAAAGTAGGTAGATTTTTTTCGGAAAAAATATGAAAATTACCCATTTTGCAGCATATTGCTGCAAAATGGGTCAGGTACTTTTGACGAGGACATGCACTCGCCAAAAGTCTAAACTTGTTTTGCATATTCGACTTTTGGTGTGGACAAGTCCTCACCAAAGGTCTGAACCAATTAAGCATATTAGACTTTTGGCGAGGACGTGTCATAGCCAAAAGTCTAATTAATTACTTACTTAATTACGTAAAATATTTGGCGATGACATATCCTCGCCAATGGATTGGTGGGACCCAGTTGCTAAACTTTGACTGATAAAATGCATGTGCCCCACTTGTTGTCCTAAAAAAAAAAAAAAAAAAAAAAAGGTCATCCCCAAAGGCTTTCGCGAAAAGGTATTAGCGCGGAACATTTGGAGACGACATGTCCTCGTCAAAACTTTTTAGTGAGTACATATCCGTTCCAAAAGCCTTAAAAAGTCCTCTCTAATTGGTCCAAATGTTGTAGTGCCTTGGATACTTACTGGATTCATCAGAAAATTTTACAAACAATATAGATATTGGATATGCCCTGTATAGTGGATTCAGGGCTTTCCATACATGAGTTCTCTGCGTATGCAACCAAGTTTGTGGACGAAGTTGGAAGAAGCTTTTAAGAGTTTGCGGCTAAGGATACCAAATGGAAAGGAAGGACTGAAATCATTTAGTGCATATTTGTCGCTAGTTGACCCTTCATTGACTTTCGTATGTGTTGCTTATTTGTTTGAAAAATTCATTAGCTTGACGGAGGTCTCGTTTCTGATCCATCAAGAAGTTATGTATCATGCATCTGAGTTAGCCATTTTATAGTAAGTCTTAAGGTTTATTTAGACGATAGCATTATCTTTGCCCATAAGTTGTTTCATGTTTTGTGTTTCGAATTTTGCTTTGCATCTGTTCATGCCAGCGGATGTGGTCTGTGTTTTGAAATTTTTTGGACCTTTGTATATGATTTGGTACTATGGTTTGTGGTTTTAACGTACTAGTTGACAATTTAATTCGAGTACTTAATCGTGTCCACTGTCCACTTAGGGAGGAGGGAGTGGGCACGGGTAAGGGATTCGGGTACCCTTACCCGAGCGGTAACACCGCCGCCACCTCTTTGGGTATCAAAATCGGGTACCATTCTCGGTTTACCAAGCCGAGCGTTTAAAGTGATGGAGGAGTGGATTTTTTGACCGTTGGAGCCAAACGGCTATTTCATGCTTCGAATAAAAAAAAATAAAAAAAAAAAAAAAAAAAAAATCCCTTTAAAACCAATTAACACTCTCTTTATTTTCAAATAAAACACACACAAAAATCTCTCAAAAACAAAAAATAATTACCAAAATGTCTTCCGATTCTTCCGAATTCGAATGCATTATTCCGTCTTTGTCCGACGAGATATTCACGGGTAGCTCGTTGCAATACTTGCTTCAAGCGGCTCAGTATCTTGAAGACACGGCAAGCTCTAGCCGAACTAGCGTAAATCGTCAACGGGGAAATAGGTCTTCAAACGTTAGAGAATGATTGGTTCGTTGAAACACCAAAGTACAACGAAGAGTACTTTAAAAAAAAATCGAATGGAGAAGAGCATGTTTTTGCAAATAGTGGGCGACATTGAAGTGGGTTTTTTATTTTAATCTAGTTATTTTTAAGTATTATGTTATGTTTCTTTTTTTTTAAGTATTATGTAATGTTTTTTTTTATTTAATGAAATGGTATGTTTTTATTTTAAATATTGTATGTGATTTTATGTATGAAAAAAAAATCGGGTATTAGGTGACCACTCCCTCCACTTAGGGTAGTGTTAGGGTAAAATTGAGTAGTTTTGAGTTGTAATGTTTTTATTGGATAGAGGTGATGTGGCACCTAGGGTATTAGGTGACCACTCCCTCCTCCCTTAGATAATGTTATATACACATGAATTGGTTAAGACAAATGTTCCATACGAAACAATTTTTATCAACAAACCATTGAATTTCAGTCATCCATTTTTTTCGTCAAATAAAAAAAACTCATTTTCATTTATTTATTTTTTATGTTTAAAAAAATATTAAAATATCACGCAAACCGTTAATCTTTACGCGAAATTAATTATACCATCGCGACGTGAATTAAATTATTTTTCTATAAATATGCATTTGTATATACTTTCGACGAACTTTTTTTTAAAAAAAAATTCGGTTAGGAAAGTCACATGTGATTTATTACTTAAAATCACATGTGACTTGTGAAAAATAATAAATCACAAGTTATTTTACGAATTAAAAAAATAACTAATTCTGCTAGAAATTCTATTAATGGCAATTTGACTCATGTGCAGGGCAAAGGTGAGCATAATGGAAATAAACAATTCTTCGGCAATCAAAGACAACATGTCAATAGACAAGGTTTTAATGGTATGGGTAATGTTTGAAGAAATTGAAAGGTTTATGGATAATTATTAATATACGTATGACCGGATTCGAACTCGAGAATTCGTGATTGCACACATTACGTATGAAAATTGATGTTAAAATAATTAATATGTAAATGTTATTATTATTAATTATTTGTCACGAAATAAATACTTAACGATAGTTAATATTTAACGAGTTTAGACTAACGGTCGTTAAATGTAAACTAAAAGGACTAGAGATGAAATTAGTGGACAAGAAGGATCTAGAACCCCTCTTGGATCCTTATGGCCGGTCGTGGGTTTCAAAAGCCCAAGGGAGGCTTTTCTTGATCACCAAGTTATTAGATACCTATAAATACAAACCCCTTGTATTCATAAATCTAATATTGGATCACCATAGAAACCTAATTTTTCTCCTCTCCTCTCCTCTTGGTTTGGTCGATCGTACATCATCCCTCCCCAAGGGATTTGATTTTTCCAACTCCAAGAAACAAGTGTTTGGTTTTATTTGTGATTCAAGAACCTAGCTTTTCACATCAAATCGATATTAGTACGTGTGTACAAGAACGAAGGACAAATACAATTATGTTTGTGGTAATCTTGGGTGTCGACTTTTAAAAGGGTCGATTGGTATTAAACCCTAATTTAGGGGTTTGGGTTTTGTTCCTAGTTCTTGATATCGTGTGTTTCTTGAATTGCTAAAAGGTACGCATATTCTTTTAATTCGGTTAATTAAGTTACAAGTATTATTCCTATTACTTCCGCTGCATGCTTTGATGATGTTTAATTGTTTTCTATAATTGTTATGATTAGTAAAACCCAACAGTGGCATCACGAGCCGTTAATATGTTGTAATTAATTACCGAAACACATAAAAATTGAATCTTTGTGACTATTACATGCTTTTATTGGTTTCTAGGGTTTTGAAAATTGGAACCCTAATTTTTTTTAAGGGTCGATTACCCTTTAATTTTTTAATTAGGTTTTATTTTTTGTAAAACTTGTAGAAACCCTAGGATTGCATGTATATTTTTTATGTGGTTTTAATGAATAATTGTTATGTGCCATGTATATGCGTATCTTGGGATTATAATTGTTATGAGGAATTCATGGAGGAACATGCATGTGTTTGCCATGGATTATTGTTTATTGTTTGTTTTGATTAATTGTTAATTAAAATTCACAGGGTAATTAGTTTGATAAATACAAAATTGGGGAAGACCTCAATATATCAAATAATAATTCGTTATGTGCAATATGGTATATTATTAACTTTGGCTTACGCAATCGACTTGTCGATGTATGTGGCTCACTTACCTTTGTAGGTGAAAGCCCTAGTTAATATATGCATGGTTTTACGCCTAGAATTGTTTATTAGGTTTTATCGAAATAATTATGCATGTGGCTAATTGTTTTTACATATGTTAATTGTTAAGTTATATGTATATTATTTGAGTTCCTTTTAATTTTATTAAAGTGCCTTTTTTGTTTATATTGTATGACACGTTAGTAAGCAAAAAGGGGTTTTTGAGAATAAAAATTAAATAGACTAAATAATGGAGAAATTTGATTTGTTTTCTAAGTATTAAATCTTGAACTTTTAATCGACTGATGCGACTGTACTAAATGGTTAGAACGGTTCACCCATTATAACAAACTGTGTGAGTGGTTTAAGGAGGGTTCGACATTAAATTGCGACTCTAAAGAAGAAGGGTTATTCATAATATGCTTTGCGCTGACCAGCTTCTCTGCCACTTTGTGAGTTGTATTTGGAGCTACCTAGTATAACTATTCTATGTACGAAGCATCTTAGTGCAAAGTTGTAAGTTTCTCAACACATCGATTAAAACTTTGTAGAATTTAATCTTAGCAATTTAAAACTATGAGTAAAGTTTTGAAAATTTTTATGTTATGAAGATGTATGCATGCTTCTTCATACATAAGTTTTGATTACACATCAAAATTGTACCCTTTAAAATTTAAGTTTATGCCATCTAATGATATGAAACACTTGAAGTTGTAATTTACGTTATGTGGGACCTTGAACTAGATTACAATAACAAGGTGAATCTTTATGTTGTGTGAGACCTCAGCTTAAATAATTTGCAGTTTCTAAATTAGATAACTTAATTAAGTTAGTTAGTGAGACCTATAACTTAAGGCATAAGATGCGATAAAACATGCTTACATTTTGCATAATTGTTTGGCAAAATTGTAAATCTCATATTTACTAGGAATTGAAAACTTGCTTGTCAATTATTGTTTTTCGACAATTACCTATTCTATACTTTCATCACTAGCAGGTCAACTGATGTGGTGAAACTATGGTAATGAGGGTCCTAGATTCAAGGAAATAAAATACCCTTAAGTCAATATTTGTTAATTCTTTTGATTGTATTAATGCAACATTAAACCGTAAACGTGGTTTGAGCTTTGGTAAATTGATCTAGTTCTGTTTTCAAACCAATGTTTGATCAAGAAAAATTTGCTAAAAAGACAAACATAAACTCTTTTCCTTGGAAGAAGAGTAAGACTCAATACTATTCATTTTCATGATTGAGGAAGGCATGTTAGGAACATTGGAATTGTCTAAATAATATAACTCATAGCAACTTTAATAGTTAAGAAAATTGCACACCATGTTTTCCTTAAGAGATTTCATTACCCTATGTTGGTGAATGAATTCTTTTATGACATTTTGGTCAACTAGAAAACATGTTTGACATTTTATGAGTTATAAAAATTAGAAGCTGGACTAATTACCGCAAAATTGGTAAAAGACAAACTAGTATAGTTTATCTAGTTGTTTTGCTTTGACCAATTAAAAGTGCTACACACCATTGTGGGGATAGTAGACCTATTAAGGAAGAAATTGCATGCTCAAATTTTCAAGTTAATAGCATGATGGATGATCCATCATCTACAAAGTAGAATACACTCTTTTAGTACCTAAGTAATTGTTACGAATGGTTTTACAAAGGGGTAGCAACGTACTAGCACGCTATTTTCACTGGTTAATAATACACTTATAATGTTGTCAAATCCAGTGGGAGTATGGTGTATTACTGACTAAGACATTATTGTAACGTTGTCTAATTCAGTGGGAGTTACAAGATTTATTATCTTGGTAGTAACTCAGATTATTTCTAGATTTTCTTGAAATAATACATTACGTTCAAAAATGTAGACATTCATATTCTCAAGGATAGTCATGAACGTTTCCTTGATAATTAAGTGCTCCTACATCTACTTGTAATGCTTATATATCTATGACACTATCATATTGCTCACACAAACAAACGAATGTTATGGTGTTTATCTACTATATGATGTTGTTCTATGCACAAGTGGGAGAAGTATTTATTGTGTGCAAAGGAACAACACATACAAATATGATTAATGGATTCTCTTGATCGTAAGGTAAGAGAATAACGTTCTAATAAGATTGTCTTGTTTAAAGAACATGTGTCAAGATTATAACGTAGACTACTTTTATGTCTTATGTCATTCAAATTATAGAAACACTTGAAATTACATTTTAGGTTAAGTGGGATCTTGGCTAGATTGTAATCTCAAGGTAAATCTCCACTTGTTGTGAGATCGAGCGTGGTTGCTTTTGCCGTTTCTTAAGTTGGACACTTTATAAAATGACATAAATAAATAAAGTAATACTATCTTAAATATTTATGTATTTTTAGAATGACATAAATAGATAGAGTAGTATGTTAACTTGAAAATAAATTAATTGAAACCAAGATGTGGTGTTCATAATTACTTTAAATTATAAATGTTTATGTGTTTCTTTGTAAAGTCACAAACATGAAGTCTTTTCATTATGACAAGACATATAATATAAAGTAATACGTTAACTTATTATGTCTTCTTATTAAGATATAAAGTTATTGGTAAATGACTTATAATGTATAATGGAATTATAAGTGTTTATGTTTTTTTGTTGAGACATGGACATGAAGTGACTTGATCAAAAGTACTTGTGTTATAAAGCATGCAATTGGCTTGTAATTCTATTATACTATTAAGATGATTTAGTTGGTAAATAGGTAAGCCAAAAGGAATATGTTTATCTTACATATTGTTAGATTGTCTTACAATATTAATTCTAATGAAATACTGTATGTATATGAAAGGTTCAGTTAGAAGAATCAAACATTTGTTATATTGTTTGATTCAAGATAACTATATCTTCTTTTCTTTCAAAAGTTATCAAGGTTCGAAAATTGGGTATTGACCGGATATACTTAATAAAACTCAAAACCTAGAAGATTAATAAGACACCATTTTAGTATGGAATGTGATGAATCACATTGTGTCTTATATTGAAGTTCTGATTTGTTAAAACTACTTATGGAGTAGGTTATTAACGAACAAGATTTACGAATTGTTAATGTGATTTGTAATATCCCAAAAGAAAACAATTTAGTGTTGTTCTAATTGCTAAAGTATTTATAGATAGTCTTTAAATTACAAAAGCAAGTGGGAGTTTTGTTTAGATCTTGAAGAGATTAAATTACAATTACAAAACACATAATCTTCTAAAATACACTAGTAAATATCATGATGAGGTCAAATATGATAGACCTCAAGATGGTGGAATTCTCATTCATAGAACCGCAAGGATATCTCAGATATTTGATATGATGGGAAATATGAATTACAGGATCATGGTAAACCTGTTAATCATAATGATATATTACCTAATATTGAATTGTGGTAAATTATTCATACTATGAATATTAAGATGTTGTCCATAAAGATAATCAGCTTTGAAACTTGGTTTATTGTAATATGATGAGTTTTCTTTAAAGGAAGAAAAACCCTAGTGGTTTAAATATTTGTGTAGAAATTATATGGACAAAATTGTACATGTGTTTAATGCATGACTTGTGAATAGATTATTACTCACACTTAAGCAATTAACTGTGATTGCATATTCTTTCCTAGACACATTAAATATAGGGAAAATTGGTCAAACAAACTGCGCGCCCTGATGCATATCACTTTATGGACCACGCCCTTTTAAAATTCGAAAATAGACAGGTTGCCCACCGCTTTTCTTGGACCCAACCAGGGGCTGCCATGTGTCCGACAACTTATGACACAAGTACGTATTTTGAAGGTATATGTCATGTATTGTAACGTATTGGTTCTTGGGCAACTTTTATTTCATTTTGGGCATCTTTATGTTTTTTGGGCAACTTGTATTTATACACGAGGATAGTTTTGTCATTTCATATTTAAAATTAAAAAAAAAATACAAAAAAAAAAATGCCCACACAAAACACAGGTTTACGGTACATGTCCTTTAATGTCTTCTGTTCCCAATCACCTTCTTCTTTCTTCAATACAATTTGTTTAACAAAATATTTCTTTCTTCTTTTGGTCTATTGACTTCATATCTTTATCCCAATCTTTCTGCTTTTGTTTAGAAAATATGTCTGACAATATCCCACTGGATGTTCAACTGGATATTATCCGTAGGCTACGTCCTAAGTCTATACTCCAGCAACGTAGTGTTTGCAAGTTATGGAAGGCTAGTATAGATTGTGGAAGCTTCATCTTTAATTAAGGTGTTCGTCGTAATGACCAGTGTTTATTTACGCTAACATTCGATATGGATGACCAAGATTTTGTGTTAGCTTTAGATGAACAGCTAATCGCTACGCCACTTAATACAGATTTAATGCTTTCATCTATGATTACAGTTGGCAATTCTAATGGTCTTTGGCGTTTTGTCTATGGTTCTAATCTAATGACTGCTATTTGGAACCCGGCAATCAAAAAATCACTTGCAGTATTTGTCCCGATTTACAAGCATCAAATCGAACGTCAAAAGATTTGTTTTGGTTTTGCCGTCCGTCCGGACACTCTCGACCCGACGATCGTGAAGGTCTCCTATCCTGTTTTCGAAAGTGGTTTCTGGTATGTGTCTGTCTTTTCTTTGAACTCTTTACGGTGGACACGCCTTGAAAATTTCCACCTCCCTCGTTAAACAATCAAATTGAAACGTAAAACTCAGGCAGTTGTGGGTCGTTTTATCTATTGGACTGGGAGTGAAAAGTTAACTAATGAGGACGATGTTACCTACAAGATTTATATGTTGATTTCTTTTGATTTGGTAACCAACCAATTTAAAGTTATAGACCTACCACAGTTTTTAAAAAATGAACTCCCAGTTCCATTCAATGTTTTCGATCTTGGAACCTGTCTAGTGATTTCTGGGACGATCATTGGTGAAGATATTCCATTGTTTTGCGGATGGTTGTTGGACGTCAATGGTTCTTCCATAACATCATTTAGAAGCCTATTCGCCATCCCTACCCTATATTCGGTTCGTTTGCTTGGGTTTACAAAGGATCAAGCTCCAATAGTAGAAGCATACAGCGGCAATCATTTGGGTCAGTCGGTATTTGTGTACAACAAAGAACTTGAATTATTTCTCTGCATGGGAATGTTAGGAGATGCGGGATCTTTCTACATCGCCCCATATAAAGAATCTCTTCTTTTGTTAAATCAGCCAGACCATGCTGTTTATAGTATGTTTTTTTTGGGTAAAGGGGAGTAATCCTGCACCCTGGTAAATATATTAACCAAAAAACGTTTAAGAACAATGGATATGAGTGAAATCCCATATCTCAGCCCGTTACATAGGCATAAAGCTTACATAACAAGATACTACATATTTTCTAAACAAGAAAACAAACCACTACTATAATGATAACATAGGACATAACGAAAGAAAATTACTTCCTAGGTCCTTGAAGCTTGGTGCCATACATGGCATTAAAGGCATCCAAATTCCCTGGAAGATCAGAAACCTGCTTCGCATAGTCATCGTATTCATAGTCATCATACTCATCTTCAAACTCTTGGCCCCCACCGAATAGATTAGCAGACTCATCAAATGGGTTAGCAACCACCTCATCTTCAGAATCAGACACCACGATATCTCCCACTTTAGAAAAAGGGTTAACTCTGTTAGTAGAAGAGGTGGGCGGAATACAAGAATCACTAGTTATAGGAGACACACCCGACTCCATCTCTTTCAAATCACTCACAAGGGGTTCTTGTGATGCAGTACCTGTCTTAGTAGACTTATCTTCATTAACTTCCATTGTACGACCAGAATCCACATCCTTGTTGGTGTCATTTGAAGGAATACCAAAAGCATCCGTATACTGTTTATAGTATGTTTTATTTGTAACTTACCATTCTATTAATGTTTTATTTTTAACTTACACCATTATATTCATGTTCAACAGGTTTGTTCGGCAGAAGTTAGGGATCATGCTTAATGGGAATGAAGCTTTGAGGTTTTAGTACGATGTCTGTATGTGAAGGAAGCATGGATGGTTAGCTTTTTCTGCGTACTTGCTGGATTTTATAAATTAAGTGGTTGTATATTATGTAACCATTAAAGTCATAATTTTGGAGTAATCGTAATATGTAGTAGGTTGTCTGTATGAAACGTTGTATGTCAACGTATTTACTATTTCCTATGTTCTTTAATCCCATTATACATCTTTGTTTAATCTGGGGAACTAGCAGTTGTTTCCAATAAACAATGTGGCAACTAACTGTTCTACGTAGGGCAACTTCTTTTCCTTATTGACTACTTTTATAAACGAAGGAGTCCTTCTAGTTGTTACAATTCGTACTCTACAATCAACTAAACTAGTGACTATGCACACTTGAACTTAACAGATTTACCATTCAACACTAGTACAATTTAACTAGCAGTTGTAAGTTTAATACTACCAGCACTAAACCAATATGTCTCTATTAAGCACCAGAATGGTATCAGCAGCACCTACACACGGGCAGCACAAACACGGCCATACTCAACATTATTAACGATGGTGGCATCATTTCGTTGATGTGTTCTATCACAAGCAGTGGTTAAAATAGCTAGCAGTAGTAACGTGTATACTGGCAGTTGTAAGTATACAACCAATTCAGTTTTACTAGCGGTAGTAAAAATAACTATAGCGGTAGTAAAAATGACTAGCAGTTGTAAGTCTACAACCACTTCAGTTTTACTGGCGGTAGTGAAATTAACTATAGCGGTAGTAAAAATAACTAGCAGTTGTAAGTATACAACCAATTCATTTTCAATGTTTGGCGTTGCTTTCATGATTCAATGTTTTCAATTTTTACGTAGTTATTTCATTTGTTGTATTATCAAAATACATACCTAACTTTGAACTTAGTTTGCAGACTCATTAAACTGAAATATTGAATAAGCCAAACATGTATCACACAACAAACGTAATAAGAGCCATCTCTTCATCTTGATTAGTAGGTTCTCTTGTATGATGCAAGATCTTTTAGTGCTTTTTTACTACTTCTATACCAAGAGCCATCTCTTCATCTTGATTGGGATCAAGAGTTTATGACATAGACTCAAGTTCATGTTCACTATTTTCTTCAAAATCATCTTCATCTACGTCATGTTCCTCGTACCCTCCATCGTCGTTATCATTCACGCTGCATGCCTGCATAATGGTAAACCAATATAATACACCAATAAATAATGTCGTTTGACAGAATAACAATTTATCCTCACTTTACAATCATTAACAATGGACCTAATAAAACATAACATGTACTGCTGGTATTAATGTAGTTGGATAAATAATGTACTAAAACTCACCATTCACAAAATTTTCACAACAAAATCTGAAAATATTCTATTTAAAGTATCACATGATCAACATTAAAGGAGGCGACGTTTTGTTTTATCTGGATATTTGACTTTTAATGTAGAAGACTAATAGGTTTTATTGGGCCCATCAAATATTTAACGGCACATGACCTAGATAAGTAAACGGATGGTTGTAAAATGACCCATTTTCCAAGTTCAGGGTACCGTCCGGCGCCCTTAAAAGTTCAGGGTAGCAGGAATTTCAGTTAGCCAAGTTGGAGGCAGTAAAATGGGTTTTGGCCATATTTTACGTACCAAATTTGAAAAGCTTGTATCTTGGACCCACCACCACATATAATGATCATAACACACCCTCGTTCTGACCATCAATTGCAAATAAACAACCCTCATCTAAAACCTCCTGTCGACAATTAAAAAAACCAAAAATATTTCCTTGAAAACCATGTCGTTTCGAGCTAATGTTATCAGCATTATGAGAGATTATATTAGCAACATGCCAGATACAGTGATCGGTAACATTTTAAATCGGTGCCAATAAGAGAAGCGGTGAGCACCTATATTTTATCTACAAATTGGAGGTTTAAGTGGACCTTGCTCACCGAAGTCATAATTGATGAGGATTTATTTTATTATTTAACATATAAGTTTGATGGGAGGCATGTTACTAGACTTTTAAATCAGCTTACGGGTCCCATAAAAAAGTTTGTCTTCTCTGTAGATCCCAAACTGTTGTCTGGAATGGAAGACTTGAATTATGAAGAGATTCGTGATTGGCTTATGTTTTTGGCACTGTAAGGAATTGAGGAGCTGACAGTTAGAAACTGGTATGGACAACCAGTTACATTTCCAGCCCAACTTTATGGGCGTATTGAATTGAAACATCTTGAAATTCATTGTTGTGATTTTCCTAGTTTGGTGTTTTTCACTAGTTTTCCAAATTTTTTGAGCTTAGAATTATGTTTAGTCAAATTTCTTACCGGTACAGTTTGGGATTTAATTGCTGGTTGTCCCTTACTTGAGTCTCTTAGATTGGATGTTGAGAGTACAAACGGGATGAAACTATGGAATCTTGCAAGTCTTAGGAATATGAAGAAGTTACATTTGTCATTCGGTATTTCGAATGCTGTCACGACAATCATAGCATCCAATATCTTTCACCTGACAAGACTTCCATCTCTTGAGACCCTTACATTGGATTTTGACTATTGCACGGTAAGACCGTTTTGAGATTTACACTTCTAATTTTACAATGTTAAATATATGTGTAACTGTAACGACATTTAATCTTTGAAACTAACACAAAACTCGACCTGTTGTAGTTGATGCGTGATGGTAACTCCAGGATGCATGTCCCTTTGCCGTTTGTATCCCTCGTTAATCTGAATCTAAAAGGAGTTGATTTTGGCGAGACTGTTATCGTGTCACTCATCGTCCAAATGATTCGCGGATCTCCAAACTTGAAAAAGTTGGAAACCAGAGTAAGTGTAATACTTTATTACACTATTTCATACGTATCAAATAAACATCCGTAAACTGCCATGTTTTTCTATCTCAATACTATTTGATTTTCCAGGCTGCACACTCGCTTAATGTTTTACCTTTGGAACAACCTTGATTTGATTTAGACACAACCACATTCAGTCATGGGCAGATTCAGACAGTGATTTTTCGATCCTTTCCTAGATCACAGAATGAATTACACATAATAAAGTTTATACTTGCTTGTTCCACGTCGTTAAAGAAAATGTATATCAGGGCAGCGATTTGATGGACGATGGTTATGATAATATCAAGACGAATTGGGAGTTCGCTAGGAAGCTGTTGAAACTCCCCCGATCTTCCGTCACAGCCGTTGTAAAATTGTTCTAGTGGTTGTAGTTTTATGTATGGTTTGAATACCCTGCGTCAATTAAATTTGTGTACACAAAGTTTGGTGTGTCTGTTTATCAAGGGTCTATGTAGTAATCGTAATATGTTGTAGGTTGTCGTCTGTATGAAACGTTGTATGTCAACGTATTTAGTATTTCCTCTGTTGCCATTATCCATTTTTATTTCATCTCGCCAAATAGCAGTTGTTTCCAAATATCAATTTGGCGACTAACTGTTGAACGTAGGGCAACTTCTATCACTAGCAGTTGTTATAATAACTAGCAGTTGTGCGTATAATACTAACAGTTGCAAGTATACAACCTATTCAGTTTACTAGCAGTACTCAGTATAATTAGCAGTAGTAAAAATTAACTAGCAGTTGTAATTTGGCAACCAATTCATTTTATAATTACATATATTTAATTTAAGTAATCAAACATAAAAGCATTGTACCATTTTTTGACGTTTAGAAAAGTCGCATAAACCTCAAAATAATCAACTCACTCTACATATCTAATAACATGAAGCGTTATGTGCTTACGTCAAACTGATGATAAACTCACTCTACACATATAATCAACCAATTAGGAGCAACCAATTGTGTTGCTCTTTATAACAATTTTGTGGTATTTTTAAAATCCGTGACCTAACAAAAATAATGTAACATTTTATTAATCCAACTAGTTACAATACATCGATATTTCCGTTTCATCAGTGTTCACTTGAATAGTATGTTTGAAAACAAATATTAATATTAACAAATTAAATTCACACCAATAAGTTATGGTCTATAAAAGACCTACAAATATTATTAATACACGAATACACTGAATAGTATTAGCGAGTAGAACCTTGGAGTGTATCGACTCTAGCCTGGACCTCCTTTTATAGTTAAGGAGTCCTTTACAATATACAGGATAACTATACTTAGCATACTTATCTAATACAAAACATCCTACCCAAGAAATTCAAGAATGTTACATATTAAACCGACACAATCATACTAGCAGTGAAAAACTAAATTAGCGATGATTTGCTCTTTATTTTATCCCGGCACCCGCAAGCTCGTCATTTTTACCTTGACCACAGTCTATCCAACCCGATCTGCCAGGATTGGTAGACGTACAATTGCTTCGGGAAACGGGCACCAATCAACAGAGGACTGCAGACCATAATTTTAAGCCTCTCTTTGCATATTCTATCACTCCTTCGACCCAATACCCATGATTTACTTCCTTCTTCCGCTCGGGTAGAACGAGGTTAAGAAGTAAGTGGCTGAAATTTGAACATCCAAAATGGCTAATGAGAGTCTAATCGGTTTAAACTCCTACCTTTGGTACGCCATATGGTATGGCCATGCTTCCACAAACTTCAAAGGACACGGGTTTTGGGTGAAGGAATGTTGTGAATGGTCGCGGGGATGTGTTATTAGTCGTCATTGTCGTCATTTTCGAAACAACTAATTGTTTTTAGTAGTCATTTAAGAACATGTTTCAGTTGTGGCAGCAACTGATTTGCGCTTATGTTTTTTATTTGGGGGGTAAAGGTTTAGGCTATGTATGGGCTTTTTTGAACCGACGGTGCGTGGGCAACGGGTTAACATCTTCAACTTCTCTTTGGAGTTTTTTGTTGGTGGAGGAATGGTTGTTTTTTTTATGTGCTTTCCCTTTATTTACCGCGCGTATTTAAAGCGAGGATTTTACTGTTCTTGCACGCGGTATAATTAATTTCCAATACTGTTTTGTGGGTAGGCACGTTCCTAGGCTCCTACCCTTCTATTTTTCCTGCTGGATTTGTCCCAAAAATTTCTAGGGAAGGAACGTGAATATTTTACTTGCAGATTTGTTCACATTTTTTTTGGTTTTTGGATAAGCCTTATCCGTAATTACAAACCGTTTGAATTTAGAGTTTTTTGTTTTACCATAGTACTTTTAAAATTTATTTAACCAAATATAGTACTTTCAAATTTATTTAATAAAACATAATAGTTTTACATAAACCTAAGTATTTTACAAAACAAACAAACAAACTATTTGGAAAGAATCTTCGTATTGTGAATAAATTCATTGGATATAAAGGAATGCAGAATGTAATGTTTTACTACTATGAGAAATTTTATAGAAGCGAACAACACCAAAAATTGTCAATGTATGTTAAAAAAAAGTAGAACAAAGTCTTCACCTGGTAGAAAGACTCCTAGAGGGTTGAGGCGACAAGGGCTTTTGTCTCGTTTACTTCCTAATGCCACCGATGAACGCAAGCAAAACTCGTTTACTTCCTTTCGTCTAGTTTACTTCCTATAGTATTAAACAACTTGTTATCACCTCATTCGATTATAGTTGTGGATATCTTTGCCAGTATGAACCTTGTGAGATTTTCATAGAATCTTTATAGTTTTATATGAAACAAATGAGTTATTTCAAAGTATTCGAATATAATTTTCGAAAGATGTTTCTTTCACTAAATCATATTACGTAGAAATATAAGCCTTTAAACCAATGTCACCACATTTGCATCGACAATAAAACTTCTTTGTTTAACCTCCATCTCGTACTCAAGTAGCATTTTCTTCAATATGTTTCTTTGATTAAGATTCAATATTGAATCTTCATCGACAATAAACTTCATCGTTTAACCTCGATCATATTGAGAAGGGTGACTTTTGGTTTTTTTTCCCTTTTTTTTCTTTAGATGTACGGGTCATATGTGCGAGTTATTTGTTGTGCTTTTAGTTTGTTTGTTTTTTTGTAAAATATTTAGGATTACGTAAAAATACTTTTTTGTACTGAAAGTTTGCGATGTCTCTATATAATTTTTTTTTGGAAAAATGTAGCTTCCACAGCTGTTGTTGGTTTTGGAAATGTTGCTTATGCACGTTTGACAAACTGAAGTAAATCATTCATATCGGCGCTTTAAATTTCACTTTTAAAATTTGAACTTCAACTAGTCAACCTTTTAATTCGCAAAAAACCATATTGTACTTCAGGGACTTTTTTGGAAAAACAGAAACAAAGTTGATATTTGCGTCGACACTAGCGGTGGTTTGAGTGAACCTAGCAGTGGTTTGTTAAAACTATAGCAGTGGTTGCGTATTAACATATGCATATAATTGGGAATTTGTTCAATCCATGTAGCCTACTTTGGTTTTTCCAAAAACGCAACCATGTTGTGAGTTGCAGCAGAAGAGTTGGGCACCATTGATGTTTATTTCGAAATTGATTGCAACAGATTGTTAGGTGTTGCGAATTATGATGTGTGTTTGTCTAAACTATGTTTTGCCCTAGCAGTTGTAACTTTATTTTTTTTTATCCCCAATTGAATCCAAATTAATATGTACTTTCAAAACAACTGTTTTACTCTAATTCGCAAAAAAACGTATTGTACTTCAGGTACTTTTTTGGAAAAACAGAAACAAAGTTGATATTTGCGTCGACACTAGCGGTGGTTTGAGCGAACCTAGCAGTGGTTTGTTAAACTGTAGCAGTGGTTGCGTATTAACATATGCATATAATTGAGAATTTGTTCAATCCATGTAGCCTACTTTGGTTTTTCCAAAAACGCAACCATGTTGTGAGTTGCAGCAGAAGAGTTGGGCACCATTGATGTTAATTTCGTAATTGATTTGCAACAGATTGTTAGGTGTTGCTAATTATAATGTGTGTTGGTCTAAACTATGTTTTGCCCTAGCAGTTGTAACTCTATTTTTTTTTATCCCTAATTGAATCCAAATTAATCTGTACTGTCAAAATAACTGTTTTACTCTTGTAGCAGTTGTTAGTTTTTTTAGGCATATTTATCCCCAAATGTGCTATTCTAATCAGCAAACGCAACAGTTATCGTCATCTACTATCTAGACACGACACCATTTTATGACGCATAGAAAAGTCGCATAAACCTCAAAATATTCAACTCACTCTACATATGTAATAACCAGAAGCGTTATGTGCTTACGTCAAAGTGAAGATGTTGACGTTTTTACAATAACTTATGGTCTATAAAACACCTGGAAATAATATTAATACACGAATACTCTGAATAGTATTAGCGATTACAACCTTGAAGTGTATCGACTCTAAAGTTATATCAAACTCTAGCCTGGACCTCCTTTTATAAGCTAAGGAGTCCTTTACAATATACAAGATAATTATACTTAGCATACTTATCTAATACAAAACATCCTACCCAAGAAATTCTAGAATGTTAAATATTAAACCGACACAATCATACTAGCAGTGAAAAACTACATTAGCAGTGGTACGCGACTTAATTGTGAATGTGGATTCCTTCTTTTTTGCTATCATTTTCTTGAAGGATTTCCCGTCTTTTGGTTCTCCTGGGGTGGCCGTATTTTCATATGGGATTCCCCGCAGAAGTTCGATACGCTTCTCAACGGGTTTCTCGTGTAAATCCGCCCTTATGCGCCCCTATGCGCGGTACTGGAAGAGCTTTTAGTGGGGTTGCTTTTCCAATCCGCGCAGCTTTTATTTTAGAGCAATGGTAGAGCCACAGATAATTCAGAAAAAATACATCCACATGCTAACGTGATACGTTTGAATTGGAGTGAGGAGAGAGAACTGTCACAAAATACACCAATCATCCCCTACACGATAGCATGGGATTTTTTTTACGAATTATTTATGTGGTTTGCTCTAAAGTTAATCCCAGTGGCCGCAAGCTCGTCATTTTTACCTTTAACCCAGTCTATCCAACCCGATATGCCAGGATTAGTAGACGTACACTTGCTGCAGCGGCCGGGCTGCAACCAACAGAGGACTGAGACCAGAAATTTCAGCCGTGTTGTTTGCCTCTCTTTGCACATTCTACCGCTCCTTCGACTCAATACCCATGATATACATCCTTCTTCCGCTCGGGAAGAGCGAGGTTAAGAAAGAACAGTCTGAACTTTGAACATCCCAAATGGCTAATCAGAGTCTAATTGGTTTAAACTCCAACCTTTGGTATGCCATATGGTCAGGCCAGGCTTCCACAAACCTCAAAGGACACTGGTTTTGGTTGAAGGAATGTTGTGAATGGTCGCGGAGATTGGTCATTTTTTTCGTTTTAGAAACGACAAATTATTTTTAGTAGTCATTTAAGAACATGTTTCAGTTGTCAAATCAACTGTTTTGCGATTATGTTTTTGTTTTTTGGGGTAAAGGTTTAGGCTATGTATGGGCTTTTTGGAACCGACGGTGCGTGGGCAACGGGTTGTTAACATCTTGAACTTCTCTTTGGGTTTTTTGTTGGTGGATGAATGGTTGTTTATTTGTATGTGCTTTAAATTTATTTACCTCGCGTCTATATAGCGACGATTTTACTGTTCTTGCACGCGGTATCATTAATTTCCATTTACTGTTTTGTGGGTAGGCACGTGCCTAGGCTCCTGGGCATCTATTTTACCTGCTGGATTTGTCATAAAATTTCCATGGAAGGAACGTGAATATTTACTTGCATATTTTCTCTCCTTTTTTGGTATTTTGATAAGACTTATCCGTAATTACAGACCGTTTGAATTTATCGGTTTATGATCCTTTTTTGTGCTGAAAGTTTTCTATGTCTGTACATCTGTTGTTGGTTTTGAAAATGTTGCTTAAGCACGTTTGTCAAACTGAAGTAAATCATTCATATCCGCGCTTTAAATTTCACTTTTAAAAATTGAACTTCAACTTGTCATTTGGAAAACAGAAACAAAGTTGATATTTGCGTCGACACTAGCGGTGGTTTGAGCGACACTAGCAGTGGTTTGTTAAACTGTAGCAGTGGTTGGGTATTAACATATGCATATAATTGATATCAGCGCTTTAAATTTCACTTTTAAAATTTAAACTTCAACTAGTCATTTGGAAAACAGAAACAAAGTTGATATTTGCGTCGACACTAGCGGTGGTTTGAGCGACACTAGCAGTGGTTTGTTAAACTGTAGCAGTAGTTGCGTATTAAAATATGCATATAATTGAGAATTTGTTCAAACCATGTTGCCTCCTTTGTTTTTTCCAAAAACGCAACCATGTTGTGAGTTGCAGCAGAAGAGTTGGGCACCATTGATGTTTATTTCGAAATTGATTGCAACAGATTGTTAGGTGTTGCGAATTATGATGTGTGTGGGTCTAAACTATGTTTTGCCCTAGCAGTTGTAACTATAATTGTTTTTTATCCCCAATTGAATCCAAATTAATCTTGTAGCAGTTGTTAGTATTTTTGGACGTATTTATCCCCAAATGTGCTATTCTAATCAGCAAACGCAACCGTTATCGTCATCTACTATCTAGACACGACACCATTTTTTGACACTTAGAAAAGTCGCATAAACCTCAAAATAATCAACTCACTCTACACATCTAATAACCTGAAGCGTTATGTGCTTACGTCAAAGTGAAGATGTTGACGTTTTTACAATAACTTATGGTCTATAAAACACCTGGATATAATATTAATACACGAATACTGTGAATAGTATTAGCGATTACAACCTTGAAGTGTATCGACTCTAAATATGCCGAAAAGTTATACAGTATCAAACTCTAGCCTGGACCTCCTTTTATAAGCTAAGGAGTCCTTTACAATATACAAGATAATTATACTTAGTATACTTATCTAATAAAAAACATCCTTCCCAAGAAATTCTAGAATGTTACATATTAAACCGACACAATGATACTAGGAGTGAAAAACTATATTAGCAGTGTTACGCGACTTAATTGTGATTCTGGATTCCTTCTTGTTTGCTATCATTTTCTTGAAGGATTTCCTGTCGTTTGGTTCTCCTGGGGCGGCCGTATTTTCATATGGGATTCCCAGCAGAAGTTCGATAGGCTTCTCAAAGGGTTTCCCGTGTAAATCCGCCCCTATGCGCGGTACTGGAAGAGCTTTTAGTGGGGTTGCTTTTCCAATCCGCGCAGATTTTATTTTAGAGCAATGGTAGAACCACAAATGATTCAGAAAAAATACATCCACACGCTGACGTGATAGGTTTGAATCGGAGTGAGGAGAGAAAACTGTCACAAAATACACCAATCATCCCCTACACGATAGAATGTGATATTTTTTACGAATTATTT
Organism: Chrysanthemum makinoi; assembly: GCA_910596185.1. Lineage (NCBI taxonomy): Eukaryota > Viridiplantae > Streptophyta > Magnoliopsida > Asterales > Asteraceae > Chrysanthemum > Chrysanthemum makinoi. The sequence continues at coordinate 14,352,593 of OU343221.1, read as the reverse complement.
ATGTGGTTTGCTCTACAATTAATCCCAGTGGCCGCAAGCTCGTCATTTTTACCTATATCCCAGTCTATCCAACCCGATATGCCAGGATTAGTAGACGTACACTTGCTTCGGGGGCCGGGTTGCAATCAACAGAGGACGACAAATTGTTTTTAGTAGTCATTTAAGAACATGTTTCAGTTGTGGCAGCAACTGCTTTCCGCTTATGTTTTTGTTTTGGGGGTAAAGGTTTAGGCTATGTATGGGCTTTTTGGAACCGACTGTGCTTGGGCAACGGGTTAACATTTTCAACTTCTCTTTGTTGTTTTTTATTGGTGGAGGAATGGTTGTTTTTTTATGTGCTTTCCCTTTATTTAAAGCGAGGATTTTACTGTTCTTGCACGCGGTATAATAATTTCCATTTACTGTTTTGTGGGTAGGCACGTGCCTAGGCTCCTGGGCATCTATTTTTCCTGCTGGATTTGTCATAAAATTTCTAGGGAAGGAACGTGAATATTTACTTGCATATTTTCTCTCCTTTTTTGGTATTTGGATAAGACTTATCCGTAATTACAAAACGTTTGAATTTATCGGTTTATTATCATCCTTTTTTTGTACTGAAAGGTTGCTATGTCTGTACATCTGTTGTTGGTTTTGAAAATGTTGCTTAAGCACGTTTGACAAACCATGTAGCCTCCTTTAGTTTTTCCAAAAACGCAACCATGTTGTGGTTTTTTATCCCCAATTTAATCAAAATTAATTTGTACTTTCAAAACAATTGTTTTAACTCTTGCAGCAGTTGTAAGTATTTTTGGGCGTATTTATCCCCAATTGTGCTATTCTAATGAGCAATCGCAACCGTTATCGTCATCTAGTATCTACACACGAAAATTCTGACAATCAAGTTAAAGTTATTGGCCAATTTCCACCTTCCAATTTGCAATCTGGGCAACTAAATGGCATCATTGGGCAATACTAGTTGTACGATCGGGCAACCATAATTCTTAACCATATGATCATAAAGGATACACTTAACAGCATAAACCTAACAACACTAAGTTTGGCATAGAAGCACTATCGCATGGTTGACAGCATAAACTCATAATTATTTTCTACAAGAACAAACATTCATAACAGGTGGATCCATTCCTTGTGCACTAGCCCTTTTTTTCTATGATCTCGAACCCTCTTTCAGTTTTCGTGACAGAAACACGCTTTGTTAACTTCCTTCTTTTGAAAGGTGTTGCACTACCGCACCGCATGCCAGAGTCCTCTGCCTGCCATACCATGTTTTTGAAATAAAATTGTGACAAAGGCTGTAGCTCGTGCACAATGTAGACGTCCATGGATCCATTCTCATCAGCAAGGTCATACATTCGTCGAACGTCATTGTCTGTGTGCAACAATGTTAAACCATCTTCTAGTGCATTATTTGGTGCAGCATAAAATAAAGCCCATTTTCCCCCTCCAATATCATTCAAAACATGATCAAGCACCCTAGTAAATGCAACCCTTGTGGAGCTAAAACACCAGACATCAACAAGGAGACCGCCTACATAGCGGAGTGGCTGAAATTCAAATTTTCCTTTGTGGTGCACTTTAAATATGACTTCTTTGGTTTCCGCCATGTCCTATAAAACATAAACCCTAATAACAATTTCAATAACTTTTAATTAAATAAATATTTAATAATAGAATATAAAATATGAAGTTGCACATTTATTTATATTCATGTACTCTATAAATATATGAACGAATAAGGTAACAAAGTACACACGGGGGAGTACAAGAAACCTGGATTTGTTTATAAAAAAGAAGAAAAGGACAACGATTTTTTTATTTGGATTCTTCAATGAAAGTGTAAGCATCCGCAATGTCAACTTGGTGAAAGACTTTTTTACTATTTTAATAAGATATTCAAATGACTAGTTCCATTGTGGCAATAACTTTGAAGAAGACTTTTTACAAAAACACTAGTAAAGACTTCAAGTGTTTGAAGCTATTGTCAAAAAGCTTTTGTATTTATAAAATTTCATTTTTCACCCAACATTAAATATGCAAATGCTTTTTGCAGTGGAGTAGTTGGTTTTGCAAAAGCTTTTTACCTCAACCATTTAATTGTGTTCATTGCATCAAGTCTTTTATGACTTGATGGATTGGTAATGCTCGAGGAATGTGTGGATGTTGATAGTTGAAGATTATTAATTTGATTTAAAAATACAAAAACTATTTCCCAAAAAGCAACTGACATCCTTACCAGTAAACAGGTGAAAAGTAAAAACAAAATAGGCAAATGGTAAAGACCTAGAGTTCACAAAAAAAGTCAAAAAAAGAAAAATGCATAGGCCACTGATACTCTAACTCTTTGTGACCACAAAAAACCCATTTGCAAACACCAATTATTACAGTTAGTTTGGATTATTCACACTATACACCAATTCAAATTGTCAATAAATAATACAGCTGTCTGCACAAAAACTAAAAACACCTTTTCATTTGTGAAATTTACCTTTCACTTCTACTGTGATATTTTAGTAAATTGACATTTAGATCAATTAGATTATCAATCATCACAATCATTTACGAAATGGCGTGTTCTTTGTGTCAAGATGGTTCATGCACTCCGAATTGTACTAATTTGCACGATTCTTTATTTAAAGACATGATAGACCGTTTCAAGAGAATTGTAATTGCTTGTGAGCCGGGAAAGACTTTCCCAATAGAAGGAAATTTTAGAGAGAAACAAGAGCTGATTGATAAGAGGAAGAGAATGATTGAACAACTTCCAGAGTATGAATGTGAGTATGAAGATATGAAAGCGCATTTCAAGAGGATCCAAGATGATAATGCTAATTTGGAAGCAACGTGTGAAGAGGCGATAGCTGATTTTAAGATTTACAAAGATTATAATGCTGATGCTGAAGCGAAGTATGAAGAGATGCAAACCAGTTTTAATAATTTGAAAGATCATAATGTTGTTGTCAAAGCTAAGTATCAAGAGATGGTTGAATGTGCCAAAAATCTTATCAACAGACTCAAAGAAGTTGCAGCTGATGCTGATGATTTTTAGGATTATGATTGTGTTTTGTATATGTTTAAGAATGTGCTATTTTGGACTGATTAGGTATGTAAGGTAATAAGTATTTATCTAATTAACAAGGTACTAGATTACTGCATCAAATTTTATGTTATGATTTTATGATATCATTTGTGAAAAAATAAATAATGAAAATAATAGCCAATCTCGATATTCTTCACATGCGAATATACTCTAACTAGATTTAATTGCAATACTAAACTCAAAATTCCATTAGTTATTGATATTATTCACTAGGAAACATAAAATTTCCAAACCTCAAGAGTCAAGATGATTCTTTAAAGGCTGCAGTTGAAGAAAAGGAGAATGAAGGGGTGCAGGCAACCACTTCCAGTATTGCTGCATCCACTGCTAGTATTGGAGTAACCACTGCTGCTATTATTACACAAGTATCTGCCACTTCAGACGTTTCCACTGCATAGGCAACCATTGCTACAATTATAACCACATCAATAACACCAACACCAAAACCAAAAAAGGCTGACAATGAGATTGCCATACAATTGTGTTGGGTTTTTGGTTCCTTGAATCATGAATTACTTTAAGTACTGGAACCACTGACAGGTTTGATATAACCACAGACAGAAGTATGTAACCACTGACAAAGATAACCATGGCTAGTAGTAATGTGTAACCACGGATGATATATTGTAACCACTGCTAGTGTTTTGTATAGTCGGTTATTTTATTGTATTAAGATAAATATGGAAAAGATATTTATCTTGTAGGTTACGTATTGTATTATGTAAAGGACTCCTTAGTCTATAAAAGGAGGTCCTAGGTTAGATTAGAAAGACATAAGTTTTATATCTAAAGGTCGATACACTTCAAGGTTGAAAAACCCTAATACTGTAAGAGTATCGTATTAATAAATAATATTGAGGTGTTGAATGTTAACTGTTCTTCTTCTTAAGGTTAAGTGTTAAATTCCGCATAATACTTAATAAGTTGTTATTCTAAGTCAGTTTCTATATTAGATCGTTTGCTCAACTGGGATCAACAAGTGGTATCAGAGCTTGTGATCTAGAAACTGTAATCAAGAAGAGGTTAAGTTAAGTTTTGTTCAAGGAAGATAAGATGTCTGACGAAACTCACATGGTGACTGCTTCAAAGGTACCCATGCTCAATCATGGTGAGTATCAAATCTGGAGAATGCGAATGAGGCAATACATTCGCATGATTGATTATGCTCTCTGGGATGTCGTTGAAAAGGGAGACACTCTTCCTAAGAAGGGTGAGGATGGCAAAGAAATTACCATTGTTAGTGAAATTGATAAGGCTAAGAGAAAGCTGGAGATCAAGGCTCACAGTATTCTCTCCATGGGAATACCCAATGACTATGCTTTGGACTTTGAACAATACGAGTCTGCTAAAGAGTTACTGGATGCTCTTGAGATAAGGTTTGCTGGCAATGAAGCTACTAAGAAGTCCAGGATGAATATGCTCAAGCATCAATTTGAAACGTTCACTGCTCTCAGTGGAGAAAAGATTGATGGCACATACAATAGACTTCAAAAAATTATCAGCCAACTGAAGTCTGTAGATTATAAGGTTCTTCAAGAAGATATTAATTTGAAGTTCATTAGGAGTCTATCATCTGAATGGGCTATTCATACAATTGTGTGGAGGAATAAGGAGGACTTTCCTAAGATGACTCTGGATAATCTCTTCAACAACTTGAAGGTTTATGAGTCTGAGAATAACTTTGCTAATGCGTCTTCTGCTAATCAAAACATTGCTTTTGTATCCACTAATCACAAGAGCCCACAAGATGTATCCACTGCTGCCTATGGTATAACCACGGCTATTGCAAACAATACCACTGTTAGTGATAATGTCAGTGATGGTGCAATTTGTGCTTTTCTGGCTGATTTAACTACTAGTGTTACTGTGTTGAATCAAGATCTGGATCAAATTGATTCTGATGATCTGGAAGAGATTAATCTTCAATGGAAAATGGCAATGTTAACTCTCCAAGCAAGAAAGTTTCTGAGGAGGACTGGAAGACAAGTTAAGTATGATGGTCAAAGGAGAGCAGGGTTCGAAAAAAGCAAGATGGAGTGCTTTAACTGCAAGAAGAAGGGTCACTTTGCAAGGGAATGTCGAGCTCCTAAGAGGATTGAAGGTGTTAAGAAGATCACTAAAGAGTCTGTTCCTTCTTCAGCATTGGTGGCTCAAGATGGTCTTGGTGATTATGATTGGAGTGATCAGATTGAAGAAGGACCCAATGCAGCTTTTCTTGCTAGTGAAGCTTCAAAAGAGCATAACTTTGCTCTTATGGCTTATGCTTCATCTTCTGGTTCAGATTCTGAGGTATCTAATGAGTCTACTTGTTCTTTTAAATCATGTAATGATAACTTAGAATCTCAAAAGGCTATCACTGAGAGTATGAGGAAAGAAGTAGAAAGACTAACTATGAATAACTTAGGTTATAGAGTTGGTCTAGAGAGTGTGGAAGAGAAGCTTATATACTGTATTAAATGTGAGTTTGAGTATGTAGATAAGATCAATATATTAGGTGGTGAAATTGATCTTAAAAATAGAGAGATTAAAATGCTTAAAGAGAAACTTGAACTAGCAGAAAGTGAAAAACAAAAGTCCCTAGATGAAAAAGAAAAACATGTTGTTAGGGTAGCTAAAACACAATTTGCTTCTGATCTGGTTCATAAATCTATAGAGAGTCATCTAATGAAAAAGGGTTCTGGGATAGGATACAACAATATGCCACCACCCACTCTTATGCAACATGCACCACCTGCTAAAGAACTGTCATTTAGTAGTGAATTCAGTTTTAACAAACTTGTTGAAGGAATAAGTAAGACTGAGACACCTAAGATAAGTTCTGATACGTCATCTGATGCTCCCATCATTGAAGAGAGGGAATCAGATTCTAAGGAAGATAGTAAAGTATCAACACAGCCTGAAAAGTTAGAACCTATTAAGCAAGTTGATACTAGACAAGCTAACCTTGTACCTAGATTTGGAGCTCAAATAACTAAGAAAGTGGTAGAATACAAGGAAGTACCTAGGGAACAAATGAAACGATATATACCTAGGGGCAATCAGAGAAACTTTAATGGTCTCATATCTAATAGGTTAGGTAATGAGTTTCAATGTGTCAAGAAAGCTTGTTATATTTGTGGTAGTTTTGAGCACTTACAGAGAAATTGTTATATAAACAGACCACAAGTGTGGAATCATTGGAGGAGGGTAAATCACCAAAACTTTTCAAAGAAAACAAACCCTCATCTTAATAAACACATGATTCCAACAGCAGTGTTAATGAGAAATGGGACTACAAAATCAATTGTCACTGCCTCTCCCAAATGGGTTCCAACCACTGCTAAGCAAAGTGTAAACACGGCTAAGCAAAATCAAACCACTGATAAGCCAAAAATCACCACAGATAAAGAAGTTTTAAAAATTCCAAAGGTGATAACTGATACAGTGGTTGGAAATCATTTTTATGATGTAAAGGCCTCAGCTAGTTGGCAATGGAAACCTAAGACCAAGGTTTTACATCATGTCAACTGTGCATCAATGGACCTAAACAAATTTGATTATATTGATGCACAGGGCAGACCCAAGTCAGTATTGGCTTGGGTCCACAAAAGGAACTAATCTGTTTAATTTCATGTGCAGGGCAATCTACAAGATGAGCTAAAAGACAAAGGATTTTTTGATAGTGGTTGCTCTGGGCACATGACTTGGGATGGGAGCAACCTGGAAGATTTTGAAGCCTTTGATGCAGGATATGTGGCATTTGGCAATGATCCAAAGGGAGGAAAGATACTTGGAAGAGGCACAATCAGAACAGGGAATTTGGACTTTGAAAAAGTCTACTTGGTACAGGGACTTAAGTACAATTTATTCAGTGTTTCTCAAATGTGTGATATGAAAAACTGGGTACTTTTTGGTAAAACTGAGTGTGTGGTGTTGTCTCCTGAGTTTAAGATGCCTGATGAGAAGTTTATACAACTTAGGGTACCTAGGAAGGAAAATATATATTGTTTTTATCTTAAAGATGTAATTCCTAATAGGTCCTTAACTTGTTTATTTGCTAAAGCATCTGTGGATGAGTCTAAGTTATGGCATAGAAGATTAGGTCACCTCAATTACAAAACAATCAATAAACTGGTTAAAGGGAACTTAGTGAGAGGGTTACCTTCTAAGGTTTTTGAGTGTCAGGAACTGTGTGTGGCTTGTCAAAAAGGAAAACAACATAGAGCTTCTTGTAAGTCCAAAACTGTCAACACCATTTCACAACCACTGTTTATGCTTCATATGGACTTATTTGGACCTACTTTTGTCAAGAGTTTGAACCATAAGCAGTATTGCCTAGTTATCACTGATGATTATAGTAGATTTTCTTGGGTTTACTTTTTGGCTGCTAAGAGTGAAACTAGTGAAGTTCTCAAGAGTTTCATTACTAAGATAGAAAATCTAGTAAATCATACTGTTAAGATAATCAGATGTGATAATGGAACTGAGTTTAAGAATGCTGTGATGAATCAGTTTTGTGTAGATAAAGGTATAGAAAGACAGTTTAGTGTTGCTAGAACACCACAACAAAATGGTGTCGCTGAAAGGAAAAATAGAACACTAATTGAGGCTGCTAGGACTATGTTGTCAGAATCTAAGTTACCAACTACCTTTTGGGCTGAAGCTGTAGGCACTGCATGTTATGTGCAGAATAGAAGTAAGGTAGTGAAGCCTCATAACAAGACCCCCTATGAGCTGTTACATGATAGGAAGCCAATGATTGCATTCCTAAAACCTTTTGGGTGTCCTGTTACTATCTTGAATACCATAGACTACCTAGGCAAGTTTCAAGAAAAAGCTGATGATGGATACTTTTTAGGCTACTCTTCAAATAGTAAAGCCTTTAGAGTATACAATAGGAGGACTAGAATTGTTGAAGAAAATCTACATGTTCAATTCAGTGAAAAGACTCCTAGTGTTGAGACCAAAGGACCAGACTGGTTGTTTAACATTGATATGCTAACCAAATCTATGAATTATGAGCCTATCATTGCAGGAACTTCCACTAATGTTGATGCAGGTATTCAAAAGAATTTTGGTGCAGAAGCAATTTCTAAGGAAGCTGATTCTCCTCAAGAGTTCTATCTGTTTGAAAAATGGAAAGCTAGTACAGTCTCACCCATCATTGATAAGCAAGGTCCCACTGATGATGATGTCTTGAATACTGGAGGCAATGGTGATCATCCTCAAGATAAGGATGAGTTATTGAAAGATAATTCAGTGTTGGTAGAAGAAATTGAAAAGAAAAAAAAGCAGTCTGCAAGCACGGATAAGCCAAACATAAACACGGATAGAGTTAATACAACCACTGCTAAGCCAACAACTTCTACCACTGACATTACAAGTGAAATCCCGGCTGTAAGTACTGATAGTAGTACTTTCTTTGGACCATATGCAAAGCCACTACATGGTGATGAGGAGTATCCACATGATCCTGATATGCCTGCTTTGATTGAAATTGATACTCCTACTGATGATGAAGACATGGATGATTTCTTCAAGGCTGATTTAACTAATTTGGAACATGTCATTCATGAAAGTCTTGTTACCTCAACAAGGATACACAAGATTAATCCCAAGGGACAAATACTTGGAAATTTGAATACTCCAGTTCAAACAAGAAGCAAGGTTAAGAACACTGAACCCTTTACTGAACATGGGTTCTTTGCAAGATCACTTCACAAAAGAAACAGTCTTAAAGATCTGCAAAGTTGCCTGTTTGCTTGTTTTCTGTCTCAAAAGGAGCCAAAGAGAGTTGAAGAAGCATTATCTGAAGAAGGATTGGTAGAATCAATGCAAGAGGAACTTCTTCAGTTCAAACTTCAAGAGGTTTGGACATTGGTAGAACTTCCTAATGGTAAGAGGGCAATTGAGACAAAATGGGTGTTCAGAAACAAAAGGGATGAACGAGGTATTGTTGTGAGGAAAAAGTCAAGGTTGGTTGCTCAAGGATACACACAAACTGAAGGCTTAGATTATGATGAAGTGTTTGCTCCAGTTGCAAGAATTGAGGCTATTCGATTGTTTTTAGCTTATGCTTCATTCAAAAATTTTGTTGTGTATCAAATGGATGTTAAAAGTGCATTTTTGTATGGCACAATTGATGAGGAGGTTTATGTTTGTCAACCTCCTGGTTTTGAAGATCCTGATCATCCTGACAAGGTCTACAGGGTGAGGAAGGCTATGTATGGTTTGCATCAAGCTCCTAGGGCATGGTATGAGTGCCTGTCCACTTATTTGATGGACAATGGGTTTCAAAGAGGACTGATTGATAAAACTTTGTTCATAAGGAAGCACAAAGATGATATTTTATTGGTTCAGGTTTATGTAGATGACATCATCTTTGGCTCAACCAATAAAGAGCTATGCAAAGATTTTGAAAAGCTTATGCATGATAAGTTTCAGATGAGTTCTATGGGAGAACTCACTTTCTTTTTAGGGCTACAGGTTCAACAAAGGACTGATGGTATCTTCATTAGTCAAGATAAGTATGTAGCAGATGTTTTAAAGAAGTTTGGGTTTCAGGATGTGAAAAGTGCTAGTACACCAATGGAGACTCAGAAACCATTGCTACCTGATGATGGAAGTACCAGAGTTGATCAGAAGCTGTACAGGTCCATGATTGGATCTTTGATGTATCTCACTGCATCTAGGCCGGATATAATGTTCTCAGTATGTGTGTGTGCAAGATTTCAAGTCACACCTAATTCATCACACATGAATGCTGTTAAGAGAATTTTTAGGTATCTTAAGGGTCATCCTAAATTGGGCCTTTGGTACTCAAAGGATTCTCCTTTTGACTTGGTGGCCTACACAGATAGTGACTATGCTGGTGCTAGTTTGGATAGAAGTCTACAACTGGAGGATGTCAGTTTTTGGGAAGCAGACTTATTTCATGGCAGTGTAAAAAGCAAACTATTGTGGCAAATTCTACAACTAAAGCTGAATATGTGGCTGCTGCTAGTTGCTGTGGTCAAGTTCTATGGATTCAGAATCAATTGCTGGACTTTGGGTACAATTTTATGCATACTAAGATTTACATTGATAATAACAGTACAATATGCATCATTAAAAATCCTGTTTTACATTCTAGAACTAAACATATTGAGATAAGACATCATTTTATTAGAGATTGTAATGAGAAAAGGTTGATTCAAATGGTAAAAATCCATACTGATTTAAATGTTGCTGATCTTCTCACCAAAGCTTTTGATGTGGGGAGGTTTCAGTATCTTGTTGTTAGTATTGGAATGATTAATCTCTAAATTCTCAAATTGTTTTGTACCAGTTTGTATAAGTATTGAACTGTTATTATGTAATCTTAGTTTTGCTATTTTTGTTTCTAACCACTGATAGTTTGTTTCTAACCACTGATAGTTTGGTTCAAACCACTGCTAGTTGTCCTGTTTTTCACTAACCATTTTGCAGATACACGAATGATCATTATAGAAGTAAAAGAAGTACTGATGCAAAGTGTTCATTCATTCATTAGAGAAACAGTTTACAGCTTACAGCTTACAGAGTACAATCAACATCAAATGCAACTACAAGAAAAGAGCTATACATGATCTACTAATCCTAATCTAGTTCATATCATCTATTCCAACATCTAACAGGCTGTTGGATATGCATGATCGCTCACATCTTTCACACTAGATGCTGGATATGCGTTCGTGAAGTCTTGCATAACCACCCATTCCTTCTATCTCGATGGCTGGAGATGCATGACTACTATGAAGAGGATGCTAAGGATCAAAATGGAAAGGATGGATTGATGAAAACGTTGATGATGACGATGACCACAGTAGATGAAGCACGAAGGACATAGTCATATCATACTTGCATCTGCTGGTTTCACCAAAAAGCATCATTCCATTTTCCTTTTTCCCTTTCCCCTTACGATATGTGAAGAAGCACCACAACCTGGTGCTAGTAGACCAAGAACCACCTCTCTGTTGTTTGGGAGTGGTGGGTTTCTTGCTCGTGGTCTTGTTTGGGGTTGAGATGCTGAAGGTTGGGAGTATGAAGATCTCTTCTTTGAGGAATCATCAGAGTCCTCAGATGCATTACTTGGATTCACAACACTGTCATCTTCAGATGATGGAAGAAATGGGGATTTTAATGGTCTTGCTACTTGTGGAGGCAAGTAGAACTGCCATGGGTTATCATCTTCACTTGATGATGAAGATGATGATGAGGATGAGGAGGATGTTAGATTGACTACTTCTGGTTTATTCCAACTAGGGTTCCACATTGTGATTGCAGTTGATTGGAGACTTTGAAGTAATTAGGGTTTTGATATTGATTGGTGTGTGTGTTATGTAAGATTTGGGTTCTTTTTATAAGTGGGGTTTAGGGTTATGGAAGTAAATAAGGGGCAGGTTTAATGTGGTTGAGGAGTTAATGAGATTCTTGGGAGTTGGACAAATATTAGTTCTAGAAGTTAACCATATTAACTTACCTGTTCAAATCACGGATAGGTCTTTTGGAACCACTTTTGGCTCTTACTAACCACTGACAACAATAACCTTATACTCTGTGTTGGTTTTGTGTTTTTGTCTTACAAGTATGAAGGTCTTGTGTGCATAAGGAGCTGGTGTGTTAGCTGCTTGTGTTTGTTAAAAAAAAAAAATTTGTGTTATCCTTCATATTTTTTTAAGTTCTTACTTATTTTAACACAGATTTACTTGCTATATCTTTTGGTCATTTGGAAGAAGTGATCCAATGTATCTGCTGATGGTATGTTGCAACCGCGGATAGTAGTTCTGGAACCGCGGATAGCATGGAGTCTAGTTTTGGATTGTACAGGGGCTGCTTGGTAACTTTTGCAAAAGTATATTATTTCCCCCAAATCACGGATGTATCATTTATTTGATCTTCAAACCACTTCTATTGGCGCTCTCACTAACCCTAATCACTTATCTTTACATAATTCAAAAAACCACATCATAACCTTCATTTATCACAATGGCTGACAAGTATTCTACTTCACATAACCTTGTTGCTATTCTCACAAAGAATGATCGATATGAAGGGTTTCATCAAATGATTGATTTCCTTGTTCACAGTCCTATTCACTATGCCTTAACTGTTACACCAACCATTTATAAAGCCTACATACATCAGTTCTGGAGGAATGCTAAGCTTGAAAAGGTTGATGGAGTAGAAGTGTTTAGCACTGTTGTGGATGAGAAGGCTATTTCTGTTTCTGAGGAGATCATTAGGGATGTTTTAAAGCTTGATGATGCTGATGGTGTTGATAATCTTTCAGATGTTGAGATTGTTAATGGTTTGGAAAGATTGGGTTATACCCACAGAGGTGATAAGGTACAGTATTTTAAGAGTTTCTTTTCAAAACAATGGAAGTTTCTTATTCACACCTTATTGATGTGTATGAGTAATAAGACCACAGGTTTTAATGACTTTCCTTCAAAAATTGCTACTGCTATTATTTGTATGTCTGATGGAAGAAAGTTCAATTGGTCTAGGATGATCTATGAGGGGCTAGTTCAAAACATTAGGAAAAAGGGTAAATACTATTTGTATCCTAGGTTTGTTCAGTTGATTGTGGAAAGTCAAATAGAGGAGCCTGTTGAGCATACTCAGGAGTATGAAGTAAATTATATGCTTTCTAAGGTTTTTGCACATATGAGGAATCAGTCACAAAATGTAAACATTATAGATGTTCCTTTATTTCCTCATATGATTACTTTGTCCACTGATCATGAGTTTGATGAGGATTCTGCACCACCTGAAACCACTGCTCATGCAACTTTAATCCCTGATAGAATACCTGTAACTGCTGATAGTGTATCTCAACCCATTTCTAGTCAATCTCAAACCACTGATACAACCATTGTTTTCACTAGGAGATTGAAGGGCACTGAGCTACCTCAGGCTAGTGCTAGTGGTGTTGCTCATGAGGCTGTCACAGGTGATGAAGGTGACATGATTGGAAGGGCTTCCACTACTGATACATGCTTAGATACTGGTCAGGATAGTGGAAACATAAATAAGACCCAACCATTGGCAACTTCTAATGTGGAGAGTTCCTTGGAACTTAACACAGGTGGAGGAATCCCTAGCCATTTGGCTAATACAGGGTGCATAGATGTTTAGGCTCGGTCTGATGCTATGTTTTCTATATCCAAGGATTCACCTCTCGGAGCAGTTAACACAGCTCGAAGTGATGAGGATAGGTTGGAACCTGAACATGAATTGACGGATTCTGAGTTTGTACATGCTGACTTTTCCAATGAACCACCTCTCGGACCAGTTCACACAGGTCGAAGTGGGGAGGATATTCTTGAACGCTTAAATGAATTGACGGCTCAATGTACTAAGATGGAGGAGACGATCTCTAATCTCAAGGAATTGGCTGGGTTTCATGAAAAGGATATTCGGCGCTTGAAGCACAGGGTTTTGGTTTTGGAGAAGATAAAAAGGCCTGGGCTTGCTGCTTTGAGGAAGCTACGGAAAAAGAAGGTGGACTCCTCTCCAGCTCTGAATATGGAGGATGTATCCAAACAGGGGAGGAGTGAAGGCAAGAATTCAGGGGAGGATGTTAATGTATCTATGGAAGAAGATGTTGATAGTGGAGATCAAACATTTTTGGTATCTGATAAAGATGGGAATGAGGCAGTTCTTGAAAATGTGAAGAAAATTGTAGAGGATGTAGTACAGAACACAAACACTGATGGTATGTCTGAAACCATGGTTAGTACACTTCTAATCACTGATGCTGTAACAGACATGGCAACTATAACCACTACAACTATACCTACTACAATCATACCCACTGCTATTATAACCACTTCCACTATTGTCATAACTCTCTCTGTATCACAACCTAAGTCTAAAGAAGTTGAGAAAGAAGTTGCTAGTACATTGATAAATCTAAGCAAAACTTCATCTATTTCTACACCTGTGATATCTGTTCAAACTACTGCAACTAAACCCAAACCCAGAGGAAAAACTTTAGTTATTGGTGAACCTCTGAAGAAGAAGGTGGTTCAATCTGATGTTGGAAAAGGTAAAGGGGTTGCAGTACCAGAGTTGAAGTTTAAATCTAAAGCAGAACAAGAAGCTTATGATGCAGAGTTTGTTAAAAATATGGTTGCTGAAGAACAAGAAGCCTTAGAGAAAAGAAAGCAGAAAGAAGAGGAAGCTAGTCAGAGAATGTTAGCTATATGGTATGAATCACAAAACTTTCTTCAAGCTTCTCAACAAATAAATGATGAATATACTGCACAAGAATGGAATTTGTTGGATGATAAGGAAAAAGCTAGGCTTTTAGGTGAATGGGCAAGAAAGGTTGGTAATGAAAGGAAGCAAGTTATAAGAAAGAAACCTCTTTCAATGGCACAGATGAGAAATGTATTAATGAAAATTATTAAGAATTCAGGCATTCACATTTCTGAAAATCTTAGTAAATGTTCATTTGAAAGAATTCTTGAGATTTATGAAAGATGTATGAAGATTAATCATGATGATTACTGTCCAATGAATTCTGAGAAGGAAGAAGAGTGGATTAAGAAGCATGATGAGTGGATGCAAAGTAAAAGAAAGAGAAAATCTGAGATTCATGAGACATCTGATTCCAAAAGATTTAAAGAAGTTGCAGATGTTAATCAAATTGTTTCTTATGAGTTTATGCTTAATGATGGAAGTGAAGGAGTTTGGAAAATTCAAAGACTCAAAAATGAAGTTTATGAGTATAATAAATTTTCACAAATGCTTCAGTATTTTGAAAGGGATGATTTGATGGATCTTTGGAGACTTTACAAGAATAAGTTTGGTGAAGTTCATCATGAGAGACTGGTCTATTATAATTTGAAGATTTTATTTGAACCAACTCATGATGAACCTGAATGGAAAGGACTCTACAATGGTACTGTAACAAGATGGTTTTTATATCAAACTTGTGGAGTTCATGTTTTAACTGTTTCTGGAAAAATTATTCACATGCTTGTAGAAGGTGAATATCCTCAGTTGAATAAGTATCCAGAAATTATTGTTCAGATGTTGAAACCTGGTATTATCAAGATGCTGTTACCCTATGATGGTCAAGCATATGATTTGTTGAAGAAATATGAGAAAATTCTTAAATCTCATAAGTGTTTGGCTACATCCTCCATTTCAGATGTTTTGAGCTTAAAGGAAACTTGAGAATTCTGTTGGAATGTATCAAGTTTAGGGGAGGATTGTTGGGTTTTTGGTTCCTTGAATCATGAATTACTTTAAGTACTGGAACCACGGACAGGTTTGATATAACCACGGACAGAAGTATGTAACCACTGACAAAGACAACCACGGCTAGTAGTAATGTGTAACCACGGATGATATATTGTAACCACTGCTAGTGTTTTGTATAGTCGGTTAGTTTATTGTATTAAGATAAATATGGAAAAGATATTTATCTTGTAGGTTACGTATTGTATTATGTAAAGGACTCCTTAGTCTATAAAAGGAGGTCCTAGGTTAGATTAGAAATACATAAGTTTTATATCTAAAGGTCGATACACTTCAAGGTTGAAAAACCCTAATACTGTAAGAGTATTCGTATTAATAAATAATATTGAGGTGTTGAATGTTAACTGTTCTTCTTCTTAAGGTTAAGTGTTAAATTCCGCATAATACTTAATAAGTTGTTATTCTAAGTCAGTTTCTATATTAGATCGTTTGCTCAACTAGGATCAACAAATTGGTCAACCAAAAGCATTCTCACCCTATCCCTACACCTAGACATATTGCTAAGACTCTAAACATTGGTGAACCTGTGCAGAAATATGTATTTTTGGGTAAAGGGTCTTCCACCCGGTAAATTACTGTGCAGAAAGATGTAGTTACTCAAACTGATATTGGAAAGGGTATAGGGATTGCAGATCCAACTTTGGTGTTTCAAAGTACAGAGGATCAGATAGCTTTTGATGAAAAAACTGCTAAAAGATTACATATGGAAGTAAATGCTAAAGAAATTGCTACAGAAAAGGAAAGGGCAAAGCAGAAGAAGCCTCTAAACAAGCTCTAGAAGAGCGGTAAACGGAACAGATGTATTTTACCCTACATAATTACGAAAAGCAGTTCAGTTTACTCGTAATGATTAACTTAGTTTCGTAGTCCTAAAAAGAATCAACAAAAACCAAAAATAATTCAGGCCATAAAAGGAATCTATACCAACGTCGTAAACAATTGCATAGATGATGCATATAAACCACTCCTTATAAGTCTATAAACTGGCACTAAATTTTTTAATAAATCAAGTAATGTTACATACATAACTAACGACATCTAAGATACACATAAAAAGAGCAATGGATTATAAAATGGAATTAACACCAATCTAACATAGGTATTCATCGAATAACAAAAAATATTTATTATAACACAGAACCAATTGGAAATAATCATATGTAATAAACAACGAGAAGAATATTTACGTACCATATTTGGGAACATTTTTCTAAAACTTGATGAATCGAATGTGGTTTTGCAATCAACACTGTACCTTTAAAGATGGTGACATAACTGACGTTACAAGGAAGAAAGGGGGCTGACGAAGAAGACGGTTTGATTTGTGAAAATAGTACTGCGAGAAGCAAAAACAGAGAATACCGATAACTATGGATGCTTTATGGGTCAGTGACTTTTGGATTTTGAACTCTCTTAATTAATGGATACTGTACTTTTACTATTCAAATGTGTACTTTTTTGTCTAACGTAAAATGACGATAGAACCCTTTTTAAAATTATACGGTTGCCCAACGACTTTTGGTTGCCCAAAAAACAATACCTTACACATACGGGACACTTGTCGCAATGTGGTTGAGTTTCCCAATGACAGCGGTTGCCCTCGGTCTATTTTCAAATTAAAAATAAAAGTGGTCTAGAAAGTGATATGCATCAGGGCGCGCGCTCTATTTGACAAATTTTCCTTTAAATATATAAAGATGATAATTGTCATACTTATTTTCATTGATATGAAAAATGACAATGGGATATTAAAACTCTTTCTTGTGTGATTGCTTTTGCGAGGACGATAAGTAATACAAAGGAGTTTTATGAATTCACATAATCTTTGGAAATGTACAGACTGTAAGAATTCATGAATGGATATTTGCATGTATCTAGGAGATGATTCTTATGTTCAACTATTAAATCCAAGTTTTGGTTTAAAATAAAAATAAGATAATTTCTAAGTATTCCTGAAAGCTAGTGGGAGTATTATGTTTATTTTCTTTAAATCTTATATGTTGTGGGTAGTAACATTCCATCTAAGCTAAATGCTAAGTCTTACTTTGGAATGGAACTTCACTTGAAAGATTTAGAAAATAAGACATACAACCTTGGATATATGTTTATTGTTAGTAAACATGTGCGGTATTAAATAAATGAGTCTAATAGAACATGATATATCGTTTGGAAAATAGATATGTAGAACATGAACGAAATCTTAGTTTGACACAAGGATTTTTCATGTACATCATGTTATTGTTGTATCATGCTTAAATGCAAGATGATTTGACAACATTGATATCTAATGAAGTTATTAGATAACTAGTGTAATGAATATTTGAATAGAATATGTTTGAATCTAGAATTACATTCCTCGGCCTGGAATTGCTCTCAAAATTCTATGGATGAGCAATATATCAATTGTTGCGTAATTGTCATAGCCAACAAACTTGAAAGTTTTGGAAGGCATAAAACATTTCACTGTAGATATTGAAGTTTATGGAGATTATTTTAAAGAGCATATTGTTGTTTGTATACAATGATGCTGGTTTAATTGAGATGACACTCAATACTAGTCATGGGAGGATTTCATCCTTGTTGATGGCCATGTGAACTAGTTGTGCTCAACTAAGAGCATAGTTGCATTATAAAATAAAGAATAAGAATACTTTAAACTTTAAAATGTTTGAAAGTTTGATTGTCATAAATTAGTGGTTGAGAATGTCACACACTTTATGAAATATTATGTGGCAATATCAAGATATTTTGGATGCACACATACAAGAACTTCACTAGTTGAATTCTTGAAATAAGTATTCTCAAAATTCCGATTGATAAAAGTTAGTTGAAATTATGCCTTGTCAACAAGTATGAGTGTCATTACTTGAGGCAAAATTCCTAAAGGGCTGCTAATGATCACCAAGTTAATTTCACACCTTCCAAGCTCTAGATTAACCTTCCTTTACACTAACTAGGGTCCTAATATCAGAATGTATTTGATTATGGGTGTGGATGTGTGTTTGTGTGTGGTGGCTGAAGTGTGAGGAGAGGGAGTGAGGCGTTATATATAGGTGGAAGAAGGGTGGTTCCAGATAAGTGTAGTCACCAGGTTTATGGGGGATTGAAACATGATGAGGTAGTGCTTGGGAGTTACTAAGGTTGCATGTGGTGAAGCTGAAGGTGGCGTAGGGTGGCATGTTTTCCAGCCATGAATTGTGCCCCAATGTTTGACCATGGTAAATCCTTAAGGTAAAAGAGGTGATGTGTTAATCTAATGTGCAAGTAAATAAATGTGGTTAGGGTAATTACAAGTAGTGTGTAGGGAACTAAAGGATAAGTATCTAGTTCATTTCCAACCATGGTAACAAGGAGGGGCGTTTAAGCAATAGAGGGTAGTACCTAGGGCTTTTTATGTTGTACCTATAGTGTAAATGGTGTAAGTACTTAGTTAGGCTTCCTAATTTATTTTAGACAAATACTTGTTTAGGTTAATTTACATGTAAATAAATAAAAGTAAAGTTTAAGGTTGAGGCTTTATTGTTTGTACAATGTTTTTAAACTTAAATACACTAAGGTTTATAATGAATTTTATGTTAAGTGAATACTTTTATGCATCAATGACTTGTACATTGTTTTAATAAACTTGTACTTCGGTAATTTGTAAAGGTTTAATATGTATTTTTAATTTTTGTTAGTGATCTCATTTACATAAAATCATAAGATTTGCAAATTAGGGTTTTAACCGGAAAATACTCTAGGGTTAGGGTTTTATGCCTTGGAAACTTGTACATTAAGTTTAAAGGTTTGTACATTAGGGTTTATGACCTAGTATCGAAATTCTTGTAAATCAATGCTTTAAGAAAACCCTGATTTACATAGTAACATTTTATTGGAAATGACGCTAATGATATAAGGATACTTTATACCAGACATTCTGTATCTTATGTGAGGACACAACTGACATGGGTGACCATGCCGGGAAGTTTCAAGTATGACATTGTTGTGAGACTTCCATTGTCACTTAAGAGTGTGTATATCAAAGGCATTAACTATGCAAGTGAGCAGTTTGTGAGTGTGGCTTATTATCTAGTTGTAGAGAAAAAAATGTACGTAGAAAATGGATTATTATTAATATATAAAGGCGGATTTTTACCGGTGGTTATAGTCTCCCCTCCTTAAATGGAATCTCGTCCTCGAGATTCACTCTGTTGTTGGTTATGGTGTGGGAAAAAGTGTGGATATCCATGGAGCGTTGATTACAAGGATGTGTATGAATAGTTTTCTGGTTACGAAGTTTTGCTTTTGAAAGATTGTTTTAGTAAATCTGTGAAGACGACTGTTTCCTTCATGCCATGATTCTTCCTAAATTAGACATACGTGATCAGGCTATGTTTAATTAAGGAGAAATGATGTGATGCTTGATTCAGTCAAAGTGGTATTATATTTCTCAAAAGTTTTAGATGGTGTTCAACGTTTTGCTTTTATAAAATGGCATCCTAAATAACTTTTCAAGGTAGCAAGAAAGATTGGTTCGCCTAGCGGTAATAAATAGTTGGTAGAGTGACATATTATCAATTTTCTGGGGTGATAACGGAATAGCTCGGAATAAAGTTTGTAGATTAGATTATAGGATACGTGGAAGAAACTTAGGGTATGGAAATAGTCTAGGGCAGTCGGGGTGAGTTTAAGTAAGGAAGCGAAAGTAATATAAAGCTTTTATCGGCTTCGGTATCAAACAATACTTTAGCTAAATGTCGATTGAGAGAAAACGTACCCGTGACCACATCCGGGTTGTGCTGAGTGTTTGCATCTCCTAGCACGTAAGCTCTTGCACGGGCCGTGTTGTTCTGGTTGCCATTCTGTTTGGGACATCGATTTTTGTAATGTCCTTTCTCACCACATCCGTGGCATACCACTTCTACAGGCTGCAAATTTGCACCTGAGGCCCTACAGTCTTTGGTTTTGTGGCCGGTTCTGTGACACTTTCCGCACTTAATAAAGCATGGCCCATTGTGATGCATCTTGCATTGGTTGCATAAGGGCAGATTTCCAGCATATCCACTGCCTCCAGCAATTGAGGCTACATAAGCTTTGGCAGTATCCTGCCCTCGGTTATGTTGGTAATGATGGTTGTTGTTTCGGTTGTTGTTGTTGTAGTAGGTGTTATTGTTGGGGTATTTGTTGTGATGGTGGGTGGTCCTTTTGTCATCAAGCTTCCTTTTGTGATCATTACCTCCTTGGGTGAAACCACGCTTGACTTCCCGATCCATTAACGTCTGAGCAATAGAAATTGCTTCCTCTAGTGACTGCAGTTTCGATGAGGTGACATTACCCTCGATACTGCGGGGTAAGCCTTCAGTGTACTTCTCCAATGTCTTTTCGAGATCTGGTACTACAGTTGGGCATAGCATTGCCAGTTCCTGAAACCTCCGGTTGTAGGTCTTGAGATCAGTTCCTTTCACCACCAGCTGGTGAAACTCATCTTCCAACTTCTTAATCTCAGTACGGGGACAGTACTTCTTTAGCATCTTTTTCTTGAAGTCAGCCCAGGTGAGTTGATAAGCTGCTTCAACACCCATAGTTTGGGCAGAAACATTCCACCAAGATAGGGCATCATCCAATAGAGTCCCCGTAGCAAAAGTGACCTTGCAATCGTCAGGACAACCGCTCCTCATGAATACCGTCTCTGTTCGCTCAAACCAGCGAACCAACTCAGTTGCTCCTTCTGTTCCTTTGAAAAAGGTTTGCTTATAGTTCATGAAATCTTTGTAAGTACACCTGCGAGCTATATCTGTCTCACTTTCTCCATTAGGCCTGCTAGTATTACCAGAGCGGGCCATTGATGCTGCTTGCCTCTCAAGTGCTGCAGCAACACTGTCTGCAACTAGTTTTTGGATATCAGCTTGGGACATGGCGGGTGCTGGTGTTCCGGTGGAATTTCTTGTTTGAGCCATATTTCTATTAATGCCACAAGAAAATATATGTTTAGAATGACCATGTTATGTTATAACATAACAAATAACAAGGTATACGCGTTGAAATCCTAGAAATATAAGAATCATATGATCGTATCATGCTCGAATACTATCACACGATAAAGTGATTCACCCAGGTCCACATCAATCGATATCATAACACAGCATAATATCAAAACCACATATAGTCATAAACAACTCGCAAATTTTGTCATATAATAAAATATTACAAGTGTCATATTTATGCCACATACCGTGGCTAGGATATCATACCAAAAACTGTTAGATAAGGACCTACTCTAATGGCTACCAGGGACTTCTTCGCGTAGACTCTCCAGCTCTATGATCATGCTGAGAAGGACCTGTATATACTCCTGGTATCGGGCCTAGATATCTACCACTACTGCCTCTATCGTAGTAATTCTAGAGTAAGCCATCACTAAGTCATCACTCTGCCTCATCATTGCTTGTGACATCATCACGTCATTGTCATATAGCAGCGGTATGTGTTGACTAGTTTGCCCATGATGTTCCTCTAGATTATCTGCCCTCTCACGAGTCTCCTGCATTCCGGTGCTCAAAATATCTATATCTTGTTGCATAGTTGCTTTCTTAGAAACTAGCTCCTCCACTGAATCCTCAAGTGACTTGATGCGCTCCAGAGGTAACTTATCTAGATGGCCTAAGGCAGTATTAATCTGCTCCTCATGTCTTTCCAAGCGTGCCAATAGTGTGGGAATGGTGGGCGGTCGGTCCATTGCTGCTTGCGATCTTTCTCCAATCTCGAATATCCGTGATGGCGTAGGGATATCTGAAGTAGGTGATTGTAAGACATTATACTTAGCAATAATGGTCCTAGCCTCTTCTCCGAGTTCATATGGCTTTGACGGAGGAGAAAAGTCTGTAGCTGATGGTGGGGGTGGTGTAGTTGGCGGCGGTACATACGTGGGTAACATGTATGGGTGTGGGGGTGGCAGTGAGTGTACGGGAGGTGCTGTCTCAGATGACTCTGCATCTACAAAAGTAGGATATCCTCTCCTAGCTAACACATATGGATCGTCAGAAAATGGAGCGATATCAGGTACTACCGTGACGTCTTCTGTCTTTATGGTGTACCTAGGTGCTGGGTCTACATCAGGTACTACCACGAAATCCTCAGATGACTCTTCTAAAGGATCAAACTCCATATCTTCCATAGCGCGGCTGGGTGTTGGCGAATGAACTAAAGTATCCGTGGAAGGAATGGTGTCTTCGGACTCAGAATCCGATAAGATAATAATATAAGGTATAGGGGAAGACATAACTCTGTAACAACTCGGTAATTGTGAATACCTCATTATATATATAAATAGTCAGTATAAACATGTATAAACAGTGTCTGAACAGTGTAGTGGCATGGAGGACTTTATTTAAGTGTGAAAAAGAGTTATAGTTTCGGTTTTGTATTTCGTTCTCTATAACTATGGCTCTGATACCAATCTGTAACACCCCCAAATTCGGTATACGCAGCGGAATTACGGTTGGGGTATTACTTCATGGATCATAGTCATAATGATAGATAAACGGCTCGAAAGAGACGTTTACATAAAACAGTTATCATTCATTTATTTAAATCAGAGTTTTACAAAATAAATATCCCAACGGAAATACTAAAATACATAGTTTTATTCTTGTGAATGATAACAAAAATGGAGCGCCCTTTTTATAAGAAAGTCCATAGCCACTCCGTGCCAGATCGTGCTCTAGTTTCCTGAGATAAAACATGCTAAAAAGTCAACACAAAGGTTGAGTGAATCCATAGTGTTTGTATAATAATCAGTTGAACACAAGATAAGCAGTAGTAAAATCAGTAATATTGCAGTACAGTATATTGCCCTAAGTCTCATGACACGCAAACCTTAACACGAACGCGTCATAACAATGATGTAAGTTACAAACATCATGGTGATGATGTGAGCAACAATGCCCTCTGTACGAGTTTGCCATTCTCCTAGTTTTCTCAAATAAAGTGCATTTGGTTACCTATCCGGTTAACACAAATGGGGTGTCAACTGCCAATAGATCTATTCACTATATTCGCGTTCACTCGCAAGTGATTAATGGTTCATGATATGAGGGACTTTTAGTGGCAACAGCAGGTACTTAGGCAATATCAATCAGGATAGCATACAGAAAAATACTTGTGTTCGGTTTTTGTAGCATGTATCTCCCCACAAGTTTTGAAAACAAATATGTAAAAGTGGGACTATGAACTCACCTCGGTGTTATCGTAGTCTGGATGGAAAATAAATTAAGTAATATGAACAAACTGCTCCGACTCTCGACCTGAGTTGGTATGTCATGTATTTAGTATTCGTGTTCAAGTTTATGCGATGATAATGCTTTATCGATAATTAGATAACATGAAGTCTCTTCAAAAATTAATAATACTTATCACACTTATCTTTATGGCTCGAATGATTGTTAATAAATTTTTATCGAAACCCAAGTTGTTAAATATTTTATGTTTCCAAAATATTATAATTTACAATTTTAAATATTTACAGTGTTTACTCTTGCACTTTCAAAAATGACACTTTAAACCCTCAACTATGGGTTATTGACAAAATCAGCCCTTGTATAATTAACTTCGCAGAAATTACATTTTTAGTCCAAGAAAACTTTATCTTACAAAAATTACAATTTTTATGCTTGAAATTTTATAAGAAAAATTCACTAGTTTTTGGCCTAAATGGATAAAAGTGCGGGTGTATAAAAGCGAGTCCTTAAAAGGCTTTTACTACGTTCTTTATCCCTTCAAGATTTTGTCCGGTGATCTTTCTAATGGTTCAAACTAGAGGTCTTAAGCTCTTACAGTTCGGTTCCAATCATTCTCTAAAGTAGGGAGGGTTAGGTGCCTTTTGTTGGTTTTGGGCGATAACAGGGCCAAACGCGGACAGTTTTTACACGAGGCAAGCTAGTGTTTCTAAAACACACTTGACCCTTTAAACACTTTGCTATGATCTCTTCTAAATGGTATAAGCCTTATATCTTAGTCGTCTTTGGTTAGAAAGATACAAGTCCACGAACATGGCCACTTGGCCACGACGCGTTTTAAGAAAATTTCATTTTTAACCCATTAACTTTTACGGGGTCACCTAGGGACATTGTAATATGTTTATTACTCTTTTTAAGTCATTATCCATCATTCTATAACTCCTACGACTCAATTTTTGAAAAGTGCACGGAAGGCCTTTTTATGAAAATCTCCGCGAGTCACCTTCTTTGTGGTTGATTATAAAAGAGACTATAAGTACTTTTAAAGACATTATTGGGGCGTTAAAATCCTTGCAGCAAGCTCTTTAAAACGGTGTAACTCTCGTACTTTGCAACCCTTTAATTTGCAAGATATTAACTACGGAAAAGGGCTATTTTGCATGCAACCTTGTGAAATGTTGTTTAACTCATTTCTAATGTTTCTAAGATAGTTCATCATCAAATTTATCAAAAATTCCGAGTTTTTCCCATATACCTGTTGTAAAGTACTTTTGGTGTTTAGGACTTTTAGCCATAATGAAGTGCTGTTTTTAAGCATGGCGACTAGGCTTTTCAACCGGGTTATGCGGGCGTTTTGTAGTATCATAGGATTTGTCTAGGAGATCTTAATGTCCAGGTCTCAGGGGCTCGTTTACTAGCCTAAATATCATGGCCAAAAGGGTGCGTTGAGGTTGTTGGGCCTGATTGGGCGACAAGACCAGAAAACAGAAAACATGTTTAACTTTGTGAGGACCTAGGACTTTGGTTTATATTTACTATACTGATTATTTAGCCTACTTAGAGGTTACTTTTTATAGCTTTTTGTCTTAGCCAACTGCACAAAATATAGAGTGTGGCATGCATGGTTCGAATATTACAGAAAGAAAACTGAAACAATAATTTAGCTTTGGTTTTACTTAATATTTGTTCATTGCCATAAGTAAGTGTTACTTGATGTGTAAAATGATTAAAGAAAATGTTTGGAGCACTTACAAGTTTGTGAGTTGCTTATATCAAGAAAACGCCTAAAGGGCTGCTAATGATCACCAAGTTAATTTCACACCTTCCAAGCTCTAGATTAGCCTTCCTTTACATTAACTAGGGTCCTAATATCAGAATGTATTTGAGTATGGGTGTGGATTTGTGTTTGCGTGTGGTGGCTGAAGTGTGAGGAGAGGGAGTGAGGCGTTATATATAGGTGGAAGAAGGGTGGTTCTAGATAAGTGTATTCACCAGGTTTATGGGGGATTGAAACATGATGAGGTAGTGCCTGGGAGTTAGTAAGGTTGCATGTGGTGAAGCTGAAGGTGGCGTAGGGTGGCATGTTTTCCAGCCATGAATTGTGCCCCAATGTTTGACCATGGTAAATCCTTAAGGTAAAAGAGGTGATGTGTTAATCTAATGTGCATGTAAATAAATGTGGTTAGGGTAATTACAAGTAGTGTGTAGGGAACTAAAGGATAAGTATCTAGTTCATTTCCGACCATGGTAACAAGGGGGGGCGTTTAAGCTATAGAGGGTAGTACCTGGGGCTTTTTATGTTGTACCTATAGTGTAAATGGTGTAAGTACTTAGTTAGGCTTGCTAATTTATTTTAGACAAATACTTGTTTAGGTTAATTTACATGTAAATAAATAAAAGTAAAGTTTAAGGTTGAGGCTTTATTGTTTGTACAATGTTTTTAAACTTAAATACACTAAGGTTTATAATGAATTTTATGTTAAGTGAATACTTTTATGCATCAATGACTTGTACATTGTTTTAATAAACTTGTACTTTGGTAATTTGTAAAGGTTTAATATGTATTTTTAATTTTTGTTAGTGATCTCATTTACATAAAATCATAAGATTTGCAAATTAGGGTTTTAACAGGAAAATACTCTAGGGTTTTAACAGGAAAATACTCTAGGGTTAGGGTTTTATGCCTTGGAAACTTGTACATTAAGTTTAAAGGTTTGTACATTAGGGTTTATGACCTAGTATCGAAATTGTTGTAAATCAATGCTTTAAGAAAACCGTGATTTACATAGTAACATTTTATTGGAAATGACGCTAATGATATAAGGATACTTTATATCAGACATTCCGTATCTTATGTGAGGACACAACTGACATGGGTGACCATGCCGGGAAGTTTCAAGTATGACATTGTTCTGAGACTTCCATTGTCACTTAAGATTGTGTATATCAAAGGCATTAACTATGCAAGTGAGCAGTTTGTGAGTGTAGCTTATTATCTAGTTGTAGAGAAAAAAATGTACGTAGAAAGTGGATTATTATTAATATATAAAGGCGGATTTTTACCGGTGGTTACAGAATCAAAGATTCAAATTAGAACAAACACACATGTTCATAAAAGGAATCGAGCCCAGAAAGATCAATTGAGTCACCAATTGACTCAATTACATACTCCAATCATCAAATCTCTCACGGATAAGAAAACCCCCAAATCATCTGAAACCCTAGGTTTCAATTGAAGGGTTAATAGTGCTCGCGAAGAACACCCAACACCGGAGAAGTAGAAGAGACGGTCAAACACAGCCATTAACAGGTGGTTAACCATCAATTATTGGAGAAGGAGAAGATAGATATCTTCCCAAGAGAGAGACAGAAGGACTTGTCTCAGAAAAAAGAAAAGAGATACGCGTTCTATTTCTATCTCAACCGAAAAGATAAGAAACAAAACAAAAGAGAGGCGCGTACAATAATAGGGCCACACAAGGATCAGATTTATTTTATTATGGCATCGGGTTAGACCATCAACCCCTCCAGGTTCCAAAATTTTACAAATACCACCTTTCATTTTTTTACTTTATATATTACTTTTGATATATATTGTTTTTATTTGATAAGTTACCTTTTAAATTAGTATCTTGTCATTTTTGGATAGTATATTAACCTAGTGATTACACTGCTTAGTATACTGATTAGGAATAATTTGTAAGGAGTAATAAACCTTAGGTTATTCATTTTTCAATTTATAATCTCCAAGGATAGTTTAAAATTTTAAAAACTATACCTAGAAAGTTTTACACCCGTTTGAGGAAGATAAAACATTAGAGCTCATTTTAGAAATAAGAATTTTTTTGAAACACACTACGTGTTAAAATTCTTTTTTGGAGATTTATTGTCATTATCATTAAGATATGACGAAAGAAGATGGTAATAAGGAACCTAGTACTAATACTTCAAATAGTACACCCTAATTTCAATGCCCAATCTTAAAGCCCGCGAATTACTCATTATGGGCAATTCGAATGCAAATCATTCTTGAATCGAATGGTTTATGGGAAACAATTGAGCCGAGTGATTCGACTCAACCCGATAAGAAGAAAGAAAAAACCGCTATTGCTTTCCTTTGTCAATCCTTACCCGAAGAACAATTACTTCAAATAACAAAGCACAAAACCGCGAAGAACATTTGGAATGCATTGAAAACTAGACATGTTGGCGAAGACAGAGTTCAACAAGCAAGATTACAAACACTCAAATCCGACTTTGAGATGTTATATATGAAGGAAGATGAAACAATCGACACCTTCACCACAAAACTCACAACACTTGTAAACAAAGCCGCTAGTCTATGACACACAATAGAAGATGAAACCTTAGTACGGAAATTACTAAATGTTGTACCCGAAAGGTATCTGCAAATAGTCGCATCTATAGAACAATATTCCGATCTAAGTAAAATGACAATGGAAGAGGCAATTGGAAGACTTAAGACCTACGAAGAAAGGATTAAGTTCAAGAAAGGAAAACAAGTGGACAATCAAGTCGAATTGATATGATGGTACGTTTAACTCTGTGTGGGGTGATGCAAATATGGACAATACAAGTCGAATTGATATGAATGTTGGGGGTTTGGAGTCGAACACTAATGCACCTCCCAAGGTGGTGAATGTTGCTACTTCGAATCACCCTTATACTCGTGATGGTCCTTTGACTTCTGATTCGGGTAACGTTAATTTTGAAACTAATGCTGGTGGTCCGGATGTTGCTTCGAAGGATGGTAAGAATGCTTCTACTTCTGGTCTTAATGTGAGTGATAGTATACACAATGATGTGAGGTCGTTTGCTAATGTGTTAAACTCGGAACGTGTATCTAGGAAAGTTAACTTCCGTTCATTGGTGAATGAGAATCGAATTGATAATCATGATACAGTTCTTCCTAAGGCTGCTATGGAGGGTGTGTTTAACCGCTATGATAATACTCTTGTTGGCTTCTTTGTCGGCAAGAATATTGCATTTTAGTTGGTAAAGAATTATGTCACCAATACATGGGGTAAGTTTAGTTTAAAGAAACTTATGAAGAATGATGATGGTGTATTTCTCTTTAAATTTGATTCTAAAGAGGGTGTTGAGAATGTTCTTCAACGAGGACCTTGGATAATTCGTAATTCTCCTATCATTCTCACTAAATGGACTCCTGACGTGCTTTTGTCCAAAAGTGAGGTTACCAAAGTGCCTGTGTGGATTAAATTGCATAATGTGCCATTACTTGCATATTCGGAAGACGGGTTGAGCCTTATTGCTACTCAGGTGGGTAAGCCGATCATGTTAGATGCATTCACTAGCTCCATGTGCGTTGACTCATGGGGTCGTATTAGTTTTGCTCGTGCCCTTGTTGAGTTATCATCGAAGTGATCTTAAACATGTGGTAACTATGGCTATCCCTAAGAAGGATGATAGTGGTTTTATGACGGCTAGTATCAAGGTTGAATATGAATGGAAACCTCCACATTGCATGGAATGTAAAGTGTTTGGGCATGATAATGATTGTTGTCCTAAGTCTCCTAAGGAGCATCATGCTGATGTTCACACCTCGACATTGGATGTGAATGATGATGGTTTTAAGGTGGTGCAGAATCGGAAAGCCAAACCCCAAGGTCCGAAGTTTTCTAGCGGTATTAATATGGGTAAGGGTCCTAAATTTGCTCCTAGGAAGCAGGTTTATGTCCCAAAGAAGAAGACGCCGGAAGTTGCTAGTGTTAATGCTACAGGTACTCCTGTTACTACTTCTAACTCTTTTGGGACACTTGAGGTGCATGAGGACACGGGCATTCTAAGTCCTGTGGTTGATTCTACTACTGAGGAGGCGAAGATTGGGGATTCTACTGGTTGTTCTAAGGAAGCAGATGTGGATACTGGTCGTACAATGGAGGTTAATGAGGATGAGTTGAATAAGACTGGTTCTACATCACATGTACCGCTTGTGAGTGATTCAATGGGAACAATGGATGTTGGTTCTACTCCCATAGTTGAGAAAATTGGTAAGCTTGAAAAACTACTTATTGCTGGGAAAGCTACTCTTGTGGATGATGATGGTCAACCTATTCCGTCTACCTCTTCTACTAAGAGAGCTAACCCTTTTTCTAAAGTGGGAGAGATTGAGGTGTCTGATTCTGAAGATGAGGTTGTTCCTAACCCATTTGATGAGTCTGCTAATATATTTGGTGGTGGCCAAGGGTATGAAGATGAGTATGATGAATATGACTTCGATGACTATGCGAAACAGGTTCGTGATCTTCCTGGGAACTTGGATGCCTTTAATGCCATGTATGGCACCACGTTTCAAGGTCCTAGGAAATAACCTTTTTCGATGTGTCATATGTTATCATTTGAGTAGTGTTTTGTTTCTTGTTTAGATAATTGGAAGTATCTTGTTATGTAAGCTCTATGCCTATGTAACGGGCTGATATATGGGATTTCACTCATATACATTGTACTTAAACATTTATTTGGTTAATATATTTACCAGGGTGCAGGATTACTCCCCTTTACCCAAAAAAAAACAAGTGGACAATCAAGAAAAACAGATGTTCACACGACACGACAATAGAGGGAAACATTTCAGAGGACGTGGACGTGGAAAATACAAATTCTCACAAGGAAGAAACCACTATAAATATAACCACGAGAAGAAGGATGGAGAAAATTCTCACAATCACTTCAATAAACCAAATATTGATCTTAGCATAGTAAAATGTTACAAATGCAATAAGATGGGTCATTATGAATCTAAGTGTTATGCAAAACCAAACACTAGTATGCAATCTAATCTTTTCGAGGAGGACTTAGAACCTACCTTACTAATGGCAATATTAGAAGACCCACAAGTAACAAAACTTGAAGATCAAAACGTCTCGCTACACGAAGAAGATGTAGGATATAAAGAGACAAGTGTCAATAGTCAATGGTATTTAGACAACGGAGCTAGCAACCATTTGACTGGGATAAGAGAACACTTTAAAGACCTAGATGAGAATGTTAGTGGAAAAGTAAGATTCGGAGATGGATCTCATATAGAGATTAAAGGAAAAGGTTCAATTCTATTAGAATGTGATGACGAGAAACAAAGAATCATATCTCACGTCTATTACATTCCGAGCTTAAAAAGCAACTTATTGAGCCTTGGACAATTTATCGAAATCGGTTGTAAAGTAGTAATGGACGATGATGAATTACGACTTTATGACATGGAAAAAAAATCTTCATGAAAGTCACAAGACAAAGAAACCGTCTATACAAAGCAAGTTTGAAGATAGGCACACCTGTTTTCTTATTAGCAAACTTGAATGACAACACCTAGTTATGGCACGCAAGATTAGGACACCTCAACTTTGAATCTCTAAAATCTATGACTCAAAGAGAGTTAGTTCAAGGAATACCTGCCATTAAACATACAACACAAATTTGTGATGTTTGTTTAGTTTGTAAACACAACAGAGCGCCATTTCCCAAGAAAGAAAAATCTAGATCAACATCACCTTTAGATTTAGTTTATGGAGATTTATGTGGACCAATCACACCACCGACACCATCTGGAAAGAAATACATATTCTTGTTAGTATATGATTACTCAAGATATATGTGGGGGTATTTCCTAAACATGAAAGATCAAGCATTCGATACTTTCAAGGAATATAAAGAAACAATAGAGAAGGAGCTAAGGACAACATTGAAAATGTTAAGAACTGATCGTGGAGGAGAATTCACATCTAAAGAATTCACTCAATACTACAAAGAGAACGGCATAGCACGAAAACTAACCGCACCTTACTTACCACAACAAAATGGAGTAGTTGAACAAAGGAATAGGACAATTATGTCTACAACAAGATGCATGATGAAAGCAATAAACATGCCTCAAAATTTTTAGGTTGAAGCTGTTAGACACGCTATATACATTCTAAACAGCGTTCCTACAAGAGCCTTAGAAGATATCACTCCATATGAAGCAATCAAGAAAAGAAAGACAAACTTAGAAACTCTAAGAGTTTTTAGTTGCATAGCATATGCAAAGGTACCATCACAACATCTGACAAAGTTAGATGATAGAAGCAATAGAATGGTATACTTAGGAAGTTTAAAGAGGATGAAGCATGGGACTGGAAGGATTACCTGAGTGAACACACCAACAATGAACCTGATAAGGTTTTAAAATGTACCTTTTTGAGGGGTCGTTTAAGCCCTTATTTGATCATTTTTGTATCCGTTATTACTTAATATCGTTCCTTTTCACTTTTTAGGTATCTTGAAGGCAAAATGCTGGAATGACACTTATTCGGACGAAAAGGCGCGAATATACGAAGAAAATGGCCAAAGTCAAGAATCGAGACAGTCAGGCTGCTGGAACTGAAGGGGACGGCGTCAGGTGTTACCTGCGACGCCGTCGGACCACTTTTGTGACGGCTCAGTAGCCAAATTGCTTATTTACAAGTGACGGCTTCAGGTTTTAAAAGAGTAGGTCGTCGCAACTCAAACGGACTAGATTTGATCCAGACGACGTCAGAGACTGAAGGGGACGGCGTCACAAGCATAAGGTGACGCTGTCACAAGACTAACGTGGCCAAGACGAAATCCTAATGACGGCGACCCGACGGCGTCACAAATCAAAGGGTGACGCCGTCGCATATGTAATCTTATATATAGAATCCGAATTTTTTAGTTTTCAGTGTGTAGTCTTTTGGAGTAAAAACCTAAACCGAACCAAGGCTGTCGTGTACAGTATTTTAGGGTTCCAAACCCTATCTTACATCAAGATAAGTGTTTTACTTCATTAATTCAATTATGTATTCAATTACTTGTGTGTATGCTTGCATGTTCTCCATGTCTGGCTAATTTACTTGTGTGTTTGCTTAGGGAATATGAAACTTGATTATTGAATATTGATTGGTTGTCTCTTATCTTAATTGTTAATGATCTAGTATTGCGATAGGTCTTTCGTTGTGTAGTTAATGCTTGATTAATCTTTGTGAACCTTAGCTTATAATACCTAGAGTCATTGTAGGCTAAACCATCCGAAGAGTACCTTAGAGTTGAGTTTATAAATCCTAGAGATTTTGTAGGCGATAACGTTTGGTAGTTTCAAAGAGTTAGGGATAAACGCATACCCTACGACCTTAGACACACAACGCGATTAAATCATCATACGAGCACACAATAATTAGACAATAATTAGACA
Source organism: Chrysanthemum makinoi (assembly GCA_910596185.1). Lineage (NCBI taxonomy): Eukaryota > Viridiplantae > Streptophyta > Magnoliopsida > Asterales > Asteraceae > Chrysanthemum > Chrysanthemum makinoi. The sequence continues at coordinate 14,319,787 of OU343221.1, read as the reverse complement.
TAGACTACATACACCTTAGTTTAGATAATTAGATAAGTAGAAGTAATCGGTAGAAATGCCAACCCCCAAATCCAAACCCCGAGATTCGTACCTTTCTATTTCCTAAAAAACATAAAAAGACAAAAAATAATCTTCCTCAACCCCAACCTTAGCGTAGTAACTTCTCACTAGCATTCCTATTCCCCTAGAGAACGATATCAATTCCCGTGGCTTACCCTAATACTACACTACAACGATTAGGTTCACTGCCTAGGGTGTTGAAAAACTTACTCGACGAAAAGGAAGTTCCTTTGACCCCGAACGACGCGTGTAGCGTTATCAGAACCAGAATGGTTTGACTTCAAAATAGAAAATCTTGAAGCCACAAATGAACATCAGGAACACGAAATCCAACCAAATGAAGAAGACGATGATATCCCTACAAATGATGATGATGAATATGCAACATCAACAACAGACTCACCCTCACAATCACAAACACTTCGCACACCATCTACAATTTCATCACGAATAAATACTCAATTTACCCCAACTACCTCAAGACATTCAACCAATCAAAGCAACTCAACTACAACCCAAAATTTACATCCAAACTTTGATCATACACCTCTAAAAGGTTTTAGAACGTTGAATGATATATATGATAACACCGAGGAAGTTTTACCCTAGCATTTATTACTGGCCGAAGATGAACCTAAGAATTACAAGGAAGCATCGAACGATCTAAAATGGATTGAAGCAATGAAGGTCGAATTAGATTCCATTAATAGTATACATGGGAACTAACCACTCTAACAAAAGGACATAAAGCCATTGGATTAAAGTGGTTATCAAGACCAAGAAAGATGCTAATGAAAATATAGTCAAGCATAAAGCAAGACTAGTAGCAAAAGGCTACATACAAGAGCATGGCATAGACTTTGAAGAAGTCTTTGCACATGTAGCAAGAATGGAAACAGTCCGATTACTATTAGCCATAGCTGCTAATAACAAATGGGAAGTACATCACCTAGACGTCAAATCTGCATTTCTGCATGGAGACTTAAAAGAAGAAGTGTATATTACACAACCCGAAGGATTTATAAAAGATAATGGAAAAGTATACAGACTCATAAAAGCTCTATACGGTTTAAGACAAGCACCACGTGCATCGAACATAAAATTAGACAATACCTTGAAGTCTTTAGATTTCAAGAAATGCGCTTTGGAACAAGCTGTCTACACAAAGAAATCAAAAGACTCAATACTTTTAATAGGAGTCTATGTGGATGATTTAGTCATCACTAGCACACCAAAGAAAGAAATAGACAAGTTCAAAGCTCAAATGAAAGAAAATTTTGAGATGAGTGCCTAGGATTACTATCCTACTACTTAGGAATTGAAGTCACACAAACTGAAGGTGACATATCAATAAAGCAATCCGCCTACGCAAGCAAGATCTTAAAAGAATTTGGAATGCTAGACTGCAACGAAACTCTAATACCTATGGATCCAGGAACAAGACTAACAAAGAACATTGAAGCAACAACGGTCAACTCAACTGAATATAGAAGCTTGATTGGATGCTTACGATATCTGCTACATACAAGACCCGACTTAAGTTATTATGTTGGATTACTTAGTCGTTTTATGCAAGAACCGAAGGAACAACACATGAAAGCTATAAGGAAAGTACTACGCTATGTTAAAGGAACAAAAGACTAGGGAATCACCTATAAACACAATTGAGGAAACCAGATACAAGGTTATAGTGACAATAGCTACGGATTCAACACTCAAGAAGGCAAAGGCACTACTGGAATTATCTTCTACTACGGTGAATCACCAATCAGTTGGAGTACACAAAAGCAAGCCACGGTAGCTCTATCATCATGTGAGTTCGAGTTCATTGCAGCAACAGCAGCAGCAATACAAGCATTATGGTTAAAGAGATTACTCAGCAAGCTTACACACACACAAGAAGAAAAGGTTACAATACTGGTCGACAACAAGTCTGCCATCGAACTAATGAAGAATCATGTATTTCACGGAAGAAGTAAGCACATCGATATAAAATACCACTTTATAAGAGAATGCGTCGAAAAAGAAGATCTACAAGTCGAATTCATAAGTGGAGAAATTCAGAAGGCTGACATACTGACAAAAGCACTACCGAAGATCAGATTCCTCACAATGAGACAACTAATTGGAGTCAAAGATCTACAACAAGATGATTGTGATTAAGGGGGAGAATATTGGGTTAATCATCAATCGACCCATCTCAACCCATCTCAACCCACAACGACCCGGTCAACAAAAGTCAACCATTAAAAGTCAGACCTTAAAGTCAACTGAAGCAGTTATAGAAAACGGTTATATGACAGTTATAACATAACGGCCATATACATGAACCAACACAACGGTTCAATTTGTACCTTTTGATTTAGTATATATACTGTAAACATTTATGTAAGAAAGATGATGACAGATTAAGACAATACTTTTACAGTTTCCTTTAATCCCTGTTTTACTTGGTATATTGTGATTAACGTTAAGATCATAGATCCGTTTCAAGGCCAACCAGGAAGGAAAAATAAGAAAATGGTAGGCGACGGATCCAAGAAAAATAAGAACGAACTTACGAAGGATAGTGGAACATCAATGACGTTCGAATGCCCGGTTCTCAACTCTACAAATTATACTATTTGGGCATTAAGGATTAGGTCAATCTTTAACGTCCATGGAATTTGGGAAGCAGTGGAACCTACTGCGGGAACTGAAGTGAATCAAAATAAGAATAACACAGCAGTTGCAATGTTATACCAAGCACTTCCAGAAAAGATGATATTGCAAATTGCTAATCTTACTTCGGTAAAGGATATCTGGGATGCGTTGAAGGTTCGACACATAAGAGTTGATAGGGTTAAAGAAGCGCGGTTACAGACACTTGAGTCAGGATTTGAATCTTTAAAAATGGATGCTAATGATTCACTCGTTATCTATGCGGGAAAGCTCAGTGAGTTTGCATCACAAGCAAGCAGTCTCGGACATACCTTGGACGATAAAAGATTGGTTCGTAAACTTTTGGGCTCAGTACCAGAAATGTTTATTCAGATTGTTGCTGCAATCGAACAATTTGCCGATCTTAATACAATGCCATTTCAAGAAGCCGTTAGGAGATTGAAGGCTTTTGAGGAACACACCAAGAAGCAGACTAAGGAAGAAGACGTGACTAGTAGACATCTATTCACGGAAGCAGATAAAAAAGTGAAGGATAAAAACCAGAGATTTGAACACTGCGGTTGTGGAAACTCAAATCAGGGAGACTTTGGACGAGGCCAGGGAAGAGGTCAGGGGTCCATGAAAGGTCAAGGCGATAGTGGAGTGCAACGGGACAAGAGTCACATACGGTGTCATAAGTGTCATGAACTTGGGCATTACAGGAACGAATGTCCAAAATCAGAGAAAAGGGAGGAGGCAAACCTGATCTGGGATGTAGACGACGAACCAACACTACTCTGAAGGCAAACCGGATATTGAAGATGTTTGTGATTAAGGGGGAGATGATAGTTTAATCCCTCACATCAAAGTAGAAGGTCCGTCATGTAAATAACTTATAGTATATTTAATATGTATTTAGTAGTTATAAATTAGTATAAGGGTGCATTGTGACTAGAACAAAGATGGTAACCTCCATCAGAAAGAATCGACACCTCCAGGAGATGTACCGATTCAGAAAGAGGCGCCAAACTGATCATCAAAGGACAAGATTTTTCATGAAGGGTTGTGATGGTTAGAAGGTGTCTTTTAGATTAGTATAAATAGATAGGATTGATCTCATTGTAAACAACAATTTTTTACAGCAATAAAAATTAACATTTTTGCTAATTATCTGTTCTTTCAATTTCATTATTATTTACCAACATTTTTTGCCTACTGTAGTCAAGAAGATTTGGAATTTTGATGCTGAAGGTTTTGCCATGCTCTCATTAGTTTCTAAGCTTAAAATGTTGAAGAAGCCGTTAAGGAAGCTGAATTTTGAACGAAGCAATCTTTTTAAAAATGTTAAGAAGTTAAGAAGTGATTTGTCTGATATCCAAGCTGCTATGGTTGCTGACCCACATTCCAGTGATTTAAGAGAGGCTGAACTTTCCTGTCTTAAAGCTTATAAGAAAGCCTTAAAAGATGAAGAATCTTTCTTGAGACAAAAATCAAAGATAGAATGGCTTAGTGAAGGTGACAGTAACTCTAAGTACTTCCATAATATCGTTAAAGGAAGACTTAGTAGAGGAAAAATTTATGGGGTGGAGGATATGTGCGGTATTCCTCATTTTGGGCAATCTGTTGGTCCCAATTTGTTAATCATTTTTACAATGTTCTTGGGAAAAACTCTAATGTGTTGCCGATTAATCATCCCGATGCTTTATTTTCTAATAATCTTTCGGAGGCTGATGCCAAGTTTATGATTAGAGATGTGTCTGATGTGGAAGTCAAGGAGGCGTTGATTGATATTGATGGCATTAGGGCCCTCTTCTCAATTCTTCAAGGCTTCTTGGAGTATTATTGGCAAGGATTTTTGTATAGTTGTTAAAGATTTTTTTCGTACGGGAAGCTTCTTAAAGAGGTAAATGCTACTGTCATTTCCCTTGTGCCTAAACTTGCTACCCCTAGGAAAGTGTTTGATTATAGGCCCATTGCGTGTTGTAATGTGACCTATAAATGCATAAGTAAGATTATTGTGAATAGAATTAAGGGTTGTCTGGATTCCTTAGTTGATCAGAACCAAAGCGCTTTTATTCCTTCTAGACAAATTAGTGATAACATCCTGCTATCCCAAGAGTTAATGAGGGGCTACCACACAAATAGGGGTTTTGCTAAGTGTGAGTTTAAGGTTGATATCCAAAAGGCATACGATTCTGTTGAATGGAGTTTTTTGAGGAACTATCTTAGTAGATTTGGGTTTCATAAGGTCATGATTGAATGGGTTATGGAATGCATTTCTTCTACATCTTTTTTATCAATGTAAATGGTGACATGCATGGATTATTTAAAGGAAAAAGAGGCTTAAGGCTGGGTGACCCCCTTTCCCCGTACCTGTTTACCTTAGTTATGGAAGTCCTAAATCTCATGATTAAAAGGCATGTGTCTCATAATCCTTCGTTTAAATACCATTGGCAATGTAAGGAGATGAAGCTTACGCATCTTTGTTTCGCAGATGACTTGATGTTATTTTTTCATGGTAATAGCAAATCAGCTAAGGTTCTTAAGAATGCTATTGACGAATTTGGAGGTGTCTCTGGTTTGCTTCCCAGTTTTCCTAAAAGTACCGTGTTTTTTGGAACTGTCGGGGAATCTAGTAAAGCCAAAATCCTGAGTATCATGTCGTTTCTTGAAGGAAAGTTTCCGGTTAGGTATTTGGGGTTCCATTAATCTCTAAGAGGCTCTATGTTAATGATTGTCAAGCTTTGATTGATAAAATTAGAAAACGGGTTCATGACTGGAAGAATAAGGCGTTATCGTATGCGGGGAGACTTCAACTCATTCTTTCTGTTTTGGGTTCCATGAAAATTTTTTGGTCTTCTATGTTCACTCTTCCTGTTACTATTCCTAATGAAGTGGAAAGGTTGATGAGAGACTTCTTATGGAATTTTGATGAGCTTAAAAGGGGTAAGGCTAAAATTAAATGGTCTGATGTATGCAAACCTAAGGTGGAAGGTGGTTTCGGTATTAAATCGTTAGTAGATTGGAATATTACCCTTATGTCTAAACACATATGGAATATCATTTGTAAGAAGAATTCTTTATGGGTGAAGTGGGTGTTTATAAGATAAAAGGTAGAAATTTTAGGACATTCCAGAAAAAGAGGGTTCGTCTTGGAGCTGGAAAAAGATGTTAAGGTCTAGAGGGCTACTCAGAAATCATATCATTCACAAAATGGGTGATGGTTTGGATACTTCGCTTTGGTTTGATAACTGGCACGCTATTTGTCCCTTAAATGATTTTATTTCTAAAAGAAAGATTTTTTATTCTAGATTATCTACTTATCTTTGGATTGTAAAGTTGCAAACATGATCGAAAATGGAGAGTGGAAATGGCCTAGTTCTCTTTCTGATGAGTTTGATGGTCTTTGTATCATTAGCCCTCCTAACCTTATTGAAGGTAAGAAAGACAGAGTTTTATGGAGGTCAAAGCTCAGAAGGCATAGTAAATTCTTTGTTTCTGCTATTTGGAATGACTTAAGAGTATGCAGTGATGTTGTTCCGTGGGCGAAACTTGATTGATTTAGCTAATGTATTACTAGGCATGCATTCATGGTCTGGCTTGCTATACATGGAAGGTTGAAGACACATGATTCAATGGGTGTTTGGGAAAAGAAGGATGACATGAGATTGTTAGTCGTATGTTTGTATAAGCCCAATGTATTTTGTATGGGCTAAAGCCCGAGTGTCTCTAGTTAGGGTTTACTCTATATAAGTATTGTTCCGGCTATTGAATAAGACCACGAAACACTTTTCTATCTAACATGGTATCAAAGCCTTGATCCTTTCACCCTCCTTCGATAGGTTTTGTAACTGTTCTACTGGTTTTGTGGTGATCGTTGGTTCCGGGATAACCAGTCGCCACGTTTCTTTTTACGTATAAAGTCGATCGTTGGCCTTGTTTCTTGTTGATAGATCGACATTCGACAAGTTATCATTAGTCGATCGTTGGTTGGATTAGATAATCAGTCGACTACCGTTACGGTTTGTTTCTCACTTATTGCTTTCTGTTACATACCACTCAACGTTGTGGTTTTATTATGATCGTTGGTAATGTGTGTTCTTTTTGTTTAATCATCCATTGGATTCAAGTTGCTTCCTTGTTTTGGTGAGTTTTCTAGTTGCTGCGCTGGTAGTGTTACTTTATCCAATTCTTATAATATGACACCAATCCAAATGATGGAACTAATACAGAAACAACAAGCTCTTTTAGCTACTTTTGGTTATAATAATACTTTTGGTGGGAATGCTAATATTGGGACCGAAGCAAGTGGTGGCATTAATGGTAATTCTATTGGTGGGACTCTTGCAACTGATGGGAATATTGGTAATAATAATGGTTATAATGCCAATGTTGGCTATTACGGCTCACATTCTTTTGTTCCATAAATTGGTCCGCTACATAGTGTTTATCAGTCAGCCCAACTACCTCAAAAAGGCCCAATTCGGTTCGTTAAACAGCCCGGTTCTAATCCCACTGGTAATGAAACTATATTACCGAATTCGTTTAATGCAATGACGCTTCAGGATCCTTCTTCGAAAAATTGGAACATGGACACAGGTGCGAGCTCTCATCTTAATGACTCTGTTACTAGTTTAAGTGATGTTTTTAATATGTGCATTTATCCGTCTGTCTCGGTTGGTGACGGTTATTCAATACCCGTTACTAACTCGGGTCATAGTATTTTGCCTACTACTCATCGCCCACTTCATTTAAATAATATCCTTATTACTCCTAATATTGTTAAGAATCTTATTTCTGTTCGTCAGTTTGTTCGTGATAATAGTTGTACGGTTGAATTTGACGCGTTTGGGTTTTCCATTAAGGATTTCCTGACTCGTCGGGTTCTACTCCGGTGTGATAGTACTAGGGATCTTTACCCAGTTACGCAGCCTTCCACTATTCCTCATGCTTTTCTCACTAGTCAGTATACGTGGCACCAGCGTCTTGGACATCCAGGAAGTGAAGTGTTACGTCGCGTTCTTTCTAGTAATTCAATTTCGTGTAATAAAGAGAAACCTCCCGTCCTTTGTCATGCTTGTCAGCTTGGCAAACACGTGAAGCTTCCCTTTGTTAGTTCTCGTACTTTGGTTCAGTCTCCTTTTGACATTGTTCACTCGGATTTGTGGACATCCCCTATTCCGAGTCTTTCAGGTTTTAAATACTATGTTTTATTTTTGGACCATTATTCGCATTTTGTTTGGGTTTATCCATTAGTTAACAAATCCGATGCCTTTTCTAAATTTGTCTTGTTTCGTCGCTTAGTTCAAAATCAATTCAAGTGTGACATAAAGTCTTTTCAGTGTGATCATGGTGGTGAATTTGACAACAATGCCTTCCATCAATTGTTTAGTTCTAATGGTATACAATTTCGTTTTTCCTGCCCAAAAACCTCACAACAAAATGGTAAGTCTGAAAGGATGATCCGATCCATCAACAATCTTATACGCACCTTACTTTTCCAGGCTCACTTACCTCCCAATTTTTGGTTTGAAGCACTTAATGCGGCCGTATACTTGTTAAATATTTTACCATCCAGTGCGATTAACAATGAAATACCGTATACTCGCATCTTTGGCACCACACCCGAATATAGCCTTTTACGGACTTTTGGGTGTCTTTGTTACCCTCACCTTGATACCACTCATAAACTTCAACCCCGTGCTACACCCTCCATATTATTGGGCCACGCATCCAATCACCGTGCATACCGTTGCCTTGACCTCAATACCAATAAAATTATAATTTCCCGTCATGTTACTTTTGATGAGACAGTTTTCCCATTTGGCTCTATGACACCCAATTCGCCTCCCTCTTACAACTTTCTAGACGAACCACCAAATATCATTTCCCATATTATCCGTTCATCACCCACTACTCACTCACAAAACACTACCGGTCCACCACCCACAATTCCTGAGCCCACTTCGCCGGTTCATCAATCCACTAGCCCAACAACACATTCGGCCCCTAATACACCTGTTTCTCCGCCAAGTATTCACCAACCCTCACCAGTGCAGCCCCCACCAGCTCAAAACCCAAATCCAAACCCAGTGTCGGTTCACCCCATGGTCACACGTTTTCGTGTTGGTTCTAATCGTCCTCCTACTCGTTTAAATCTTCATGTGTCCACTATTTCACCCTTACCAAAATCATATAATGATGCATTTAATGATCCTAATTGGCAAAATGCTATGCATGATGAACACAATGCACTTATTAAGAATAAAACTTGGACGCTTGTGCCCCGACCCACAGATGCCAATATTGTTCGTTGTATGTGGTTGTTTCGCCACAAGTATTTAGCGGATGGCACTCTAAGTCGCTACAAAGCTCGTCTTGTAGCGAATGGTAGTACGCAGTTAGAGGGCATTGATGTTGATGAGACCTTTAGTCCGGTTGTCAAACCGGGCACTATTCGGACTGTTCTTAGTTTGGCTACTTCTCGGCATTGGCCTGTTCATCAGCTTGATGTCAAGAATGCCTTCTTACATGGTGATTTGTCTGAGACTGTTTACATGCATCAGCCTCCATGGTTTCGGGATTCAGCACATCCTGATTACGTTTGTCTCTTACAGAGGTCTCTTTATGGGCTAAAGCAGGCCCCTCGGGCTTGGTTTCAGCGGTTTTCAGCTTATATTACTCGAGTTGGGTTTGCACACAGTCGATGTGACTCTTCATTATTTATTTATCGACAGGGGCCTGACACTGCTTATTTATTATTGTATGTTGATGATATTGTTCTCACTGCTTCTTCTGAGCTTTTGTTACAGCGGATTATTGCTTCATTACATCAGGAGTTTTCCATGACAGATCTTGGTTCGCTTAATTACTTTCTGGGTATTTCTGTTACACGGGATTCTTCAGGGATGTTTTTATCTCAGCGTAAGTATGCCGCTGAGATTCTTGAGCGGGCTCATATGGTTAATTGCAACCCCAGTCGGACTCCTGTTTCAACTGAGTCTAAACTGGGTGATGATGGTGATCCGGTTTCTGATCCGACGTTATATAGGAGTCTTGCGGGTTCTCTTCAGTATCTTACTTTCACTCGTCCTGATATTTCTTATGCTGTGCAGCAGATTTGTCTCTATATGCATGATCCGAGAGAGCCTCATTTCTCGGCTCTTAAGCGGATTTTGAGGTATGTTCGGGGTACTTTAGACTATGGGTTACAGTTGTTTTCCTCTTCTACTTCCTCATTGGTGGCTTATTCGGATGCTGATTGGGCTGGCTGCCCTACTACTCGAAGATCGACTTCTGGTTATTGTGTATTTCTTGGCAACAACTTACTCTCATGGTCCTCTAAGCGTCAACCGACGCTTTCTCGTTCTAGTGCAGAGGCAGAGTATCGTGGTGTTGCCAATGTTGTTGCTGAGACCTGTTGGTTGAGGAATCTACTACGTGAGTTGCATACCCCCTTTTCTTCCGCTACGCTTGTCTACTGTGATAATGTCAGTGCTGTATACTTGTCTTCTAACCCGGTTCAGCATCAACGAACCAAGCATATAGAGATTGATATTCACTTTGTTCGAGATTTGGTTGCTGCTGGTCAGGTTCGAGTACTTCATGTACCTTCACGTTATCAGTATGCGGATATCTTCACCAAAGGCTTACCTTCAGCTCTATTTGAGGAGTTTCGTACCAGTTTGAGTGTCCGGTGTCCTCCCGCTCAAACTGTGGGGGAGTGTTAGTCGTATGTTTGTATAAGCCCAATGTATTTTGTATGGGCTAAAGCCCGAGTGTCTCTAGTTAGGGTTTACTCTATATAAGTATTGTTCCGGTTATTGAATAAGACCACGAAACACTTTTCTATCTAACAGAGATGTGTATTTTGCAAAAATATCCCAGATAGTCATAGCCATTTGTTTTTTGAATGTGATTTTCCAGGAGAAATTTGGAACAGATTTAAAGCTATGGTCAGACTTGATCATGCACCCAATAGCTGGTCTGATATTCAAGATTTCACGCTGCGAAGGCCCATTAACAAGTACATTTGGAGCATCTTTCAAAGACTCGTGATTGGTGCATCTATCTACTTTGTGTGGCAGGAGAGAAATCTTAGAATTTTCCAAGGAAAATCTAGACCTTTGGAAGGCTTATGCAACTTGATTAAGGATACTGTTAGATTAAGAGTTATGAGTTTAAACTTAAACGATTTTGTCCAGGTGTTTGATGTTGCACACATATGGCAATTTCATGTGAACAAGATAAATGGAAGAAAGTTCAGTTTTATATGTGAGAAGTTTTGGTTGATTAATAGTGATGGTTTTAGTGTTGTTATTTTTTTATTTATTTTTTTTTTTGGAAAAGGGAACAATCAGCCCCGGCAAATATATTACGAACAAAAAAAAAATTACAATCAACTTATATGGATAAATCCCATATAAGCAAAGTCCCTAGACATGCCCAAAACATGCTTTGGAAACATGACTAGAAAAGAAATAAGGCTACCTCTACTAGAGCGATACCAAATAAAACTACTATGACAATAAACAATAAACAATAAACTTGTTACAACTTGTTAGGCACATCTTCAATATAACTCTTCAAACAATCAGCATCTTTGATTTCATATATGGACCTTCTTTGCTCATAAATAACCACAGCCCAATAACACTTCACAAAATAGTTAACCCAATCCACCTTATGACTCCCATTCACATTACGCATCTTACTACTGATAACCATCCCAAACTGCCAAAAACTACACCACCAATACCAAAATAAACCCAAAGAGGCCTTCAATAACACAATACTCCAATCCAAACAGCTTAACCACAGATTAACTCCCATTTTTATCACAAAACATTACCTTCTTATTACTCTGCAACAAATGAAAGTCCCACATCCTAGCAACATCACAAGCTTGCTTAGAATTCCTTATACTTAAACTCATCATTCTCAATCTAACAGTTTCCTTAATCAAACTACATAACATCTCCACAGATCTATTCTTACCTTGAAAACACCTCAAGTTCCGTTCTTGCCAAACATAATACACCACAGATCCAATAACAAGTCTCTGAATAATACTCCAAACTGACTTATTAACAGGTCTATTCCCAACATAAGATATAACCTGATATAAATCATTAGGAGCATTTTCCAATCTAGTAAGGACCTTAAAAAAATCCCAAATTTTCAAAGAAAACTCACACTCAAAAAACAAATGGCTGTGACAATCTTGAACATTATTACATAAAAAGCACTTCACATCCCCAATATCTCGCCATTTAGAAATTCTATCCTGAGTATTGAGCCTTTGCTTGATAGCTAACCAAAAAATAAATGAATGCCTTGGAATATTTTGACTGAACCATATCAGCTTACACCAAGGAACCACATTCCTAACTTCAGATAAATCATTCCAAGCATTCTTAACAGAAAATAAACGAGTTTTATCCAGCCTAGATTTCCACAAGACCTTATCTTTTCTATTCATAAACAATAAAGGAGGAGGCAAATGAGCTAGGAAAGGAAATTTAACATACCATTGGGAGGGTAATTTCCAAGTTCCTTTTTCCACAATGTCACAAACCTTGCAAGAGAGAGACAAGCCAGCTTCATAAATATCTCTCTTGGATATAAAATTGCACAAAGGCCCAATGAATATCCAATTGTCAAACCAAGCAGCACCCAGTCTATGAACAATATGACTTCTGAGCAAATTCCTCGATTGCAAAATCTTCTTCCATCCCCAACACACATCATTAAGCTCAGGAACATCCCAAAAACTTCTCTCAATCCCATTTCGACCTCTCAACCTATAAGCAAAAACCCATTTAACCCAAAGAGAATCTTTCTTAGACACTATATTCCAAACATGCTTGGACATTAAAGCCACATTCCAAGTATGCAAAGATTTAATGCCTAGACCACCTTCAATCTTTAGACAACAAATATCAGCCCACTTCACCTTAGCACTTCCTTTTTGAAGCTCACCATGAGACCATAGAAAACCTCTCATTAATTTCTCAATCTCATAAGCCACAAATTTAGGCAGAATGAAGACAGATGACCAATAAACATGAATAGAACCAATAACAGACTTTAACAATTGAAGCCTTCCAGCAAATGACAGTGACTTGTTTTTCCAGTTCAAAAATCTCTTCTTAATATTATCAATCAAGCTAGAACAATGCCCTTTATAAAATCTGGAAGATATTAATGGAACACCTAAATATCTAACAGGGAGAGATCCCACCTCAAAAGGCATTATACTAGAAATAGCAGCTTTAACATATTCCTTAACATTCCCATAAAAAGGAGTACTCTTGCTCATATTAGGGATTAAACCAGATACACTACTAAACTCATTTAATGCATCCCTCAAAATAGAAACAGCGTGACAATCTGCATGAGAGAACAAAATTAAATCATCCGCGAAACAAAGATGAGTTAATTTTACCCTATCACATCTCCAATGATACTTGAATCTACCATCCTCATAAATTCTTCTTTTAATCATTAAAGACAACACCTCCATAACAAGAGTGAAAAGATATGGTGACAAAGGGTCACCCTGCCTCAACCCTCTCTGACCCTTAAAATACCCACGATGCTCACCATTAACATTGATCATAAAAGATGAGGATGTGAGACAATTCATAATCCAAGTTATCATACTACTATGGAACCCAAAATATACAAGGCATTCCTTCATAAAACTCCATTCCACAGAATCATAGGCTCTTTGCACATCTATTTTAAAAGCAAATTTTGGAACCCCTCGATCCCTATGATAATTCCTCATAAGTTCTTGGGTTAAAAGAATGTTATCACTAATTTGTCTAGAAGGGATAAAAGCACTCTGACAATCATCTACCAAACTACCCAACACACCTTTTATCCTATTAGCAATAATCTTAGTAATGCACTTATAGAGCACATTACAACATGCTATAGGCCTAAAATCAGAAACTTTTTGAGGAGTAGATGATTTAGGAACTAAAGCGATAATAGTAGAATTTACCTCTTTCAACAACATTCCATTACAGAAGTAATCTTGAATAGCAGAACAAACTTCATCACCAATAATAGACCAAGAAGCTTTAAAAAATTTTACCGAATAACCATCCGGACCGGGGGCCTGGTCATCAGCCATGCCAAAAATAGCATTCTTGATCTCATCCTTTGTAACAATTCTAACCATATGATCAGCATTAACTTGGGACAATTTCTTGATAAATAACTCATCAGGCCTATTAATAGCCTCCACTTTAGAACATTTACCTAGCACATTTTGAAAATGCTTGACAAATTGTTCACCAACATTCTGGCCAAAATAAGGGATACCATTCAGGTCTTCAATTCTTTCAATCCTATTCTTGTTCGAAGACCGGAGTCTTTTGAGGACAGAACCCGCACCCACAGATGATGAACCAGGTGATTGGATCTTGATACGAACCCTAGAATGAGTATTAGAAGACTTCCTTGGTCTACCCCCAGCCTTAGGTAAGTTAATTTCAATAGTAGGAAAAGAATTAGGGTTATGACGAATTTCAGATGACGTCATCCCTGTAAGAGTGTGAAAAATGTTAAACATATAAGTGTGAAAATTCTTTTGGTTTTTAAGTTTTGTTCACACTAATTATTATAACCCCCTTTTACACATTTATAAGTGTCAATAAACACAAAAAATGTTAAACACCTTTTAGAAGCATGTAGAAAAAGTGTGGTAAAATGATAGTTTTTCTTTTACTTTTCGCTTTTATCAATGTTCTTACTCTTTTTTTTTTAAGTGGATACCTTTGGTAGATTTTATTACTCAAAAAACATGTAAGTAAATAAGATCTGGGTGAATCCTGCATCTAAACCTGTTACAAAAATGAGAACAAACGCACCAATTATGTTTCAAACCAAAACTATCATAAGAAAGACAAATCAAACTTGTAAACAACTACTATCATATTTGAGTAAAAAAAAAATTATTTTAAAATATGTAGTTAAAACTTTTGAAATAATCTCATGTTGTTCAATGAAATATCTACTCCATTGGTTATGAAAGTCAAAATCTACGTATACAACAACTAAATCAAGATGAAATTAATAAATCTATATTTAGAATTTACTATTTTTGACTCGGATATCTTTAAGAGTAGTCTGGTAATTTACTATCTTTAGATTTCAGTTAAAGTTTAAGATCTTAAGGCATTCATTACAATGGACTTTTAAAAATGTCTATAAAATTATCAACTCAAAAATTATTATTAATTTATAAACTTTTTTATATTTTGAAATATCATTAATTTATAAAAAAAAAATTATATTTTGAATCTTAAAGTAAATTAAAAATAAAGATATTCATGAGAAACATATAAAAAAATTATTTAAATATTCTCGAACAATTTCACAAGATAGAGGACGTAAGTGGATAAAAAAAATTATGAAAGGAGGTTTTTTTTTCGCAAAAGTGTAAAGTTTTGATGCAAAAAAATCATGAAAAATCATTTATGCATTAAAGTTTTGTAAATCGCCTTTTTGTGCATTAAAAAATTGTTTTTGCTTCAAACTTCGTTTACTATTCTATGTATCCATTTTTTTTGGTAAAAAGGAACTATGTAACCAAATTTTATTGCGCATCACAATGTAACAAGTTTCAAATTTTGTACATCAATTTTTTTGTGCATTAAAATTTTGTTTTTTTCAAAAAAAAACATATAAAAACTGAAAATTAGAAAAACCTTCATTCACAATTTTTTTATGCACCAACATTCTCTATTTTCTGTTAAAACTACTGAGAAATTCATTTTTTTTTTTAATTTTTTCTTACACTTCTCAAAGATATTTGTCTTTTTATTTTATCTATTCTCTTGAACCTATTGAATATATATATATATGTGTATATATATATATATATATATATATATATATATATATATATATATCTTTTAAAGGTTTATCTATATGCCCCACAAAATTAATTGCATTAAACAAAATCATATTACAAGATATAAAGAAAAAACTAACAAATAGTTTATACTTTTTCAAGAACTTATACTTTTTCATTTCACCTAGGATTGAAATGGGTGCTCATTATAATTTGCAAGTTTATGAATATCTTCAAATATTTTTGGATAGAGAAATGATACATCAACAAAATAAAAAAAAAAAAAAAAAAGATGACAAATATAGTGCTTTGCATCATGCTTTCTTTGTTTATTTCTTACTCTTGATATTTATGCCAAGTATGCGTGTGAGAGACTTCTATAAATTTTTTGTGAGTACAACATTCCTCTTTTAGGTGTATTTATAAAAGATCATAGTTGATGCTCTTAGTATTTAAAACTTTGATAAGGTTTTAAATCTTAGAATAAAATTACTTATAAGAGAAAATATGAAATAATAGTGATTGTTATGCATAATTCATATGATAAATTGTATATTTAAATATAGGTGTTAACATCATGTAAGTGGAACAAATTCTTCTTAAATTCTTCTTTTTCACTTTAGTTTCGAGCAACCCACAAAGGCTAAAATTACCATTATGAAGCAAGTCAATAACTTGTTTTTGATTAGGAGAGTTATTGAGACCCCTAACATTCCAAGAGAAAGCTTTAAACATTGGAAACAGGTTCATCACAATTGGCCATATCATTCCTATTCTTCTGGCCATCATCATCATACTCTGGCCTCATTTCATCAGCCATATCACCATCTTCCGACTGGACATCATCATCTTCTAAGGAGGGGTCTAAACCATACTTATGACAATTGTTATAAAAGTAGTTCATTTGAGCAAGAGACCACACTCTTCTAACTGCCCCAGAAGGGTACTTACCAGTCTTCCATAGCATCTAATGTTTTCTTCTCCTTCTCCATCATTCTTTGATCATCCAAAACTTGAAAAGAGTTAGTCACAGGAACATCTTCAGCAATAACACTAGCTTGACTACCAAGAGAACTAGACCCCTTTACCAAAACTTTGGGTTTAAACTTTGACAAATCCATAGGAGATTTCAATATACCACCCTTATTAGAACCCTGATCCAAAGCTGATTTCTGAACATTAACACTCTTCTGCACCCCACCACTTCTATTCACATTCTTCAAATTGCTCTGATGCGCTAGTTTTGAACCACCCAAAACCCCTTTAAACTTAGCTGAATTGACATTTTGCCTTACATTATCACTTCTGTTATGCTGATTAGGGCCATGCTTACCATAAAATTGCTTAAAATTTCCACTACTTTGCCTATTTAAATTTTGAACACCACCGGCTTGAAAAATATTACCACTGCCATTTCTATATTGCACCTTACCTTGATTAACATTACCCTGCTCATAAACTGGCCTATTTTTCTTACCCACAGTCACAAACCCATCATCATTATCAGCAACAATCTTTGATGCAGGACCAGAATTACCCATTTTCAAAGCACTTTTTAAAGCACTGGAAGCCACCTCTTCTTCAGTTCTAGGTCTGACCTTGCAAGAAATAGTCGTATGACCAAACGTTTTGCAATGAGTACATAAAGGGGGTCGCCATTGGTATTTTACATCAAGCTTTCCAGTTTTGCCGGCCTATCACCGAATTGGAGGATATTCTATTTCTAGGGTATGTGGAAGCTCATCATCAGCAGACACTTCAACAAGTACCCTAGCAAAATCAAGCTTACCTGATTTCTTCAAACACCTTTCCTTAGTCATCTTATCCATCAACATAGGCTTTCCAACCCCACTCATAATCTTCCCCAACCCATTTCCATTACAAAGTTCCATTGGGATGTTATAAACACATACCCAATTCTCTACTTTTTCAAGCCAAATGCCTGGTTCCCAAACATTCAGAACCAATGGGACATTGTTCACCATCCAAGGACCGCTTTCTAACACAGATTTCATACCCTCCTCACTTTTAAATTTAAAATAGAATACCCCTGAATTTGTCTTAGTAATCCCATCAATACCATAAACCCTCCACATTCTACTTAAATTTTCATTGACTACTCTATAATCCATAGAGGTACCTACAAAATAGCCATAAAGCTGCAAAGTACAAGCCTCTGCACCTTTTTTAATGTCTTCAACAGAAATAGCAATTTCACGGGCACCATTGTCTTGCTTAGAAACAAATTCAGGCACATAACTCATTTGAAGTTCTCTATCCTCTACACCCTTCCTCATCTTTTCAGCGAAAGATTCAATATTCAGAGAACCATCAGCATTCACCACTTTAACACCAGACATACTAGAAGACCAACACCAGGGAGTTTATTTATGAAAAAGACTAGGACCAAACTGAATTGAAGACAAACAACCAGCAGGTTTTTTCAATAAACCTTTACTTCCATGATTGGTGCCAAAAACAAACTCAAACCCTCCTTTATCTATACCAACCCCATTTTTGAGTAACACGAGTAACATGAGCATCATCAACGTGTTTACATCAGCCACATTGTGAATACTCACATTATCAGCTGTCAAGGTATTATCATCCATATTAAAATCCTCCCCCACCTCGACCTTATCACTCCTCAAACCCTGCTCAACATTATCCCCATTAACATTACTAGAAGGCACAATTGGTTCCATAATGAAGGAACCATTAACATTACTAGAAGGCACAAATGGTTCCATAGAAGGCACAATTGGTTCCATATGATTTCTACCTTTACCCACCATTTCAACACCGGAGTCTTTTGAGGACTGAACCCGCACCCACAGATGCTGAACCCTAGAATGAGTATTAGAAGACTTCCTTGGTCTACCCCCAGCCTTAGGTAAGTTAATTTCAGATTGTAAGAGTGTGAAACTCCTCAAGAATTGGGTCAGGGGGTTTTGGGGATTCAATTGGCATATCAATAGTGAAAGATTACAAGTTAAACAATAGGAATAACGGATTAGAAACACAGAAACCAACACCAAAATTACGTGGTGATTGAATCTCTGCTAAAAGAGAGAAAAAAAAAAGGGAAAAGGGGTTTTTTTTCCAAACAGGCACTTTTGATATTTGTCCTTATAGTTTACCCTTTTAAAACTTTAGAATATATTTACATTTAACAATGTGTAATCAATTTTGTAACATTCAATTTCACCACACACAAAAGGGGTGTGTATAAATTAAATTTAACAAATTAATTGCAACTTGTGAGTATGGACAAACATAAAATTCTCGCATTTATAAGTATGAACTTTTTTAAAACACATATAAGTGTGAAAATTCTTTTTTTAAGTTTCTTTCACACGTAATTATAACCCTTTTTACACATTTATAAGTGTCAATAAACACAAAAGATAAACACCTTTTGTATATACTGTAGAAAAGTGTGGTAAAATGATAGTTTTTTCTTTCGCTTTTCAATGTTCTTACTCTTTTTTAAGTGGATACCTTGGTAGATTTTTATTACTCAAAAAACATGTAAG